>CAJQZJ010032761.1:5043937-5056870 GCA_907164525.1 Lophiomys imhausi
GCGTGTGTCCTGTCAATTTCACATTAGAACTGAAATATAATATCTTTATGCCTACCTATGCGGTATAACATCATTTGGCATGTACATGCGTGTTTTCATGCATGTATGTGTGTGGGAGCTACAGGTCAGCCTTGGGTGTTGGTCTTCGAGTGCCCACCACTGTGTGTTTCTGAGACTGTCATTTGCCTGGGACTTGCCAGACTGGCCATGCCGCGAGCTGTAGGGATTTGCCTGTCTCTGCATCTCCGATGCTAGGATTACAAGTGTGTGACATTACACCTAGCTCTTCATAGAGAATACTGGGGGTAAAACTCAGGTTCTCATGTTTACATGGCAAGCACTACCACGCAGGTAGCTCTCCAGTCCTGTCCTGCATTTTCCTCTTTACTGTGAAATGTCATTAATATCATCTAAGTTTGTAGACAACCAAGAAACCTTTAGATAAAACTAGTGAGGAAGTTTTTAGAAACCAAAAGGGGGAAAACCCTGGAGTTTGAGAAATAAGATGTCACAGTTCAGGAAGTTGCCTAGGCGTTGGCCGGCATAAGGCCTGAGGTGTGAGATGTACTGTTCTCGGGAAGCGTGGTGCAGAGGCCTGTGGAGTCTTTTGCTCCTGTCGCCTGTGATCCATGGAAAGACCCTTCTTTACACAGGACCCAACCCCATCCTAGTAGGGGACTTTGATATGGACGTAAACCTGTAAAACAGACAATTCTTTTGACCTGGCTTTTCCACAGCTGGGAAATAACCAGACATGAAAACAGCTTACGAATCTGTTGGTGATGGTGGTTTTAAAACGGAATACTAAGCAGTTATTAAGAACTATGACCACACCTGTAGGTGTGGCTGCCGCTGATTGCTCTCTGGATGTCAAAGGAGAAAACAGGATGACGAAGCTGCTGGTTATACTCATGTCTGTGTGTGCCCTAAAACTCAGATGTGAACCACTCTGTCACGGTGCCAGGCACACCTGGAAGAAATTAGAAGCAGATGTTAGTGTTCAGTGTTTTCACATCTTATGGATTTTGAACAACATATTATCACTTTTTATAAGAAAGATATATATCAAATTTAGAAAGAATTCTTGAGCCCCCCACCCCGAAACTCCCAGTTTGAAAGGAAACAATCAGCAAATGGCTTGAAAGGCAGAGTAAATAACATGGCCAGGCGTGGTGGCACATGACTTTAATTCCAGCACTTGGGAGGCAGAGGCAGGCAGATCTCTGTGAGTTCAAGGCCAGCCTGGTCTATGGAGTTAGTTCTAGGATAGCCAGGGCTACACAGAGAAACCCTGTCTCAAAAAACAAAACAACAGAGTATATAACATGCTGAAGAGATACCATCGAAGCAACTATGTCCTGATGGTTGACACAATTAAAACCAATATCAGTTGTAAGAAAATCATTATATCCACTGTAACTTGCTTTAGGATGCTTTCTGTCAAGGCTTTGCTTGGGATTAAAGGCAAGTGTGTAAAATTCACACAGCTGTATGGAGGGCAGTTTATATCACTCCCCTCTCTAGCTTCCTCTGGCTGCTGGCTTCTGGAGGAGAGGAGAGGGGCTCCTTCAAAGCTGGAGTTAAACAAGACCCAAGATTCAAGGTAGAATTAAGTGACTACATCTGCTAGGAACGTCCTTCAAGAGGACAGGGCCCCACAGTGAACTGGGGATCTGTTGAATCTTGAGCTACGCTCCACCCTGGTCTCCTGCTTGGTCCTTGTCCGGGAGCAGTTTCAGAGGCCTTCATGCCACATACCAACAAGCAGATGTTTAATTGAGCACTTAGGATGAGTCTCACAGATCTGAGGACCTTGTGTGAGGGGAAGGGGAGGCTGTTGCTCTTAGACACCCTGTTAACCTCCCCCTTTTAGGGCTTGGGCAGCCACAGCTATTCCCTCAGTAGGCTGGCAACCAACCTACCCACTAGGAAAGCAAGAGTGGAGGTGAGGGAAGGGCTTGGTGGGGTGGGCATGATTAAGATGGGAGGTGCCTTGCCCATTGATTGAGGAGTTGGGGCTGTGCTTTCTGAGGCAAAGATGTGGTGCTGGAGGGAACTGCAGTCTGAGGTCACTGTGAGACAGTGCCTTGTGGTAACTGAAGGCAGAGGTGAGAGTCAGTGTGGCTTTTGGCAGGTTACTTAATCATGAAACTCTAATTTCTTCTTTCAATGGGAAAACAAACAAACAAAAGCAAGAGGAACAATTACAGTAGATGATCTGGTAAGTACTTAGCATGAGACTAGCCTATTTAATAGTGTTCCAGCTAGTGTTATCATGTCCACTGTACAGAAAAGGAAACTGAGGCTTAGGGGAAAGGCCAAGCCAATGATAAAGTTGAAGGGCTTCCTTCAGAAACAGCCTCTCTCCTAGCCATGTCCTGAGGGCTTGCCCTCTTCCGTGTCACCTTTCCCTCTGTGTATATGGCCACAGCATTCTCTCATCTCTTCAGACTTCTGTGAGACTGTGAAAGACAAGAATGAACTTCTGTGTTCTATCTATCTATCTATCTATCTATCTATCTATCTATCTATCTATTTTTTTTTTTTTTGAGACAGGGTTTCTCTTTGTAGACCAGGCTGGCCTTGAACTTTGCAGAGATCTGCCTGCCTTTGCCTCCTGCCTGCCTTTGCCTCCTGAGTGCTGGGATTAAAGGAGTGTGCCACCACGCCCGGCCATTTCAGACAGCTGTGAACTGCCATGTGGGTGCTGGGATTTGAGCCCGGGGGGCTTTGGAAGAACAGCCAGTGCTCTTAACTGGTGGTCCATCTCTTCAGCCCCAACTTCGATATTTTTGACAAGGGCTTTGTTACAGATCTTGAGAGTTAGTTATGCTGACAGAGATGATCTGAGAGTAGCACTTCTAAAATATAGAGCATTTAGGGTTGGACAAATGGGGATGAGAAATTCATGGTTTGTGAAGGTGCAGGATCCTGGAGAACTCCCTGCTGCCTCAGCTTGAGAGGAGAATGGGTGGGTGGACCAGAAGTAGACAAAGGAATGCAAGTGCCCTGTGGACCCATTCGGATGAGGCCTCACTCAGAAGATGCCAAGGCAGCAGGGCCTTGGGCATTTGAGACACGAAAGTAAGTGGGGGGGGGGGGCAAAGCTGACGGCTAAAGACATTGAGTTCCTTTATTGAAAGACCCTAGGTCCTAGGGCCTCTTACAGTGTTGTTTGTGAAATGGGCATCGTGAGTTTATTATTTTTACATTTTTAAGATTATAAAGGTTTCACACAGATTTTCTTCCATTCATTCACGTGTTATTATGTATATGGGTGTTATGTCTCCATGTATGTCTGTGCACTATGTACCTGTGTAGTTCAGAATATGACATCAGGTCCCCTGGAACTGAAATTACAGACAGTTGTAAACCACCATTTGGGAGCTAGGAATTGAACCCCTGGGTCCTTTGGAAGAGTAGCCAGTGCTCTTAACCACTGAGCCATCTCTCCAGCCCCCCTTTTCACTTGTCAAATAGTCCTTTCTCCTATGTTTTGTATGTGAGAACCTCTTCATGGGGAGAATATAGACATCGGGACAACTCTTTCACTGGAGGAGCAGAGGGAAAGGAGGGAATGGCACCTCAGGAAAATGGCCTCTCAGAAGCCAGTGCTAAGAGGAGGGTGAGCAGTCCCCATGAAGGTGGACAGAGGGCACATGTGCATGCACATAGCAGGGGTAGCCGTGGGCTTCTGGTCAGTTTAGTGTGGCCGTCGACATTTTGCCCTGTAACTGGGCTGGTATGAGGACCTCAGTTTTTTGTTTTTGTTTTTAATTTTTATTTTTTTTGTTTAAACAGAGACAACTGTAACACACAGCAGCTAAGCCATAGTCTGTGGGGGACAGCAGCCTGGTCAGGCTACCTCTGCTTGTCTTGAATAAGTGTCTGAGCAGTTTCAGGGTGGCAGGATGCCCGCTCCCAACACTCTTGGGAAGCAGTCAATCTGTTGAACCACCAGAGTCTACCTCTGCCAAGCTGTGTTTGCTGGCAAGGTCTACCTGGCTGACGTCTGTCTGGGCAGGTGAGGTGGCAAGCAACAGATGGGTAAGTTATTTTTAGCAACACTCAGAGGATGACGTATGTGACTTGTCAGGCCACATGCCTAGATTTGTATTTATCAGACATATGCACACAGACCCTGAGTAGGACAAAGAAGACATTTCAGTAGATGATGTCAGGAAAAGAGGCCTCCTGGTCCAGGTAAAGCATTCAAGTTAAGGTCTCAAGCTTAGGAAATTGATTCTTGAAGATGTCCCCTCCTCACCAAGTGCTTGCAGTATCGTCCCTTTTCTTGTGGCTTGACTTTGGTTTATCCCCATCAAAAGTTATCCTTCCTTCCTTCCTTCCTTCCTTCCTTCCTTCCTTCCTTCCTTCCTTCCTTCCAACATGAAGTCTTGCTACATAGTCTAGGCTGGCCTGGAACTTGGTATGTTCCTGCTTTAGCTTCATCTCAGGTATTCGGATATGGCAACAGAAAAATGGCCAAGACACCACCTTACTTATCTGTTCCTGGGCTTGATGTGTTCTGGCTGTTTTTCTCAAACTTTTTCCTGACATCTTTACTTGATATTAATGCCCCATGTGGCCTGCCTTGTTGCCTCTGTCACTGCTGTTAAGACACGCCATCACAATCATCTGTCTGTTAAATGACACCAAGACCCCAAAGTACGGGTCCTGTCTGATTTCCGAGTGTAGTTGTAGCACATCGCACCGTACTTGGCAGGCAGTGGGTGTTCGTAATGAATACATTATATGAATTTGTCAATTTTGTGACATCTTTCCTTCCTCTCGTCCCTCATAAAGTACTCTAGATTTGCATTAATTTCCTTTTAAGTGACAATGAATCAAACTGCTTTTGTTTCAAGAATTTCAGTTGCCCTTTGAGGCCATTAGAGGTCTGAGGAATCCAAAAGGACAGGGATGTGAATATTTTGGGTTAGAAGCTGTTCTCTCAGAGTTAACTATTATTATTGAGAGTGTGTGTCGGGGAGCGGGTGACCAAGTAGCATGGCAAATGCAGAGGCTGGTCAAATGTGTTGTCTAGGGCTGACCTGCCCTTGGCAGAAATGTTTGCCCAAGATAGCTTTGTGACCGGGCCCCACCTTTCCCACAGGAGCTGTGTTCATAGTGAATCACAACAGCAAAAGGTCAGGGACAAGCTGGGGTCTCCTGGAGAGGGAGTCAGCATGTCTGGTCTCCTTCTTCCTGGGTCTGGTGAACTCTAATTGGGTTTGAAAGCCCATACTGGTTCTTATACAGTATCAATGAGTGTTCTTATATACACAAATTTATTGGCACATATGCGTGCTTGTGTGTACTTCCTACATACATACATATTTTTTTTAAAAAGATTTATTTATTTATTTATTACACATTCAGTATTCATTGTTCTGTCTGCACATATGCCTGCAGTCCAGAAGAGGACACCAGATCTCATTGTAGATGGTTACAAGCCACCATGTGGTTGTTGGGAATTGAACTCAGGACCTCTGGAAGAGAGTCCAGCTCTCTTAAACTCTGAGCCATCTCTCCAGCCCCTACGTACACACTTGTGTATATATCTTATGTGTACATACTGGTATGTGCTTCTTATATACACATATATTGGTATACATCTCTTCTCTAGGGACCTCATGGGGATCTTCTACTGATGTCCAAGGGGTTAGGGCATAGAATGTCTCAGGGAAAAATGTCTGCTAATTATGCCTGCACTCTGGGCTTGTGTAATAGTTCTGTTCTTGTTGCTGAACCACAAAGTTATACCCAATAGACTCATAGATAAACTGGCTTGGGCTCTTCTATATTTTGGACCTGGTACCAACTGAAAGATAGTGGAAGTGGTAGAACCTAGTGGAAGTTCTTAAGTTATTAGGTGTGTGTTCATCTGATCTTTTTTTTTTTTTTTTTTGAGACAGAGTCTCATATACCCTAGACTAGCCTCACACTTACTATTTAGTTGAGGCTGGCTTTGAACTCCTGATCTACCTCCATCCACCTCATAAATGCTGGGATTACAGGCATGTGCCACCATGCTCACTGGGAATGGTGTGGGCTTTTGAAAATCTCAAAGTCAGCCTTCGGTGACTCACTTCCTCCAACAAGGACACACCTCCTAATCCTTCCCAAACAATTCCACCAACTGGGAATCAGGCATTCAAATATATGAGCCTTGGGGACAGTTCTTTTTTTTTGGTTTTTCGAGACAGGGTTTCTTTGTGTAACAGCCCTGGCTGTCCTGGACTCACTTTGTAGACCAGGCTGGCCTCAAACTCACAAAGATCCGCCTGCCTCTGCCTCCCAAGTGCTGGGATTAAAGGTGTGCGCCACCACCACCCGGCCTGGGGACCGTTCTTATTCACACCATCACACAGGGATAATGGGATCCCAGCCCCTTCTCTTCTTTTTTTGTGCTACGGCCATGGAATGTGCCCCAAACTCCTCACCATCATACCCTGATTTGTCAAAGGCCCCAAGCAGGTGGGCCAACCTGCCACAGACTGGAACTTCCAAAACTGTGAACCAAGATAAACTTTTCATTAAGAAAGTTGAATACCTCAAATATTTTGTTATTGGAAAGCTGAGTAATAAGTCAGGCATCAACGGGATCCAAGTTTCAAAGGTGCTCCAAAAAAGCTGTCTGGAGACATAGCACTTCAGGAGTAGGGATACAAATGACAGGCACAGTGAGGGAAAAAAAAAAGTCTGACTTAGATCCTGAAGACTTCTTGTTGTTAAAAGTCTGGAGATTGATTTTGAAGCTCTCTGGGGCACTGGCCACTTGGCAGTGGGGAGGGAGAACCTGCCTGGATTTTCCTTATTGCATCAACAAAATGAGATAGCAGGAGCTCTGAGAACATGTTCCTTCAGAGGCTGAAATTACACACTTGTAGCAGCCAGAATGGCTATTTACAGTAATAAGTATTCTAGCCTGGTTAGAAAAGCCTAGTAAATGTTGCCCTTGCTTGAAATTCTCCCCTGATCCCCACCCACCATCTCCCTAGTGCTGAACAGGTTGAGAGACAGAGTGACTATTTTCTGTTTGTTTGTGTCTCCAGAACCAAGCTGTCTGGAACCTCTGTCTGGAAGGCTTCTCCCCCATCCCAGCAACTGTACCCAGCAATCCGGAGACACAGGACAAACATCTAGAAGACCCAGAGGAGTCATTAGCTGAGGGTAGGAAATATCTTTGTTTGAACCTCTGAGAGTTACTAGGATTCCAAAACCAAAGGATGACTTTGCGCTTTATCTCAAAGCTCAAACGATGTTAGGGAACATGGAGCTCTGTCTCAAGAGTGGCTCACAGCTTAAATCGGTTATACTGTGTGTCACGAAGGTTTTAACCATGCAGACACCTAGGCTTTGTACTGCAGAGACTTGGTGACTCTTAACTTGTGCAGCTGAGAGGGAGATCCATTGCCTTAAGTTGTGAGGGGCTTTCTACTGGTCATTTTGACCACGCTGGTAGCCCTGGGAGAGGAAGAAATGGTGGGTGACCCTTCCATTTCTTCAGGATTTTCCTGATCCTTGTTTTGCGTTGTTTTGTTTTTCTAATGAGCATCTCTCCATGCCATGTGTGTTTTGAAGGGGGAGGGGGAGAGGGCTCATACGTCCCAATGCCCTAGAACTTCATGTGATTCAGTCAAAGCCAGTGATCTCTCCTTTACAGGTAGCTAAAGGGACCAAATTGTTTTCCTTATTTTATGCATATGAGTGTTTTGTGCTTTACTTGCATGTATGTCTGTGTACCACACACACACCTGGTACCCTCAGAGGCCAGAAGAAGGCATCGGATTTCCTGAAACTGGAGTTACAGATGGTTTGAATCATCTTGTACGTGCTGAGAATTGAACATAGCTTAAGAGGTTTTTTGTTTTTGTTTTTGTTTTTTTTTGTTTTTGTTTTTCGAGACAGGGTTTCTCTGTATAACAGCTCTGGCTGTCCTGGACTCGCTTTGTAGACCAGGCTGGCCTCAAACTCACAGAGATCCGCCTGCCCCTGCCTCCCAAGTGCTGGGATTAAAGGCGTGCGCCACCACTGCCTGGCAAGAGGTTTTTTGAATGTACATGGTGGCCATATAATTTCACTCAAATTTTCACACCTGAGACTTACATGACAGCTAAGCACTCCTTTTCTTGCCCAGGGGTTCTCAGCAGTGGTTTTTCTTGAGGTCCAGGCAGTGAGCACCTTTGTCCCTTCACACTCCCTCAGCTCTTGCTTTGCTTTCTAAGTCTCAAACTGACTGCCTCCTCCCATCTTGTGCCTGTGTTCTCTGCTTGAGTGTGGGTCAGTTCATCTAACATCTTCCTGCCACCACTTCCCAATGGTACTCTGCCTTTAGTCTCACCCCATCTGCCTGCCTCCAGAGTAATATGACCACAGCAAACGGCCTCTGTTGCCTCCTCTTTCCTCTCTTAATTTCACTATTTGTATGTGCGTGTGCCAGAGCGTATACACATGTGCCTGCATGTATGCTCACACGCATGACTGTGTATGTGCTACAGTGTGTATGGAGATTAGAGAACAATTTGTGGGAGTCAGTTCTCTCTTCCCACTATGTGGGGCAAGGCCCAGGAATCAAACACAGGTACCTGCTGAACTATCTCATTGGCTCAGCAGGTTTAATGTTTGTTTTGCTTTGTTTCTGACAGAGTCTTACTATGTACCATAGTATATATGGGCCAGAGATGTTGAATCCTCTGGGGCTGGAGTTATAGAGGTTGTGAGCCACCATGTGGGTGCTGAGAATTAAACTATGGTCCTCTGAAAGAGCAGCAAGTGCTCTTAACCCCTAAGCTATCACTCCAGACTGTTTACCTGTCTCTTAATGGCTAGCCGTGGGTCCTCTCCTGTCCCCTTCCTGGGTTTGTCGTGTGTGGGCTCCTTGGCCTCCACCTCCATGTAATATCACTCAGATAAAGCACTTTGAAACCATAACACAAGTTTTGATTTCCTTCTGTTCCTTCCAACCTCAGTGTGTGCTCATTGAGAACAGGAGCTGGGTCCTACTGGGCCTTGCATAACTGATGTTGTGTGTGCACAGCCCCTTACAAAGCCGGCCTTTGTTCTCACTGTGTGAACTTAACCCAATATGCCCCACCACTGTTGCCAGCCTTCGCTGTTTTGAGACCTGTCTGGGATGCATTTGACATATGCAAAACTCTAAGAGAAAGTTTGGGCTCCCCTGGGTGGAATCTTTCTACAGAGGTTGTGGGTCTTCCTTCAGGGGGCTTCTCTTAATGTCTGTAAACTTCTTTCTTCCCGGGGACCTCAGATTCTCTCTTCTTTTCAAAATAGTCTCAGAATAAGGGTGCTTTCTGAGAAACACAACTGCTGTCTTTCCCAGGTTTATTTTATATTTTAGCAAGGAAAAAAAGTCAAGGAATTAATTTCTAATTTCAGGGCACAGAGGAAGCCAGAGGAAGAATTTGTGGGTGAGACAGCCTTCTATACAGACTCTCTTCAAACACAGCCATGCATTCTGTTTTTTGGGGAAGGGTGGTGAAAAAGGTAATGTTTGCCCACCTACTGAAGGCAGAGATTAAAAAAAGGGGGGAAAAGAGATCTTTCAAACTTGCTCTCTGTCCTGGCTCACCTCACATACGTCCCTGTAGGGAGTATAGATAGGGAAGGTGTGTCCCAAGGTTTGCAAAAGTTGGGAATCATGATCATTGATCTGTCCATGGAAGTGTAACAGCAAAAGACAATGGATAAGAATAAGGTAGCAAGATGGGAGGATGGGAGGCCCAGTCAGGTTCCACTGGAGGTGTCACAGGCAGATCAGAAGGGGGCAACTCTCACTAATGTAAAGTGAGCCCACCACCAACTCTGGAAAGCATAGGGGGTTATGACAAGATGTTCCTGCTGGGCAGGGCTGAGATCCATTTCCTACAGATAAACCAGCAGAGTGGCTTCCTCACTGTGTCCAGTCCTCTGGCTGCCATGTGATCTGGACTCTCTAGAGGCTGTGCCTCCTAAGACACAGCATCCATAAACAGTGGCCAGTCTGGCCCTGCACAGTGACCAATACCTTTCTGGTGATGTTAGCCACTGGCAGTTTTAGGGGGATAAAGCTGAAAATTGCTAGATAGGATTCATCTCTAGACTTGTTTGTTTGTTTGTTTTTGAGACAGGGTCTCTCCAGAAACTCACTATGTAGACCAGGCTGGACTTGAACTCAGAGATCTGCCTGCCTCTGCCTCCCAAGTGTTAGGAATAAAGGTATGCACCACTGGGCCTGGATTTCATCTTCATCTTAAGACTTCTAGTCAACACCCAGTGGCCCTTGGGCTGGCCATCAGGCTGTTTCTACCTTGTGACCCCTCCTCTAGAAATGTACGCAGCCCTTGGCAGACTATCCATCCTGGCATTCTCTGAGGGCATTTTGGACATCCTTGATACCTTCACTCCTGGTAACCATGAGCATTATATTTCCCTCCATCTCATTCAGAGACAGAGGACTTGGTGTCAGTTAGACTTTGTGTGGCTATATGATAAACACATGACACAAAGGACTTGAAGAGAAAGGTCTATTTTGGTTCAGAATCTCAGGTGTTTCAGTCTCTTTTGGTGCAGAGGGAATGGCCAAGCAGAGCAACCCAAGTCATGATGGCCTGGGAGCAGAAAAGGGCTTTCTCTTTGCCTTCTTTATGTTCTGCCTGCCCCCTCCACCTTATGGGATGGTGCCACTCACAGTATGAATAGGTGTTCCCTCTTTTGTTAATTCTCTTGTAGCTACTCAGAATTGACACTTAATGTCCTAAGTGCTTCTCAATGCCATCAGACTGACAATCAGCATTAATCCTCATAAGGAGAACAGGCGACACCCCAGCCAGGTGGATATGGCTGTAGTGGTGGTGTGCGGATTTTCTTCTGCATTGTTTAGTTCCCTGATTCCTTATTAGAGTTTCATCCCTCTCCCTGAGTCCTCCTCAGTCACTTAGCATGGTGTGCACACACCAGAGCCTAATGGGCAGGGTTTCATCAGAGGGCAGTACATGGAAGAGGTACGTAGAATGAAGGGAGAGCAGGCAACGGCAGGAAAATGCGGTGATCATGAAGACCAGGGATGCCTACCTTTTAGTCAGTTTCTGTCTATGCTGGTTCTGATTCCCAACCTGCTGCTGGGAGACTTGGGTGGGATAAACTTTTTTTTTTTTTTTAACCAATTCCAAATGGGAGGGAGAAGTTTTGAGATGAGCTGAACACAAAATGTAATAACTTTGAGGACATTTGTTTGTGTTACCCACTGAACATGGAATTCTCAATAAAGACTTTTCAGAACATCCAGGTTGCTTAGTGGCTATCACTGTGGTTATGAGAGGTGGCAGATCCTATTGGTAGGGACCATCAACTGACCTTTGTGTAGTCCTTTATCCGTGAGCATCTGGAGGATAGGGTTGGATGTCACTGTCCTGTGGTCCTGTCCAGCCTGAGCCTCCCCTCCTCACACAGGACCCTAGTGCAGCCGTGCAGAAACCCTCATGGCAAGAACTCAGCTGAATGTGTGAATCCAGGAACAGATCTACTGACCTCCTTGTCCTTTGGTCACAAGCACTTTTGTTTTTTATTTTCCCTGTGGAGAGAACAGGATGGTAAAAATGACCAGACAGGATAAGAAGCCAGGGAAACCTAAGTGGAATAGAACACTTAGTTAAGTTCCTCCAAACTTCTTGGGGAAGACTATAGGGTCTAGACTTCTGTAAGCAGCCTGGGATGTGCCTAAAGGTTGCATTTCTTAGGAGAAAAGGCAACGAAGGCCCAGATAAAGGGCTCCCCCCCCACACACTTATACTCTGACAGATTCAACCTCTTCACACGGCACAAAACTGCTGCTGTGTAGAGGATCCAGCCTTACCTGGAGGGCCAGGCTCATGCTGGTTGGCAGGACCACAGCCTGTTCATTCTCCCTCATTTTCCCCCATGGTGCCAGATGGGCCGTGTTCACTTGCGGCAGGTGTTCATAAACTTGGCCATTGCCATGTTAGAGACTTTGATGCCTCAGCCAGGCGGAGCCTTTCCATAGAATGATCTCAGCTCTCTACAGGGAAGGAAGGTGGTGGGGGTCACAACTGGCAGGAGTGTGTGTCTGTGTGTGACCTTGGTAGACAAATTCTTACCTTGGTTCCTGGCCATATCTCTTCCAGAGTTGGTGGCTTCTGCTGCACACATAGTCATTCCCATCTGTGCACAAATGCTCCCGATTCTGGGATGGAACCTGATCTGCCCAGGTGCAAATGACTGCCATTTTACTGTTGTAGACATCCTCTTTTCCTTTAAGTTGTCTTTGAAATTGAACTAAAAAAGGAATATTTGCACAGAGGTTTTCCCAGGGCTGCTTTAGATCCATCTAGTGGTCAGCACTAATTTCCTCATTTGACTAGAATGCTCCTGTGAATGTTTCTGACAATAACAATAATATTTATTAATATAGTACATAATTTATATAATTAATTATATTACATATTATATTTTATAATAGTATAATTATATTATATTTATGTTATATAGTCAATACTAATTATTATTATATTATTACTAAAAATGTAGAGACTGGGAAGATGGTTCAGTTGGTGAAGAGCTTGCCACGAAACCACGAGGAGCTGTGTTTGGATTCCCAGTACATAAAAGCTGGGTACATGGCAGCAATCACCTGTCGCGTCCCCCTTGACCAGCAAGGACGACGCAACTTGCAAAAGCTCTTCTCAAGCAGTTTATTCAGGTCCCTTGAAAACAGTCTTCCGAATGCCCGGGCAGACCCAACCCACAGGCTAAATACTATATGAACAGCCAATCCAGTAAAGCCACGTGGTGCTATCTTAGAGGCCCACGTATGCGGAAGCAAGCCAGATCAGCGGTCTTAGCCAAATATGGACTTGTTTACCACCGAGAGCGCTCACCATCGGGCTGGTGGAAGGCGGAAACCGGTGCCAT
>CAJQZJ010032761.1:5056880-5072069 GCA_907164525.1 Lophiomys imhausi
CATCTTTAGGGCGCGGCAAGGCGGAAACTGGCGCCATCTTTAGGGCGTGGCACGTCGCAGCTCTCTACAGTTCCCCCTTTTTTATTTTTTCTAAAGTTGGTAGAAGTCCGTGGAAAGGCTTCGTAATCCCCATATCTGGGGATCTCACGGTGGGCCTGAGCCTGTAGGAGGGCAGTGCTCAAACTCTTACCCGTCTCTGGGTCAGCCTCCCCACTCGGGGCTGCCCTGTCTTAGGTGGCCAAGACTTACCTGTATACTCTGTCACTGACTTGCCAGACCCTAATATCCGTGGAACGAATACCTCAGTGGGCAGGAACTATGCTCAGTGAAGATTTTAAGGCTTCATGGCAGCGAGCCATGCCTGAGGGGACTGGCCCGCCTCAATGGCGACAAGGGCCTGTATAATTATGGCTGCATTACACTTCTGTGTGGCTCTCATCTTGTAGATGCACCATAGGCAAACCAGAGAGGCTAGTATCATCAGTATCGCCAAAGAGCCTACGCCCGCCCACTCCTTAAGATGATCCATAGCCGTCTGTATCCAGGAAGTCAAACCAGTAGCCAGGCTCAGATCCACCCGAGTGGAGTTGATGTGGACAATTGTTGCTCTCAGCTCTCTCATCAAATTTTCAAATTCAGCCGACCAATCCTGTAAGAGGAACTTTGACAATTGTCTAGACAGATTAGCAGCCTTTGTAAAATTTTGATACTGCACCGAAGTAACACACAAACCTTGCATTTTCCACTCACAACCCAACTGTGCTAGTTGCCAAAGAGAATCAATCTGTTCTTGTATTAAATCTATGCATTGATTAACTATCATAAGGCCTCCTTTGAGATGAGAATTCATAGAGGTCTGAGTATCCAGTGCCTGTGCTACAGTGGCTGAGATGTTATTCAGGGCATTGGCAGTCTGTATAGAACTAGACAAGGCAATAGCTGAGGCAGTAGCTCCCACAGCAGCAACAGTGATGGCAGTAACAATAGCTGCAGTGATGCCAAAATCTCTTTTAAGCCTGAATAGCATCATGGTATTAGGGGCCTCTACAGGAACTGGTACATATCGAGGCATTCTAGTCACCACAGCCACAGGAAAGGCTGTGGCATTCCAGCACAGGGCATAAAAGCATATGCCCGGAGTGCATACTAACTTTTCTTCACCCAAGGATGCACTCCCATTACTTACAATCCACAGAAAAGGAGGCCAGAGACACACTGGTGAGGCTGAAAAGGTCTTATTGCGGTAAGAATGAAACGAAGAATTCCAAGTACCAGAGCCACTACCACTAGAAAGATTCAATTTGGTAGTGGACCCTAGGGAAAAATTACCTCTTTGATAAATTCCTCCCCCAAGTATATAATGACAGGTCCCAAGTCCATGCAACTTCCATTTACCCCACACAAAAGCCACAAATCAAAAGGATTGGTGGCAGTCTGCTGAGGATCCGTAGTAGATATATCAAGCATTCCTGTACAAGACTTATTCACTAGATTACTAATCATGGGGCTAAAGGAAAAATAATCTTGTTGAGCCCAAACTGCTCTGCGCTCCTGACATCCAGTCCAGGGAAAAGGTCCTTCCTCTCCTGTGGATCCTCTACAAAAAGGTGCCCAGCGTGGCTGTCTGGGGGGGGTCCCGGTCAGAGACTCATGTGGGCCACCATCCTTCAAGGCGAGAACCATTGCCCGAAAACAAACCACTACCCCTACCCCCAAATCTCAATTGTGGTAAAAAATCTGCTGACTGCTGAGACAATTTAATGCATTCAGTATCATCTGACCTATTGAAGCTCATTAAAAAGCACAGACTACCCTTCAAGCTGACATTTCTATTACCCTCTATAGGGCTTTTCTGATCATCAAAGGGAAGGTAGGGTAAGCCTAAGCTTCTGTTACTGCTAAATAAGCGTGGAAACACAGTTGCATCATGTCTGACCGGCATCGGCTTTGGGAATATCGACAGGATCCCCCATCTTGGCTCGGTCATTCCTGACATCATCACTGCTACTATCACCAGGATCCCTAGGAAGGTCTTCATGACGAATCTTCCTCACAAGGCATTCAGGCACCCACACTGGATCTTGTTGATCCTGAGGAAAAAAACAAACAGACCCTCTCGCCCATGTTAGCTCGGGGTCAGGCCCTCGCCAAGAGCGTGTCAAAATATCCTTCCACTTCACCATGCCTTTAGGTGGACCATGGGAGTCCTGATGTCTGTCCGCTGCTGAGCGGCCTTGAGTATCCAAATTGAAAAAATTTAAAGTAAATAAGGCTAAAGACATTCTCTCCTTGGGGGTACAGCCTTGGCCTATTCCCCCTTTCTGTTTTTGCAAACATTCTTTCAAGGTGCGATGAGCATGCTCCACAATTCCTTGTCCTTGAGGATTATATGGTAATCCGTGATTAAGCTGTACCTCCATCTGGTTGCAGAAGGAGACAAAGGACTGAGCCGTATAGGCTGGTCCATTGTCCGTTTTTAGTTGCTGTGGTTTTCCCCATGCAGCCCAGGCTTCTAAGCAATGCCCTATGACATTGTGAGCCTTTCTCCACTCATAGGTGTAGCATGTATGATACCTGAGCAGGTATCCACAGATACATGAATATATTTTAAGGTTCCAAACTCTGAAATGTGGGTAACGTCCATTTGCCAGATTTTGAGTGGCATCAGCCCTCTAGGGTTCACTCCCACACTGGGAGGATGATGATGAATCACACACTGAGGATAGTCCAAAACCACTTGCCTAGCATCTGCTCTAGACAAATGGAATTTCTGCTGTAGAGTTCTTGTATTTACATGAAATAATTGGTGAAACTGTCTGGCTTGGTCCAGGAATGAGCTCCAAAAAATGCGTATCATCCTGGTCCATTGATCAACTTTATCATTACCCTCACTTAATGGTCCAGGTAATCCTGTATGTGCTCTGATATGTTGAATATAAAAACACCTTTTTCTTTGCCAGATTAAAACTTGTAACTCTTGTAATAAGGCACATACAGTACTACTATTCTTAATAGGACCCACTAATTCTAATACTTTCACTGCGTTGACCACATAGACTGAATCTGAGATCAAATTGAATGCAAATTGACATCTTTTAAACACCTCAATTACTATTTTCAACTCTACTATTTGGGGGGAGCCCGGTTGAAATTGGCATAGCACGGGCTCTTGTCTTTCTATCAAATAGGCTCCACAGCCTGTCTTTGAGCCATCAGTAAACACATTTGGTGAGGCTTGAAGTGGTACTGCTGAAGTAACCTTAGGGAATATCACTGGGTGCTCCTTAAAAAATGATAGCAATGGATGCTTAGGATAATGGTTATCAATCACTCCTTCAAAACTACATTGCAATATTGCCCAATCATCTACAGTGCCACACAAAATCTTAATTTGATGACTGGAATAGGGCACTATTATAATGGCAGGAGCAACTCCAAAAGACTGCAAGCATTGTTGGATACCATTCAAGGCTAAAGCAGCAACTGCAGTGGGATAATGTTCTATGGAATTTTTTGGAGAAATCTTTGAATAGGTCCATAATAATGGTCCGTCCTGCCATAAGAATCCTGTAGGTTGACCATAGGTGGTTTGCACAATGCAATGGGCTGTCCTTCCTGCCATCTCTTTAGAAAGGCACTCTGCAACCTTTCTTCCACTTTACATAAAGCTTTTCTTGCTTCTACTGTTAATTGCCTAGGAGAATTAAGTGCTGAATCACCTTTCAAAATATCATATAGGGGTCTTATTTCATAATTTGGTAGCTTCAAATAGCCTCTTACTCAATTGATATCTCCTAACAACCTTTGAAAATCATTTAGAGTCTTTAAATTATCTTTTCTTATCTCAATCTTTTGAGGTATTATCTTTTCAGGTCCAACCTTTGCTCCTAAATAATTAACCACATTTTCCTTTTGAACCTTATCAGGAGCTATAAACAACCTTTTCTTTTTTAATAATTGAACTAATTCGCCGGGCGTGGTGGCGCACGCCTTTAATCCCAGCACTTGGGAGGCAGAGGCAGGCGGATCTCTGAGTTCGAGGCCAGCCTGGTCTACAAAGCAAGTCCAGGACAGCCAGGGCTGTTACACAGAGAAACCCTGTCTCGAAAAAACCAAAAAAAAAAAAATAATAATAATTGAACTAATTCTTCATAGGCCCGATCTAACATTTGCTCACTCTTAGCTGCCAGTAAGTTATCATCCATATAATGAACACATCCTAAATCTGGAAAATTCTTTCTCAAGGGAGCATTGGCTTCCCCCATATACAGTTGGCACATAGTGGGGCTGTTTGCCATGCCCTGAGGTAATACTACCCATTCAAACCGCTGATCAGGTTCTTCATGGTTACAGGATGGAACAGTAAATGCAAATCTCTCACTATCTTTGGCACACAAAGGGATGGAGAAAAAACAATCCCTTATATCTATAACTATTATGGGCCATGAGGCTGGCAAAGATGATAAAAGCGACAAGCCGCTTTTCACTGGGCCCATGATCTGCATTTGTTGATTTATGGCACGCAGGTCATGCAACAATCTCCATTTTCCAGATTTCTTTTTAATGACAAAGATAGGTGTATTCCAGGGAGATACAGATGGTTTTATATGCTTTAAAGACATCTGTTCATCCACCAACTCTTTGGCTGCATTAAATTTTACAGAGGAAAGTGGCCACTGAGGAACCCACACTGGGTCCTCCGTCTTCCAAGTTATGGGAATGCCCTCCTCAGTGGCCCCTAGGAAAAACCCAGGCCCTGTCTCTTTTGTCTTTGCTGCATAGATATGGGACTCTTCCGCCCCTGCAAATATTTTCCTATTCCAAAGCCTGTAGCATATCCCATATCTTGCATTATACGTTGGGCTGAATCAGAATAGTCATTACTCAGTTTAAATCCCATATCCTTTAAAAGGTCTCTTCCCCAAAGGGAAACAGGGAGCTCAAGTACATATGGCTGCATTTCTTCTGAGTGGCTTTCTTGGTCCTGCCACTTTAATAATCTTGCACTCATATCTGGAGTCTTAGCATAACCCAAGCCTTGAAATGTTTGAGAAGAGGCTTATACGGGCCAACCTGAAGGCCAGTCTTTCTTTGCTATAATACTCCTATCTGCCCCAGTATCCAAAAGGCCCAGGATCTTTTTACCATCAACTTTTAACTCCAAGACGGGGCGTTGGTCCAAATCCAAGGAGAGAAAAGTCAGATCTGTGCCCGTGGACCCAAAACCATCTTTTCCTCTCTCTCAATCCCTTGCTGCATAGCGATCATGTAAGCTCGGCAAAATGACCAACTGAGCAATTCTGTCTCCAGGAGAGATAGCTGTTATACCACGGGGGGTGGGGGGAGGCTACCATGATCTTAACCACTCCTGTATAATCTGGATCTATAACTCCAGGATGGACAATAAGTCCTCTCAAGGCTGATGATGACCTCCCTAACAGCAAACCAACTGTACCAGGTTCAAGGGGTCCTTTAAAATCTGTTTCAATTAACTGGACCCCCATTTGGGGCGTTAATACGAGTCTGATGGTGGAGCAGAGGTCCAATCCTGCTGAGCCTGTAGTGGCTCTTCGCGGTCTCTCGGATGGCGGAGGGTTGGCCATCTCTCTTGATTCTGTTCTTTGTCCTGATTCTCTACTGCCCCATATATTTGTGGGCCCTGGGGTCGTGGGCCCCACTGTCTGTTTTTTGGATGAGCGCCACCATAACCTTGAGTCAAAGGCTGGCCATGGATGTCTGTCACTGAATGGCATTCATTAGCCCAATGGTTCCCTTTTTTACAGTTTGGGCATAACCCCGGCCGCCTGGGGCGTTGTACACTTCCTCTACTTTCTGTACTCCTTCCCCCGGGGCACTGTCTTTTAAAGTGTCCCATCTTGCCACACTTAAAACAAACTCCTGGACTTCCTCCACCTTTTCTGGTCAACTGTACTACCGCGGCAGCAAGACCAGCATTAGTTAACGGCCCTCCAAGTTCTCTACACACTTTCACCAGGCTTCTAGCCCTTTGTTCTTGTAAGGGGTGATAGCGGCTCTACACTCTTTGGTGAATTGCTCATAGACCAACTGTTTTATTAGTGGCATAGCAGCATCCGGGTCACCAAAAATCTTCCCTGCCGCTTCCACCAATCGTGCCACAAAGTCTGAAAAGGGCTCCATGGGGCCCTGTAGAATCTTAGTTAAGTTCCCACTCACCTCCCCTTTGTTAGGAAGGGATTTCCAAGCCTTGATAGCTGTCTGGTTTATTTGTTCATAAACCTGATTGGGATATCCTGTCTGCTGGTTGGCAAATCTCCCCTGCCCAAGCAGCATATCTCTATCCCAGGCTGGATTTCCATTTCTCTGATTAATGGCTGCTTGCTCAGTGGCATACTCAATCAAGAAAGCTTTCCAGTCTAAGTATTGCCCTGGACTTAAGCAGGCGCGGGCCAGGCCACTCCAATCACTCGGAGTCATACAATGTCTGCTTAATGCTTCCACTTGAGCCAATGTAAAAGAAGCGGTAATGCCATAGGTACGAACTGACTCTGCAAGGGATTTAACTACTTTAAAATCAAGCGGTTCCTCGTACCTGTTTCCTTGTGGATCTTGGTATACCGGATAGGCAAACTGTAATTCTGTTCTTACTTGTGTCCACATCCCCGGGCAGAAAGATCTCCCTACTTTCAAGGACTGAACAGGCTGATCTATCTGAACAGCTTCTGGGTATGGAGGGGGAGTTGAAGGCGCCGCGGCAATGGCTTTACTTACACCGACCACCGCCAACGTGGCTGAAGGCGCCGCGGCAACAGCTTCACTTACACTGACTGCCACCAACGTGTCTTTCTCTTTTACCTTTTTCTTTTCCCTTTTTCTATTAGCAGTCCTCTCTAACTGTTCTATTAGAGCGTGTAGCTCCCCTTCAGAATCCGTGCCCTCTGAATCCTCAAAATCTCTAAAATCTCTAAGATCTGGATAGAGAGGGACCTTCTTTTTGCTTCCCTTTTCACTGTCTGCCTGCTCAGATCTTTCCCCTTGCAGCAGTTCCAAGGCTGATTCTCTCTCCTTGATTGCGTTACAGCATCTCTGATCTTCTTTTTTTTTGGTTTTTTTTCGAGACAGGGTTTCTCTGAATATCTCTGGCTGTCCTGGACTCGCTTTGTAGACCAGGCTGGCCTCGAACTCACAAAGATCCGCCTGCCTCTGCCTCCCAAGTGCTGGGATTAAAGGCGTGCGCCACCACCGCCCGGCTACATCTCTGATCTTCTAAACAACTCCTCACCATCTTCCAAATCGGTCTTACTCCATGCTTCAGAGTACCTTGCTCCCAAGCAAAATCCAAGTCTCTGCCTAATTTGTCCCAGCAGGATACCGTAAGATTCCCGGACACTGCAAACCACGGAGCCACGGAGTCGCATTCATTCAAAAATCTCTCTAGGGTAGACTTCCTAAGTTTCAAATTTCTAGCTAAAAGTAGCTCCTGAAGAGCCAGAAAAATTGGATGTGACTGAGACGATCCCATGATTAAAAATTTACTTTCGGTTCGCAGTTTCCCGCGAAACTTTACCTTTTGTTCGCTATTTCTGCGAAACTTTATTGTCCCACTTTATCCCGGGAACTTACCAGTGCACTGCCCCTGACTGCAGGAGTTCTGAGTCTTTTCTGGTTCTCCGTACAGGCCACCACTTGTCGCGTCCCCCTCGACCAGCAAGGACGACGCAACTCGCAAAAGCTCTTCTCAAGCAGTTTATTCAGGTCCCTTGAAAACAGTCTTCCGAATGCCCGGGCAGACCCAACCCACAGGCTAAATACTATATGAATAGCCAATCCAGTAAAGCCACGTGGTGCTATCTTAGAGGCCCACATATGCGGAAGCAAGCCAGATCAGCGGTCTTAGCCAAATATGGACTTGTTTACCACCGAGAGCGCTCACCATCAGGCTGGTGGAAGGCGGAAACTGGCACCATCTTTAGGGCGCGGCACGTCGCAGCTCTCTACAATCACCCCCAGTGCTTGCTTTCGGCCAGGGGACAGAGACAGGCTGATCCTTGGAGCTTGCTGGTCAAGCCAGTCTAGCCAGTTAGCGATCTTCAGGTTTAGTGAGAAACCCTGCCTCAAAATCAGGGTAGAGGGCAGGCAGGCAAAGGTGCTGGTCTCCAAGACTGATAACCAACCTGGCTTTGATCCCCAGAACCCAGACAAGAGACAATCGACTCCTGGGAAGCTGTGCAAATGAGGGCATGCCACACCTCACTCCCAAACACACAAAATAAATAAATATGAGGTAGAAAGCGATGGAGCAGGAAATCCTCTGCTGACCCTTAGTTTAGGGTAGAGGTTCGCGCAGGCGCAGAAAAAGGCTTTCTCCCTTTTATCTTTTGGTCAGCGTTTCCTGGGTGCTAACTTTTTTTTTTTTTTTTTTTGGTTTTTCGAGACAGGGTTTCTCTGTGTAGCCCTGGCTGTCCTGGACTCAATTTGTAGACCAGGCTGCCTCGAACTCGCAAAGATCTTCCTGCCTCTGCCTCCCAAGTGCTGGGATTAAAGGCGTGCGCCACCACTGCCCAGCAACTGGGTGCTAACTTTTTAAGGCTTCCTTGCTGGCACCTCACCGTTGTTCTGAGCACAAAGGTGGGTTCTGTATGTATCCAGGAGACATTTTATTCTTGCTTCTAGGCAAGTGGAGATGCAGCAGGTGAGAGGGCGGTGTCTCTGGCCAGCTTCTTCTCTAATGGGGTCAAGGCTTAGGTCTCCTGACTCTCACCTTGCTTTTAGGAAAGTGTCTTTGGGAAAGTTATGATGTGTGTGTGGGAGTGATCGTGTGTCAAAATACACTGTATGAGATTCTCAAAGAAATGATAAAAGGGGGAGAGGAAAAAAGGGAAAAAGCCTCCTACGATGGCAAGAGAGCTACATTTATCAACCTCAGCCTGTCTGTTTCCCACACTTCTCTCCCACTCAGTGTTATCAGCCTAAAGTATAGTTGGTAACTGTGGGTAGACCTTGTTACCATTTGACTGTGTCTAATTTTCATTTCTCTCTCTCTCTATATATATATATATATATATATATTCTGTTTTATTTTATTTTTTTGAGACAGGATCTTACTGTGTAACCCTGGATGTCTTGGAACTCTCTAGGTAGACCAAGCAACCCTTGAACTCAGAGCTTTATGTGGTTCTGCTTCCCAAGTGCTGGGATTAATGTCATGCATCACCATCCCCAGCCCCTAGCCATGGAACAGGTCCAGTTGGATTCTTGTATTTGTTAATAACTCTTATTTAATTGGATTATCTGATGTAGCAACACTCAAATCGGCCTGGGAATTGGGGAGATGGCTCAGCCAATAAAGTACTTGCCACACAAGCATGAGAAACTGAATTTGGTCTTCAGCACCCCTGTAAAAAAGCCAGGCACAAAACCAAAACAGCTGAGCGTGGTGGCACAAACCTTTAAACCCAGCACTGTGAGGCAGATCTCTGAGTTCGAGGCCAGCCTACATAGTGAGTTCTAGGACAGCCAGGGCTACAGAGAGAAAATTTTTTATTGTCTGAAAAACAAAACCAAACAAACCAGGCACAACACCATGCCTCTATAATTCCAGTGCTGGGCAGGCAAGGTGCTCTTACAGACAGCCCAAATTTGATTCCCAGATCCCATGTTAGGTGGCTTACAGTTGCCTGTTAACTTCAGAACCAGGGAATTTGATGCCTTTGGCCTCCTCAGACAACTGCATTCACATGCACATCCTCTCTCCCTTCCTCCTTCTCTCTTTCTCTCTCTCTCCTACACACACACACACACACACACACACACACACAATTAAAAATAAAATAATTTTTTAAAGAAAAGTGGAGAATTAACAAGGAAGATAGCTGATGTTGACCTCTGACCCCCATCCA
The DNA here is from genome assembly GCA_907164525.1 of Lophiomys imhausi. Classification (NCBI taxonomy): domain Eukaryota; kingdom Metazoa; phylum Chordata; class Mammalia; order Rodentia; family Muridae; genus Lophiomys; species Lophiomys imhausi. The sequence continues at coordinate 5,066,759 of CAJQZJ010032761.1, forward strand.
CATAGGCAGACACGCATGCATGTGCACATGCGCCCCACACACCTGTGCCCGGACATACATGAACATACACACACACACACACACACACACAGGATTACAGCATTCTGAATTGGATTAGAATATCAGGTCAACAAGACCAATCACATTGAGTCCGCCAAACTCTGAGCTCTGTGTTCTAAGAAAGTCCTGAGAAAAATTAACCATCGGCTCAGTAGTTGAATGGCAGCTGGGAAGGCCAGCATCACTATCATGATGGTCTGGTAAGTAGATTTTGGGCTGGAAGCAGATAGTAAGTGTGACTACAGCCTCAATGAAAGACCAGAGAGGAAAACTCAAAACAAAAGTGTCCTTTCTGTGGGCAGAGGCAGGCCAAGGCTTTCACAAGGCAGAGATGGAAGTCACTGCAAATTCAGTGATGCTGTGCTCCTGAATGGGAGGCCAAGGACCTCAAGGTGCACACAAATGTTCGGCTGTCAGGTAATTGCATTTGGCAGGCTAGAACTTTCTGGCTTTTCAGTTTAGGGGTAGCAATGAATGTGGCAGGGGGAGGTTCAGCTGGAGTTTAGGAGTGAGAAGGTCTGAAGAGGGGTAGGGTGCCTGAGTATGGGAGAAACCAGACCAGATGCTGCCGGAGCCTTGGCCATGGTCTGAAGCTTGGTCTGTAGCAAGGTCTCCCACATGGGTGTGGCCATCGGCCTGATGTGGGGCCTCAGCTGTGGATTGTCACTGTTCTCTGCAAATAGATTTCACCAATGATGGGCAAGGAAAGCCTTCCTCCTTGTCTTTAAAGGGCTTCACAGCTGGGACACTGAATTCTCAGGCAACTCAGTAAATTCTGTGCTTACCCATCCTGTTAATTTCCCCATGATGGTGCCTGCTATCATTTAAACATGCCTCTTTGCTCAATAAAAGCACTCAACAACATTGAAGTAATAGGACCTAGAGGAAAGCCCCTGGGGACTGTGCGTACTGAGTTCCTGGAGTCAGACATAACCTTCGGTGATTTTAGTTGACACAAGCTGGGAAGAGACTCTCGGTGAGGGATGGTCTTCTTCAGGTTTGCCTGTCTGGGAGGGATTGTCTTGATTACATCAGTTGGTGTGAAAAGACCGAGGTCCACTGTGGGCAGCACTGTCCCCTGAGCTTTGTAACTAGAGTGAGCTGAGGAATAAGCACGCTTGTGTTCATTCTCCCTGCTCTTAACTGGATATGTCTAAATGTTTTAAGTTCTTAACTGCCCTGACTACTTCTCTATAATGGAAAACCCTGAATTGTGAACTAAAGCAAGCCCTTTCGGACTGGAGACATGGCTCAGCAGTTAAGAGCACAAGCTGATCGTCCAAAGGACCCAAGTTCAAATCCCAGCATCCACATGGCAGCTTACAACTGTCTGTAATGACTGGGTATGGTGGCACACACCTTTCGAGCAGATCTCTGAGTTCAAGCCCAGCCAGGTCTGCAGAGTGAATTCCAGGATAGCTAGGGCTACACAGAGAAAAGAAACTTTGTCTTGAAACACCAAAAACCAAACCAAACCAAAACCTAAAACCCAAAAACAAACAAACAAACCAACCCTTTCCTCCATACGTTGCTCTTTTGGCCAGGGTACTTTATCACAGCAACAGAAAATGAACCTAAACAAGGCCCCGAAGAGTCAGGTTCTTCTCTAGTGCCAATAGGCGTGGTTGGCTGGTCCTGGGTCCTTTGCTCTGATTCCCCCACATTTCCCTGCTTGCTAGTGCATGAAATTAAGTTCTTAGACCAGGGAACATGACTCTTGTCGGGAGTGATTGGGAGACCGTTAAGGAAAGTGTGGAGAATTTTGGTACTTGGAATTTGAATCTCAAGTGAGAGTCAAGGTTTCATCAGGAAAAGGACACTGGTCCCAGAACTCGGATCTCAGGGTCTGAGTCACGCCTGGCTGTGCAGAGCAGTAAAGATTACTCAGACCCTGGAGAGGCTCTCTAGGGTCTTGGCCTTATTGTGTTTTAGTTGAGGGACTTCAGGGTAGATGTGTAAAGTCTCTGCTCTGTACCACTTTTTTTTTTTTTTGTCCTTAAGACAAGATCTCACTATGTCCCTCAAATTCAGATCTTCTATCTTCAGTGTCTCAGTGTCAGCGTCTCAGGAGTGCATCATTACACACAACTCCCCAGTTTTCTTATTAGTGAAATGAGCCGATTTTCTTTATAGGCTTATTGTGATAAATGAAATCACACGTGCGTGCACGTGTGCATGTAGGTCTCTCTCTCTGTGTACAACTTTCTGGAAGAGCCTTGCACTAAGAGTTACACAACAGTAATTAGTATCTGATTACCACTGGCTACTTTTGGAGGTCCGCTTATGTACTTCAGTCCTTAGCTATAAGGCTGTGGGATTTATGGGATTTAGGAATCTGGGTGAATTCAAGGTTTTTCTGAGTTTTGTTTGCTTGTTTTTAAAAGCATGTTGATTCTCCATGAAGCAACACCATATCCAGAAGATTTCAAATTAATTATCCTATAATGCCATGTCACAATATCTTCTGAGGTAAAGAAATCCTGGGTTCCAGAAATAAAATGCTGGGGAACTTTAGGCCTTCATTTCTTGCAAACTTCCAAGGATGTCAGGATGGTGGGTTGCTAGCCAAGAGATGAAGGTGAGATTTTGTGGGGTGGAGTTAGGCCAGAGGGGTTTACTAGGGACAGAGCTGTGTGCCACAGACTAGAGCAGTGATTCTAGGTCCTCAGGCCATCATTGCCAACATCCCCAGCGTCAGCCTGAAAGGAGTCAGATATGCAAATTCTTGGGCCTATCCCAGACAAACTTAATTGAAGACTCTTGGGCTAGGGACCGGCAATAGTGGCTTAGGAAGTCTAAGTGACTCTGACCTTCCCTGAGGTTTGGAAACCTCCCAGGCCAATTGGATTAGCAAAGCCAAGGTTCAAATAACCGAGGTGACGACTGAGCCAGAAGTCAAAAGGAAGGAACTGGAGCCAAGTCAGAAGATGAAGACTCTAGGGAATTGTTGTCAGCACCATTGCTGTTTTCAGCTAGTCTTTATCTCCTGCAGGTGCAGTCTGTGCGCAAGGCTGGGCCAGCTTAATGGGCCAGAAGCAAACCAGACAGGCTGAGAAGTGTCACAGATGTTCTGGGAGGTCATCCCGATCGCTTTGGAAGGAAAATTCACGGTCTTGTCACCTCTTCTGCCTTCCATAGGATTAGCATTTGTGTCTTTCCAAGAGAGCTCGGCTGGCTTAGCCGTGCTGTTATGGAGCCAGGATTTGCCATGGGACAGCTTTGTACTCTGTACTAACGAAGGCAGAAATCTACTTTGCTGCATTCTCAAGAGTTCAGGGTCCCATCAGCACGCTAGCTAGACTGGGTGCTTTCAGTTTGTTGGACAGTCCTTTCTTAGATGGCCCAAAGCACATCTTTAGTACCTCGCACACAGTAAGTACTCAGAGCAACTGAAACAGTGGCTTCTGTTGAACTGACGTCCATGTCTGTCCACTCTCTTGTCTTAGTTTGGCTTTCTATTGGTGTAATAAAAACACTGACCAAAAACAACTTCAGAGAAGAAAGAGTTTATTTCATCTTACAACTACCAGATCTCATCCTTTAAGAAGGGAAGTTAGAGCAGGGACTGAAACAGAGACCGTGGGAGAATGACTGGCCTGCTCAGTTTGTTTATTTCTTTCTAAAAAAGTTATTTATTACTTTATGTATATGGCATTTATCCTACATATATGGAGGATATATATGTGGACCACATGCAGCCTGATGCCCACAGAGGCCAGAAGAGGGCGTCAGATCCCCTGGAACTAGAGTTACAGATGGTTTTGAGCAGCCATGTGGGTGCTGAGAATGAAACCCAGGTCCCCTGGAAGTTGAACCAGTGCTTTTAATTGCTGAGCCATCTCTCCAGTCATCCAGCTTGCTTCTGTATACAACCCAGGAACTCCTGTCCAGATTTGATACTACCCACAGTAGGCTGGGAACCTCCCACATCAATAATTAAGAAATGCCTCCACAGACTTGCCTACAGGTCAATATGATGTAGGGCTTTTTCTTTCTTTCTTTTTTTTTTTTTTTTGGTTTTTTTGAGACAGGGTTTCTCTGTGTATCCTTTGGCTGTTCTGGACTCACTTTGTAGACCAGGCTGGCCTTGAACTCACAGAGATCCGCTTGCCTCTGCCTCTGGAGTGCTGGGATTAAAGGTGTGCGCCACCACGCCCGGCGATGGAGGGCATTTTCATAATTGAGGTTCTCTCTCATTAAATGCTTCTAGTTTGTGTCAAGTTGATAGTTAACTGGCTACCCCTAGTCCTACTTAGGTTACTATTGCTGTGATGAAACACCACAATCAAAGCAACTTGGGGAGAAAAAGGGTTGATTTCGCTCATACTTCATCATCACTGTCTATCATTGAAAGAAGTCCGGGCAGGAACTCAAACAGAGCAGGAACCTGGAGGCAGGAGCTGATGCAGAGGCCGTGGAGGGGTGCTGCTTACTTTACTGGCTTGCTCCTCATGGCTTGCTCAGCCTGCTTTCCTATAGAACCCAGGACATATAACCCAGGGGTGGCACCACCTACAATGGGTGGGCCCCTCCCTCCCCATCAGTCACTAATTAAGAAAACACCCCAACAACCAGATCTTATGGAGGCATTTTCTCAGTGGAGGTTCTCTTCTTTCAGATGACTCTAGCTTTCTAGCTTGTGTACAGTTGACATAGAACTATCCACCACACCCCTCTAGTACTAATATATTTTCAGGGGTAATACAGGGCCTCTGTTCCTTCTTTCATTTGTAGATACTCTCATAATTCCTGTAGTCCATTTCCAGGAGAAATGTAGCCTCCATTCTTGCAAGTTTCCTAGCATGCATTAGTTTATAGAGATGAAGAAACTTCAAGCTAAATGACCCAATGAGCTGAGATACAAAACTTTTCTCATATCTGGGGTGAGATATGATAAAACATATGAGATATTCTCATACCTAGGTCTAGGATGGGCTAGCATTTGTGTCGCATGCCTGACCACCTGATTTCAATCCCTGGAATCCATGAAAAGCCAGAATCAGTAGCTTGTGTCCGTCTTCCCAAGTACTCTTAAAGAAAGATGGGAAGTGGAGATAGTAGACTCATCTGGAAGCCTAGAGGCCATCTAACTTGGAGTATTCAGACCCACACAAACAACAAGAGAGACCCTGCCTCAAAAAGATGAAGGGAGAACACTGACTCCTGAAAGTTGTTATGTGAGAGTGTATGGCACATCCATGCCTACAGACACACACTGAAACACATAGAGACACACAGAGACACACACAAA
>CAJQZJ010032761.1:5077122-5103619 GCA_907164525.1 Lophiomys imhausi
CAGCATCTGGCTCCTGACTCTTCACTGTCAAAATCAAAGGACTGGGCTGGGCGGTGGTGGCGCACGCCTTTAATCCCAGCACTTGGGAGGCAGAGGCAGGCGGATCTTTGTGAGTTCGAGGCCAGCCTGGTCTACAAAGCGAGTCCAGGACAGCCAGAGATATTCAGAGAAACCCTGTCTCGAAAAACCAAAAAAAAAAAAAAAAAAAAAAAATCAAAGGACTGGGATATTTTAGTTTTCTAAAGCAATAGTTGCTACTTCATAACTGTAGTTTTGCTACTGTTGTGAATCATAGTGTAAATATCTGTGCTTTCCAGTGGTCTGAAGCGACCCCTGTAAAAGTGTTGTTTGACCTCCCCTGGAGGGTTGGCGACCCACAGGTTGAGAACTTTGTTCTAGGGCCATGGTAAGCTCGGAGGCCAAGCGTAGAGACCCTTCCTCCTGGTCTGTATCACCCTAGAAAACTTGGTCCTGGGAAATGCTTGCTTGGGTTGGCTCTGGCCAGCCTGACAGCATCTCCTTAGCTTTACCACTGTGGAGAAATCTCATTGATTTTTGACACTTGCAATCTGGAGGGAGGGGTGTTGATCCTCTGAGGATGACGCTGACAAAGAGCCCCTTGTACTTGCTGCCAGTGTCATTCAGCGTCTGGCTTTGAGCGATGGGGTCTAGGACCTGTTCTCACAGGGCACGTCAGAATCCGGCTGTCGGAGCTGGGCTCGCAAGCACACGGTGATGGGAACAGCCTGTTTGGAGGCAGTAGCGTGCGTGCGTGCGTGCGTGCGTGCGTGCGTGCGTGCGTGCGTGCATGGTATTTACAAATCAGGTTCCCAGAAACTCATTTCGATCGTAGATGGAGGAGTCCCATCTTGTAGGAGTGTGATCTTTAAATAGCGTGAGGTTTTCACACAGCAGGCCTCGCTGTCCTGCTTGTTAGCTCATCCCTTAATGACTCTTCGAACAGGAGCTGTTCTTCCTGTCGGCTTTACGTCAGGTGTACTGTCTCATCCCAGTACTTAAGACTCAGTTCCCACGTTGTTTTGTTTCTCTGAGACAGGGTTTCTCTGTGTAGCCCTGGCTGTCAGGGAACGCATGTAGAATGGGCTGGACTGGAATTCAGAGATCCGCCTGCCTTTGCCTTCCAAGTGCTGGGATTAAAATGTGCACCACCATGCCCAGCATCAGTTCTGTTCACATCAGTAACTGTTTACAAGTTAAAAACTTCAACCCTATGCTGAGTGAGAGGCCTGATTCCTTACACCTACGGGAGCTGTGGCTCTCATGCATGGAGGGGTCCCTTTCCACCCTTTGTATTAACAGTGGTTCTCAACCTGTGAGTCACAACCTCTTTGAGGAAGTCATATATCAGATATCCTGAATATTAGATATTTCTATTATGATTCATACAAGTAGCAAATTGTAGCTCTGAAGTAACAATGAGGTAATCTTCTGGTTGGAGGTCACCACAACACAAAGAACTGTATTAAAGAGTTGGAGCATCAGGAAGGTTGAGAACCCCTGAGTTAGAAGGGGCTAGAGGGGCTGGAGAGGTGGCTCAGAGGTTAAGAGCACTGGCTGTTCTTCCCAAGGTCCTGAGTTCAATTCCCAGCAACCACATGGTGGCTCACAGCCATCTACATTGAGATCTTCCCAGGCATATATGTGGAGCAAATACTGTATACTAATAAATAAATAAACAAACAAACAAATAAATAAATAAATAAATGTTTAAAAAAAAAAAAAAAGAAGGGGCTAGAGGAGAGGAAGGAAATGAACAGGTAGGTGTTTCCTTACCTGACTGGCCTCAGTGTGGAAAAGGTTCCTGGGCTTCTTGGGAAAAGTACTCAAGGGTCTCCTTGGCTCCCTTCAAGCGTGTCTGTCTGTATGTGCCTGCTTGCCGGCTATGGTTTGGATATGGTATGTTGCCCAAAGGCTTGTGTGCTGGGAGCTTGGTCCCTAGTGTCATAATGCTGAACTGACAACACCTATGAGTGGAGCTGAGTGGAAGGTAATTGGGTTGGTTTGCTCCAGCCTTGTGAATGCTTTGAATCTTCAAGATTGGGTTGTTATTAACTAAGGCCACTGCATCCATGCCTTAGCCCCTTCTGCATGTACCTGGTTCCCTTCCCGTTTCTCTGCCATGTTGTGATGGAGCCAGGAAGCTAGAGTACCAGTGCCATGCTATTCAGTTCCTTCAATGACCAGAATCATAAGACAACCCTCTGTTAGGTCTGTCACCTAGCTTTGGGTATTTATATAACAGTACAAACAGACTAAAACACTTCTTCTGGTTGGGGGATCCTACTATGACTGACTCAAAGGCCTAGGCTCTTAACCTGCTAATCATTTCTTCATGCATAACCACAGGGTCCTTCCGGTGGCCTTGGGAACCATAGACAACTGGAATGAGGTTGTTCCTACTCCTTTAAGCCAAGCTGATGCTAAGTACTCCAGTAGGCCTTGCATTTTTAGGAATCCCTGATCGAGAGACAGGGAGGAATGTCTATTAAGGGATAAATTTATGCCACCCTTATATATTTATCTGTACTTCCAGTATCTTAGAATGTGACCTTACAGTATATATGTTTAGTTTAGATGAATGACAGTCTCATAATAAGAGACATAGGGCTGGAGAGATTGCTCAGCGATTAAGAGCACTGGTTGTTCTTCCAAAGGACCCAGGTTCAAATCCCAGCACCCACCTGGCAGTTCACAGCTGTTGGCAATTGCCAGGCATGGTGGCACACACCTTTAAGCCCAGCAGTAGGGAGGCAGAGGCAGGCGAATCTCTGTGAGTTCAAGGCCAGCCTGGTTTTCAAAGTGAGTCCAGGACAGCCAGGTATACACAGAGAAACCTTGTCTCAAAAAAACCCCCCAAAATAATAGTAAGAATAAGAGACATAGACAGACAGACAGACAGCTGTGTGGTGATGGGTAGATATTGGAGTATAGTTCTGCAGACAAAGGAGCTCCAAAGATGTCTGGCGAAGGAGGAGACGCTGGGCAGAGGTGAGGAATGGCTCTCATTCCAGTTTTCAGAGAGAGCGTGATTCTGCCACTACCTCCGTCTCAGGACTGTGAGACAATACCTTTCTGGTGCTTTAAGTCACTTGGCCTCTGATCGCTTATGGCTGGAGCACTGGAGATCTAGCACCGTGTCTCCATAAAGGAACACGTGCCAAGGAACCCCTGCTTGGCCTCAAATGTCAAGGGGGATTGAATGCCTTGCACCATGCTTCTAGGCTGCCCAAATGCTCTCATGTATTATAGTTGGGATATTCTTCTGGGGTTTGCTAGAGCCCCTTTTGCTCTTAAATATCTAGTAGAGGTTTCTACCCCACTTAAGACCTTTGAGTTCCCAAATAAAAGACAAAAATACTATATTTTATTAATAAGCTTTAAGCTCTATGCTGGGCAGGTTCTGAACTATTCTAAACCCACCGCCCTTAAAATCCACATAAATCCCACCCATCTGGTGAGTCCCAGGCAGTTTCTGCTCTATGAGTCTGTCCTCAGGGCAAGTTCCTCTTATCCACATATTCTGGTCCATCCTGTCTAATGATAAGCTCCTTCCTCCTCTCTCCTCTTCATCTTTCTCCTGTTTTGGGCTACTTCTGCTCCATCAGGCCAGCCCTCGTGGCTGTGTGCTCAAGGTCCATACTGCCTCATGGCAATCTCCTTCCTCTTCCTCTCACTCCCTTGTCTCTCCTCATGGTCTCCTCCAAGACCCACCTCTCAATTCTAAGTCCCTCCTTCCTATAATTTCTCTCTTACCAGCTACAGGCTGTCCAGCCTTTTATTAACCAATCAGAGATAACTGGGGAACACTCTTTACATCACATTGATACAGGAGACAGTTCAGTATTCATAACAATGCCCATGGCAGGGTGGTAACCAGATCTCAGGGCACCGAAACCAGCATCTGAAAATACAGTGCATAAGACCCTCCTCTCTCTGGAGAATTTCTTTCCCTCTTACACTCCAGTGGATTTTACTGGTCCATCACTGTTGGGGAAAGGAGCTCAGTGTTTCCCTTCTTCAGGCATTTTTCTTTAAGGAATGAAATTTTGTATAATACTTAAATTCATTTTCATTCACAAAGGACTTGTTTAAGTATATATATATATTCCATTAACTTGTTTATTTTACATTCCAATCACCACCCACCTCCTTCTTCTCCTCCCAGTCCTACCCTCCTACCTACTTCTCCCATATTCCCTCCCTCCTCAACTTCCCTACCCCAACCCAGTACCAACTCACTCTTACACATCAAATTGCATCAGGACTAAGTGCCTCCTCTTCCACTGAGGTAAGACAAGGCAGCTGTGCTGGGAAAATGGGATCCAGAGGGAGGCAACAGTGTCCAAGTCAGAGATAGACCTGCTCCAATTGTTAGGGGATCCACTTGAGGAACAAGCAGTCCGTGAGTTTCATATGTGTGATGGGCCTAGGACCAGTCCATGTGTGTTCTTTGGTTGGTGGTTCAGTCTCGGTGGGCCCCACTGTGTCCGAGTTAATTGACTATGAGGGTCTTCTTGTGATGCCCTTGGCCCCTCCAGTTCTCTTGATCTTTCCCCTAACTCTTCCTCAAGACTCCCTGATTTTCAGCTAATGTTTTGGCTATGGGTCTCTGTATCTGTTTCCGGAGTGCAAACTTGTATGGCCACTTTGGAAATCAATCTGGTGCTTTCTCAGAAAACTGGGAATAGTTGTATCTCAAGACCCAGCTATATAACTCCTGAGTATATAACACCCAAAATATGCTTCACCAAACCACAAGGACATCTCCTCAACTATGTTCATAACAGCTTTATTCATAATAGCAGAAACTGCAAACAACCCAGATGTCCTTCAACAGAGGAATGGATAAAGAAATCGTGGTACATTTGCACACTGGAATACAACTCAGCTATTAGAAACAAGGACATCGTGAAATTTGCAGGCAAATGGATGGTACCAGAAAAGATCATCCTGAGTGAGGTAAGGCAGACCCAGAAACACACACATGGTACATGTACTCACTCATTAGCAAATATTAGCCAGTACATACAGGGTAACCATGCAATAATCCACAGACCCAAAGAAACTAAGTAACAAGGAGGGCTCGAGGGATGATGCTTGAATCCCTCTAAGTAAAGGGAAAAAACCAGACATCGAAAGTGGATGGATAGAGGGATCTGTACAGGAACCTAACATAAGAGGCTTTATTCTTCAGGCATTTTAAAGCTGTACCGTGATTCCCCTGGAGAGCGCCCCCCTCCACTCCTTTTGGGACAGAGAGAGCTCTCAAAAATCACTATAGTATATAATCACTCACTCCAGTGAGCCACCTTCTGGTCCTCCAGCCCTCCTTTCATGAGCTGGTAGGTTTTGTTTTTAACAAAATCTCAAATGTTTAATTTTGCTAATAAAGAGTCAGGATCCATATGCTGGGGTGAAAGCCTGCTAGCTCAGAGAAGCAGAGAAAGCACACAGTTGACCTTCCTCCTCACCTGTCACCCCAAAAGGCATCTGTCCCTCTGCACATCATCTCCAAAACTCCTGAAACTGAATGTCCCTCCCTTTTACCCATGTGTGTCTCTATCTGTCCTCCTGATTTCCTATTATTCCGTTTCTTATGTTCACTCCCTGTGAACGGGTTGCTTGCTTTGCCTCTAGACCTATGGTTGACTTTATTTAATCCTGTTTACAGTATTCAAGTAGAAAGCTCTTGGATTAAAGGTATGTGCTAGGGCTGAGCCACACTACAACTAGAAACAGGTTTTTCCAGTAAACAACACAAACTTGGGGTTCCATAGTGTGATCAAATATTCTGCAACAGGTGGGGCTGTGTGTGGCAGTGACAAGCCAATCTGACCTGTCTTGCCCTGTGTGACTTGGTTAGTGATTCTCAGCATACAATACATGAGATTCTAAATGTGGTTTGTCTTTCTTGCCCCCCACCTGGGGTCCTGATGATAATTTGGGGTAACAAGAGGGTTCCCCTTTTCAACATCTGATTCCCTCTTTCGAGTAGATCTTCTGTTTAACCAAAAGACTCTCATGTGAGGCAACTGCTTTGGGGTGTCAAAGGTGAGAGAGCAGAGGCAACCTTGCCTCCCCTTTGAGGAATTTGTGTTCCCAAGATCCTCAGCAGCTCACCTGGCAAGGCAAGGGCAACACCTGAGGGGCAAGAGACTGGAGTCTCAATATGAGACTCTACCTGAATTTATTTATTTATTTATTTATTTATTTCTTTCTTTCTTTCTTTCTTTCTTTCCTTTCTTTCTTCTTTCTTTCTTTCCTTCCTTCCTTCCTTCCTTCCTTCCTTCCTTCCTTCCTTCCTTCCTCTCTCTCTCTCTTTTCTGGAGGGAAAAAAATCTTACCTTTGAGAACATCTTTGGCATAAATGAAAATGAGAAGGGACATGATTTGGCATGAAACCTGAGGGGTGTGTGTGTGTGTGTGTGTGTGTGTGTGTGTGTGTGTGTGTGTGTAGACTCTGAGTCAGGCTCAAGCCTTGCCTGGTTCCAGAGAAGTGGAAGATGATTTCCAGACAGAATCATAGTTTTCTACCGGTTATGGTTTGGTTCCACCTACCCCAACTCCTTTTAAAGAAAAACTTTCCTATATCCCAGGCTGGTCTTGAACTCATTGTATAGCTGGGGATGGCGTGAACATCTGATTCTCTTGCCTCTGCCTCCAAGTGATGAGGTTACAGGTGTGCAGCATCACTGCTGGGTTATGAGGTGCTAGGGATCGCACCCCGGATTTTGTGCACCCTAGGCAAGCACTCTACCAACTGAACTACGTCCTCTGTTTGAATGAGGATTTCTCCATGTAGCCTGGGCTGTCCTGGAGCTCACTCTGCAGACCATGCTGACCTCAAACTCAAAGAGATTCACCTGCCTCTGCCTCCTGAGAGCTGGAGTTAAAGGCGAGCGCCACCATGCCTGGCCCCTCTGTTTAGATCGTAATTGCCTCTAAAATGCATTTGTTGGTTTCTGTCTGATGGTGCTATTGGAAGGTGGTAGGAAAAGGAGGTGAGGAGGTCTAGTTAGAGGAAGTAGGGCCTTGACAAGGAATATTGGGACACCAGCTTCCTCAATGATGTTCTGCCTCTCCATAGGACTAAAATCTACCCTGCCAAGGGCTAATGAGGTGACTCAGCAAGCAAAGGCACTTGCTACCTAGCCTGACAATCTAAGTCTGATCCCTGGGACCCACATGGTAGAAAGAGAGAACCGACTCTCACAGTTTGCACAAATTGTCTTCTGACTTCCACAAGTGTGATGTGGTACTCTCAGGAATAAATGTTTAAAAAATTTTTTTGATTGCAGAGTTAAATGACAATGGATACAGGTTGATTTCTTGCAGATATTTTGTTGCAGTGACACAAAGAAGTCTAACACACTACACTCCGCCCTCCTCCCACCACACCAACCAGTTCCTGTCTCTGATAGTTGGTGGGACCTCAGGTAACTGTCTTCTCCAGGTTGAGCTGAAGACCACTGAGATAATTTCGTTTGTATTAGAAATGCTGCTGTTTGTGTGCTGGCAGCTGAGGAAGCCTTGCCCATGAGTCTGCTTCCCAAAAGCAGTTGATGCAGTTAAGTACTTTGCTTGGCTCTGTCATTTGCTTTCTCAGAGCGCTTGGAGACCACAGGGGCTTGTGGTATTTTGAGCAAGAATCACCATTGCTCCCTACAAAGAGGTGTCCAGGGACTTGCTTCTTGCCTGGTCCTCAGATCCCTGACTGAGCAGGCTTGTTTCTCTCCTTTGTGACTAGCTTCCCAACAGAAGCTATTCAGAAGGGCACAATCCTTCATTCCAGGCTACTTCAAGGGGTGCCAAGAGGCCTGCAGTGGAATGCCCTGGGGTCATGTGCCCTTGGACCAATTTTGGTCCAATTAAAAGCCATCCCTTGGCAAAGGGCAGCTCAGCATGGTGGCCCAAGCAGATTTGGTGAGTAGAGTTATTTAACACAACAGGCTGGAGCCAATTAGCAGCTTGGCACTGACCGGTCAGCTCAAGGGTTTGCCTTAGGGCCACTCCCCTGGCCCTCCAGGCAGCTCCCCCTCCCTTCATAGGCCAGCCTTCTGGTGGCTTATAGTGACAGCGTTTCTCCCCAGGGGATAGTGTACATTCCCCAGAGGCAAGAGAACTGAGAGGGAGCACATGGGTGATGGTGGAAGGCCTGAAAAAAAGTTATGACAAGTTTAGGCTGTTCTTGTTTTTTTTTTTTTTTTAAATGCGTTTTAAACCTGTATTTTGAAAATCTGCAGTTACTTCTCATCAACAATGGTGGTCTGGATTTCTGAAAATACAGATTTATTTTATTTAAAAGACCTTGCTTGTGATTTGTCTTCATTTCTTTTCCTATTGTGATGAGTACTCTGACAAAAGCAACCCAGAGAAGAAAGGTTGTGTTGCAACCCACAGTAGAGTCTGTTCATCACGGCAGGACAGTGAAGGCAGCCAGAGCTTGAAAGAGCTGGTTGCAGCACACCCGCAGGAAATGACCTTGTGCTGTTGTTAAACTCTCTTCTCTGTTTACACAGTCCACGGTGCCACCTGACAGGGAATAGTGCCACCCTCAATGGGTGAGCTTTCTTGTCTTAATTAACCTAGTCAAGGTAATTCCTCAGGTATGCCCAGAGGTCCAGATTCCAAGTGAGTCTAGATTCTGCCAAAGTGACAACAATTAGACAATAGTAATGAGATTCCTCATTTTTAGTTTTTTCCAAAGATTTATTTTTAAAGTGTGTGTGTGTGTGTGTGTGTATGCTTGTGTATGCATGCATTAGTGCAGGTGTCAGAGGAGGCAAGAGATCTCAAACTCCCCTGGAGCTGGAGTTACAGGAGGTTGTGAACTATGTGTAGTAGGTGTTGGGAACCCAACTCTGGCCCTCTGCAGGAGGAGTAGGTACTGCTAACCACTGAACTATCTTCCAGTCCCCTCACTAGGTATTCTGGGAGCTACACAGGAATATGAGAGAAAACATTGATTGTTCCTTGGGACCAGACAGCTTTTTGAGCCTGGTATCAGTGAGCATATCTAGGGTCCCTGTTTCTTTCATGCTAGTTTCCAGACCCCTTGACTGCACAGGGATGTGTTTCTTGCACAATAACTCAACCCTCTACCACTGAGCAACACAGAATAGGTCGCCACAGAGACTTTGGATTTATTATGCATTTGATTTTGAATTCACTTTTGGTTCCATTTGCAGGTTCAGACACCTCTTCCTGTCAACAGTTTTCCCCCTAAACTGTACATTCATATAAGGGTGTGACCCACAGTGCAAGAGCTGGGGCCCAGCTTAACCCAGGCATAGACATGCTGGCATGAGTAGCCCGGATGCTCAGGAGGGAAAAACAAAATCTGTCCCCACGAAGCTTATGATGTAATCTAAATCTGTCATCACTGAGGTACCAAATAACACAGGCAATGTAACAAGTCCTGATTATGTATCTAGAGCTAATTGCTACTCTGTTGCCAGGGTATGACAGCACAGGTTAGGGAGGGGTTGAGGGCTGTCAGAAGTCAGTGGGCAGTTCCCACTGGGCATCAAGGAGAGAAAGGGTTACTATCACCAACAGGAAGCTTTGGAAATTTTGAATTGTTTCCATCTCTTCTGGAGATTCTGATGGCTCTTGGCAGGAGGATGGGCAATGCCATCTGCAAAATTTCTCCAGGAAATTCACCTCCAAATAGACGTAGCAGTTGCTAATTTTTTTTTAAGTCAGGCACTCCATGGAGAAATTAATTTTTGAGGCAGGTCTTGCTATGTAGCCCAGGCTAGCCTCAAGCTTTTGACTGTCCTGCCTCTGTATCTTGAGTGCTGGGATACAAGTGCACAGCACCAGCCCTGGCTACACTTTTGTTTTTAAGTTATACATGCCCTTAATACTTTGTCCTTAATATTTTGGCAGTCATTTAAAAATAACACCTGTGTATTTCTATATTCATGTACTTGCTATTGACAATCTGTGTTCGATCCCTGGGAGCCACATGGCAGAAGGAGAAAAGGAATCTTGAAAGCTGTTCTCTGACCAGGTACTGTGATATGTGTGAGCCTATTTATTCATGTACACACGTGCACGTGTGCACACACACATGCATACATACATACACACACGCACACACACTCTTAATTAAAAGTATTTTAAAGAAATAAAAATACTTTTTTTTGTTTTTACTATTGTCTAACAGATCATCTGCCTCTTCTCGGGGTATACTTTTTCTGCAAACAATGACCCTCTTCTCTAGCTCTGTCCCTGGTATGTAGCATGTGCTTAATGGATGGTCTTATGGGATAGATGATGAGTTGAGGCTGTATCTTGAAGGGTATACATAGTTTGAAACTGCATATGGTGAGCAGGAACCAACAGAGAACGTCCCTCCTACAGTGACAGGATACATTGACCTTTCCTAATAGCAGCATTAAAATTAGACCCGATTGGAGGACATGAATGCTGAGGGGTGATAGATAGATTGTTTTAGTTAAATTGAATGTTTATTTATCACCCACTTCCATTAGCATAGAGGCCCCTATTCCCCCATTCTAATGGCTTGACCATTTCCTGGCCAGGCCAGTCTATCCCGTGAGATTCTATCAGCGAGGAGCCAGGAAAGCCCCCAGGAGAAGGGATTTGGAGAGGAGCCTCCCAGGAGATAGATGTCCCTAGTCTTAGCTATTAGTTAATTAGGTACCTCAGTACAACAAACCTAAAGGGAAAGTGAGAGGGATTAGGGCCTACTTGTGGTGCTTGGGAATTGATATATTAGCGGGGGCCTCCTCATTTACATGCAAAGCAGAAAGTCTCTAATCAAGTGCAGTGGCTTTCAACAGGCAGTGGGCAGCAAGCAATGAAGGGTTCCAAGGATTTCTTGACACTTACCCTGTATGCAAACTCCAGGAGCCTCTGCCGGAGAGTCCAAGATGGTACTTGCCTTCCTTGAGGAGGTGTCTCTCAAAGGAGGCCCCCTTGGAGGCTGGACTTTGCATTGATAGAGTAGCAAGTCGGCCAGTCTCCCCCTGATGATGTAGATGAGTCATGGCAACAGTTAATTAACCTTCTGAGTTAGTTAGTAGCTGACAGTTGTAGGATACAAAGCCTGATGATATGGCCCCAACTATATGCCCTAGAACTGCCTTTGACTGAAGTGACTTTGCCTTTGCCCTAGTTTAGATCTTACGGTTTTTGTTTTTTTGTTTTTTGTTTTTTTTTTTTCATCTACCACCTTCTTTTGCCCACCAGAGTCTGGTATCCTAAACTCCTGCTTTCTAAGTATCTATATTAATCTGGTCTTTCATCCTTTGTTAACACTAAAGTGTAAATGAATGCTAGTTCCTTAAATGCTAGCAAACTTCACTGGGAAAACACATTAGCAGGATATAGAATATAAATTGGTCAGTTATAGTGGTGTATGCCTTTAGTCCCAGAACTTGGGAGGTAGAGGCAGCTGATCTCTATGAGTTCAAGGCTAGACTGGTCTACACAGTGAGTTCTAAGACGGTCAGAACTACTTAGTGAAACCCTGCTGGAAAAAGCAAATACAAAACCAACCAAACAAAAAGCAGAATATTAAACTGAAGGAAGAGGCAGGGTGTCAGGGAAATTCTAGTTGTCTATGGCAAGGTGAATATTTGGTGGCTTCAGAGTCCCACTGCAGATCAGCAGACAGGGAAGTGTTTTTACATGTGAGAGAACAGCCTCTGTGATACTGGAGCTGGTGGACCCTCGGCTTTCCTTGCTCCTTGCTGGAGTACCCCAGCTGCTTGCCACCACTGATTCCATCACTGCACATACTGGATGTGGTATACAGTTTTAAAAGCCTTAGTTTGATACAAATCTTTGCCAACTATGGGCCCTACAGGTTGGTCCTTCTACAGTCACCAGTGGACACTTGGATGTCTGAATGGTAGCCTATAGCTGATATCAAAGTGGGCTGGGACATGCGGAGAGATGAGAGAACCCATCAGTAGAGACTGTGGCCTAGAGCCTCAATGGATGTCACTGCAATGTGGCTGTTAGAAAGGGGCTTTTCGTGGAGTCCTGGGGCATCCAGGGTTGCAGATGGGGATCACATAGGCTTGTGAGGCTCTTGTCACAAGAAAGCAAGCTCTGTACTGCGACTCGTGTGTGGCCTTTATGGGCCATGACCAATGGCTCAAGGCCTGGGCTGGCAGCCTTAAACCTTCATCCTAGGCAGGAGTTCTAATTAAATGTGAACTCCTGGGTCTCACTTACCAGCTGCTTAGCTTTAGATCCTGCCTTCTGAGGCCCCATCCAGCTAGCCACTCCCTTTAATGACACCTGCACCAAATGGGGGAATCCCTGCTTTTCTCCACGGGGGCATATGGAAGTCTGGGCACACTACTGGTCCTTAGGATATGTTAGTTTTGATCCTGCTGTTAGAGAAACACTTTGGATGGTCTCAGGATCCCACTAGAGATCTGTACTGTTCTTTTATGTTCCTTATGCTCCCTCCTCCAACAATTCGAATTGTTTCAGATATTCAGGCATCCAGCAAACTTGGGGGTGGGGGGAGTAGGATCTGCCCTTGATCTAGTAACCTCTGAAGCATCACAGTAGGAGTTCAGTGAGTGGTACCCAACTGTCATATGTGGCAGACTTCAGGATCCCTGCCTCTATAATATGGATAAGGATGGGATACTTTATAAATACATATGCCTGAGGGATGGGTAAGCTGTTTCTGGGCAAAGAGAAAGTCCAAGGGATGAGAAATAGTTGTCTCATATGTATAGAAGAAGATGGGAAGGTTGTCTGCACATTCCAAATTCATATTGCCCTGAATAATAGCTCACTCTGCCTTCTCTATGTGGACTATTCAGAGGGTGTTACTTACTGTCCTCTTTATTTGCTTTTTAAAATTTTTTTTGAGGTAGGGTCTCATGTGTGCCAGACTAACCTTAAAGACAGAAGAAGATAATGTGAGACTTGTGTTGCTCCTGAGTCTACATGCTGGGATTACAGGGACGAACTACCATCCCTGGTTCATGCCGTGCTGGGGATCAAACCCAGGGAGGGCTTAGTGCATGCTAGGTAAGCACGCTGCCACCTGAGTTATAGCCTCAGCCCATTGTTGGCCTTTTCAAACTGTGTCCATTTGAATCTGGTCTCAGCAGCCTGGTGACAACTGGTATGATGTGGCTGAGGGTGGTCATCGTGGGGGTGGGATACTCTTATGGCCTGAAGTTCTGTCAAGAAATGTGCTATGTTACTTTTTATTCTGCTCGTCCATTCTCCTTGGGGTCTCCTGTCCTTGTCACCCTTACCTCACTCAACTCAGCCCAGGCCTAGGTCCCCATTGTTGTCATTTTGTTCCCTGAGTCCTGTTTAGTTGAAAGTGCTCAGTGGTGTTTTGTAGCCTTGGTGGGTGGGAACAGGAGATCCAAGAGTGCTGCCTTCCAATGCTTGTCTGGGAATGGAAACTGTCTGGCTCCTGTGGGTCTGCATTGGGCTTAGGCCTGGGCTGTTGCTGGACTTATTCTGAGTCCAGAAGACACCCACACACCCCAACCACTGGGGATGTGGCCTGGGTCTTGGCAGGAAGGAGGGCTGAGTTGGCCTTTTGTGTAATACAAATGCTCAGCGCAGCTGCCTGGGACCTGCCTGTTTCTTGTCAGACTGAAGAAGGAGAAAGACCTGCTTGCTGGCAACTCTCCCCAACGACGTGCACTGGACCTCAGAGCCTGGAGAACTTGGATCCTGCTCAAGGCAGTAAGTGGGGGCTCTTCTGCCTCAGAAATGACCACTGATGCTGGAAGAGCCTGGCAGGAAAGAGAGTGAGAAAAACTAAGGAGCTGATTGGTCTGAAAAATCAAAAGGTGCTCGCAAATGCTCTTGGGAAGATAGTTGGACACTCTGGAGGCACTGGCCCTTTGTGCCTAGGACATGGCATCCAGTAGGGAGGAGGACAGAGGACAGAATGGAGCATTTCATCCCAGAGAACAAGCTGCACCGCAAGGGCTATCTCATCCATCCTCTGCATGAATGTTGGCCTCCTGCCACTGACCCAGCCCTGTACTTGGGTTGATATGACTTACTCCTTTGTTCATAATATACTGTCACTACCCCAGTCCCTTGTCATTACACACAATGTCTTCCTCCTTCCCCTCTGCATGTCTAGGGCACACACATCCTTCTAGTCATAACTTGAATCTCACAACTTCCTTCTC
This sequence comes from Lophiomys imhausi, assembly GCA_907164525.1. Classification (NCBI taxonomy): domain Eukaryota; kingdom Metazoa; phylum Chordata; class Mammalia; order Rodentia; family Muridae; genus Lophiomys; species Lophiomys imhausi. The sequence continues at coordinate 5,091,309 of CAJQZJ010032761.1, forward strand.
AATTTTTCCCACTCCCTCTAGTTTTGTTCCTCTTGGAACTCTTGTCACCTTGGAGTCAATCCCACACCCCTTGATGGCACTTAATTTTCCTCTGATGTTGTATGAAACATCAGCCTGACCTACCAGCCCATTGTCATCTCTTGAGGAGCATAGCCTGGCTTGCACGTTAGATGAACTTAGGTCGGCAGGCAACAAAGGGTTTCTGCAGAGATGATATCTGAGGATTGGCCACTATGCCTACTTTCCAGGGTCCGTAGACAAGTGGGCTCATTGGAAGAGTCTTTGGTCCTGATACTTGGAGGTGAGACCCAGCAGGAAGGAAGCAGAACTGGGATGATATGTGTTCTTCTTGTGGAGTCTGGTCCTAACATGTGATTGGCAGTCCTGACTTGAGGCTCTCTTGGAGGTCAGAGGACAGAATAATACCTCAGCACCAGGGCCATACTTTTCTCTTCTACACAAGTGGTTGGAGTCATTTGGTCCCCAGGATCTCAACTATCGCTTGGTGAAATTGTGTCTCTCTTAAATTCACACTGAAGCACTGGCATTCTGTTAGAGTTTGGGTTCTCAATGTTCTCTGGAGGCCAGTTGATAAAGGCTTGGTCTCCAGCCTGGGGAAAGTTTAAGTCTCCTGGAAGGTAACCTAGGAAGTTAGGGCATGGGGTTGGGGGCTGGGAGAAAGGAGATTTTACCCCACCTTCTTCTCTGTTCCTTGGCTGCTGTGAGTTAAACATTCCTCCTTAACCTCGAATGACCATCACAATGCCACTTCAGGCCTAAAGTCACAGGTCCAAGAGACTGCACATCAAGACCATTTTAGCTGTTCTTTACATCCCCCTTGTAAATTGGTCGTCTCAGGTATTTTTTTTTCCCTTTGTCGCAGTAACAGAAACTGACTAATACACACCTGTGAGGCTGTAATTAGGGAAAAATGTTTTAGAAGTGGCTTCGGTAGGACTGGTAAACTTATGGAAAGTCATCCCTCTTTGCCTTTCTCTCTCTGAGCCCACTTGCTAAGTAAATGTCTCATGCGTAGTGAGAAGACATCTATGTGTGAGCTGGAAAGGGAGCCCCAGCCAAGAGCCAGACCCTGCCAGACTAAGACCTTGTACTTTCTAGCTTCTAGAATTGTAAGAAGGTATGATTCTGCCCTTTAAACACCCTGGTCTATGTTTTTTGTTATGGTCATGTCATGTTGATTAGAATGCCTGTGTTTTTATCACTTAGTGACCCAACGAATATTGTCAGGGAATTTTATATGCACTATAGTTCCCATAGCTGTGAAGCTGGTGTGTGTGTGTGTGTGTGTGTGTGTGTGTGTGTGTGTGTGTGTGTGTATAAACTGATGAAAGTTCTCTTAGTGGAGTTTATATTCTAGTTGGGGAAGGCAGCACTGAAAAAGGATAAATAATTAAACCAATAGATGGCACCTCAAATGGGGCTGACTGCTATAGAGAACAATAGAGCTGAGAAGAGGCTGGGGAAGCCTAGGCAAAGGCCTCATTCAGGCAAAGGCTCCTTGTGGCCTTATCCACAAGACCTTTCCAAGAATTTATTCAGAGAAAGACTTGAAGGAGGTGAGCAGGCAAGCCAAGACAGTATCTGAGAGTTAAAATATTAGCTTAAAATTATCCACTGCAGCCATTTGTGGTGCTACATGCCTTCAATCCCAGCACTCAGGAGGCAGAGGCAGGTGGATTTCTCTGACTTAGAGGCCAGCCTGGTCTACAGAGCAAGTTCCAGGACAGCCATGGCTACACAGAGAAACCCTGTCTCAAATAAACACAAACCCAAAATTATCCACTGTAGCCAAGTGTGGTGGTGCACAGCTTTAATCCCAACTCAGAAGACAGAAGCAGACAGATCTCTGTGAGTTCAAGGCCAGCCAGATCTACAAAGCAAGTTACCGGGTAGCCAGAGCTACATAGAGAAACCCTTTCTCAATAAAACAAAAAAAGCAAACAAAGAAACTAAACTAAACTAAACAAGCTAACAAACAAATTACCTGTGCATAGCTAAAAGGGATAAGAACTGAAGTTCATAACTTAGGAGTTCAGTTGTCTGGAAGTTCACCAAAAGTCTTGAGTGTCTCGTGTCTCCTTAAAGAGTGGATGGTACTCAACAGGTGCACATCCAGACTGCTGTGTAGATGGCCCGTGAATGAAGCCACTTCAGGGGGCCACAGCATTGCTTAGTGGTGAATTAGAGATCAGGTCTTAGAGAGCAGCAGAGGGAACTGCCAATATGTAGGCTAGAGGTAAAAAGATTTGTGTGCCTTTTAGCAGGGTAAGAAGGGTTTGGAAGCCACACAGGTGGGTTTGACAGCTAGGCTTTTCCCTAGGATTATTGGAGGACGGGGAGACAAACACAGTCAAACATGTCCAGCCTTTTGACACCCCGTGACCCAATATTGTCACCTATAATGTTTGTGTTCAAGACTTCTGCAATAGAATTTTTTTAAAAAAGGCAAAACACCGCTCATGCTTTAAATAGGTTTAAGATTTCTGTGTTGGGCCACATTCATAGTCATCTGTGCAGCCACAGGGTGTGTGTGGGTTAGACACTTTTAGTAGAGGGAAAATGACAAAAATGGACATTAAACATGACGCACATTATGGACCCTCAAAATCACTCAAAGACTCTTGTGTTAAAGGTAGAATCTCTAGCCTGGTATTATTGAGATGACAGGAACTGTAAGGAGTAGGACTTGGTGTGGTCAAGTCCTCAGAAGGGTTTGTTTTTGGGACACTGTGCTTCCTGGTCATGGAGTGAATGACTGCCTTGCTGTTGGTTCCCTCTGTGATGGATTTTCTCTACTCCACTGAGGGTCCTTTAGTATGCAACATGTCTGTCCAATTGTGGACTGCAGCCTCCATCACTGCGAGTCAAAATAAGCCTTTTCTCTTAATAACTTGATTTTTCCCAGGCTTTTGTTACAGTCATGGTAAGCTGACCAACATGCATGCTGTGGAAGAGATGCCTGCACTAGGGGAGGGACAGGGTGGTAGACTTTTGGTTTCTTCAGGTCTGAGAGGTCAATCGTAATATGTACAAAACAGCGCAGCTCAGTGGGAAGTTCTTGAATTGGAAGCTGGTCTTTAATAGTTAAACTTCCTGGGTACACCTCTTTCCTATGGCAAATGTGGATAACATTTGCCCTACCCGAAAGCAGGGGCCAGAGCAGTAGATGGCTTGAGAGCCCAAGACCCTAAGTTCTAAGAGGAAGATTGCAGCTCATCTCTCAGAGGGACATTTATAATGCTGAGAGCCATTCCACAATGGAAGGGTCATCTCATGAAAGCATTTGTTTCCATAGGAACAGGCAGGCATCCAATGCAAGACTGAGAGATGAAACCTTGGCATCCTCCAGGACTGAGGGGATAATATAAGACTATGACTCAGACATCTTTATGCTCCTTAGCTTTTCTGCATCTGCCCGCCAGCCACTGATGGTCAAAGGTGACCTCTTGTGAAAGGTGACTTCTTTTTGTTATACCCCAGTATAAAAACAGGACCACGGCATAAGCCCAGGTCCAGCAGGGCTCTCCTGCTTCCCACCGAAGCTGTTCCCACTTGCTTCTCGAGTAGGGGAATTGGCTTCTGTTTTAAGACCTGACTCTTTCCTCATGGCAGTTTAACATGTTCTGGCTAATGTAGGTAGGTGAAGCTTTATGGCTGGCATAGAGCTGATATCTGCTGAATCAGAGGACCCTTCCCAAGAGTCACAGGACTCTTACCCGTCCTGGGCTGTGCAGAGCTGGTCTTATGTTTCCATAAACTGCTTCCTGATCCTCCTGTGGAGCCTCACGGTGTACATTCTTGTGGGAATCTTTATGGAGCCCCAGAATGCTAGTATTTCTGATCCAGAAGATTTTTTTTTATAGAGTATATAGTTCAGTGTTTACACAAATGTCAGTCTTTCACATACCACATTCACAGCTTTTCCCATCTGCATATGGTAACTGTTCTATTATTTACCCATAGTTCTATTTCAATCTACCCTTCTCGAAATGCTGCATGTTTTCATATTATACTGCACTGATACCCCACTTACTGTACGTTTAAGATCATCATGATTAACAGTGAACATTACCATTTAAACATTTGCCTATTTGCCCATGTAAAATCACCACCAGTATCTTACCATGGCACAAACATTCCTTACTTTTGGAACATTGGGATTTACTACAACCTTGTGGCTAAGCAGAAAAGGAACTCATGTAAAAGTGACCTAGACTGTTTCGTTTTGCATCTGTAGGGGGAGGTTAAGACAGGGAATTGCAGTGCAGCTCAGGCTGGCCTTGAACTCACGACCTTCCAGCTTCAACCTCTCAAAGGCTAGGATTATAGACATGTGCCATGGCATCAATCTCTGGACTAGACTCTTGTGGTGGTTTGAATGAGAATGCCCCTCATAGGCTCAGTGTTTGAATACACAGTCCCCAGTTGGTGGCACTGTTTGGGTAGATTTAGGGCAGTGATTTTCAACCTGTGGGCCATGTCCCCTTTGGAGTCAAACATCCCTTTCACATGGGTCACCTATGGCCATCTGAAAAAGCAGATATTTACATTATGATTCATAACAGTAGCAAAACTATAGTTATGAAGTAGCAATGAAAAACATTTTATGGTTGGGGGGTCACCACAACATGAGGAACTATATTAAACAATCAAAGCAATAGCAAGGTTGGGAACCACTGAGGTAGGAGGTGTGTGGCTTTTGAAGGAAGAACATCACTGGGAGAGGGCTTTGAGTTTTCAAAAGCCACCTGCCATTTCTAGTTTATTCTCGCTCGTGTTTTAAGGAGTGAGCTCTAGGCTTGCTGCTCCAGCTGCCATGCCTGGAATTATGGACACTTCTACCTCTAGAACTGTAAGCCCAAATGAACTTTTCCTTCTAGAAGTTACCTTGGTCATGGCGTCTTATCACAGCAATAGAAAATTAACTAATGCAACTCTCCACTCCTAGTCAAAGACCCTTCACACCCCTTTAGATGACGTTCATAGTTAAAGCTTACCCAGCACCTCTCAGCTTCACAGGGTCCCTTAGGGTCACAGAAACAAAATAGTACATGGCTTTTGACTCGCAGTTCTAAAAGGCAGTAACTCCAAAGTGAAGATGTTGACATGGCATGGTATTACCCCCAGGATCTTCCCTTTTCCATCTTCTGGTAACCCAGTTATGTGCCTTGGCTTGTGGCAGCCCTCAGACTCTGTCTCCATTTTTAGTGGTGGTTTCCATGTACTGAGTGAGGTCCTCTTTTTAATGATGACACCAGCTGTACTGAGTTAAAGGCCCATCCTACTGCAGTATGACCACATATCAATCCATTAAAATATATCTGCAATAGCGCTATTTCTAAAGATCCTCATCCTAAGATATGCCAGAACTGGAACTTCAACATGTCTTTTATATATGTATGCTCCTGTGTGCTAGTACACATGTGATGCAGGTACCAGTGTGTGTGTGTTATAAACGATTTCCTCTAAATTGAAACATTTCATCCTACAGGGAAGCTCCTTAAGCAGGGAGGTGAACAACTCAAAATAGCTTCAGGAAGTCCCTGAAGCTGACTAGATTCACTAGGCTCCTCCCTGCCAGAGTAAACAGCAAAAACTGAAAGTTTCTCTTAGAGGAGTGAAGCTGAGCTGCCAAGAAGAATCTAAGGCCAGAGCAGCTTCCTGGGAGAAACGGAAACCAGCTGAGCTGCCAATTAGAAGTTTGGACTAGAGTCACTTGGAAAGGATACTCCAACCTGTTGAGCTGCCTGTAGGCTGTACAGTATGCTCCAGATTTCCCAGCTTTTGTGACCTGTCACCCATGCTGGAGTGGGCCTTGACAACAGAGCTGTTTCTGAGTCATTTCTGCTCTTGTACAAAACCCCTCACCTATAAAACTCCTGTAAGTAACTCCAACAAAACACATTGGTTCAGCAAATTGGACTTTGGTGGTATCAGTACTTTGGTCTGTCGTGGGATCCCTATCTGGAGTTAGTAGATGTGTGTTGCATCTCCCCAGGAGAAATTTTGCCACACAACAGTGTGTTGTGTGTGTGGATGGGGTGGGGAGTTGTGCACATGCATGAGAGTGTGCTTGTGAAGGCCAGAGGTCACTGTCGGAAGTCTTCCTTGCTCATTCTTCACTTTAGGTGCTCATCACCACAGGGTCATGGTCTCTTGTAGAATCCAGAGCTCACTCACTGGCTTGTTTTCTGAGGCAGAGCCTGTCATTGGAAGTCACTGATTAGTCTAAGCTGACTGACCAGCAAGCCCAGGGGATCTGCCTGTCTTTGCTGCTACATCTCTGAGGTCCCAGGGCAAAGCATACCACTGTCTGGTTTAAAAACAAACAAACAAACAAACCCAACAAAACAAAAACATGAGTGTTGTGGATTGAATGTAGGTCCTTGTGCTTGAAAAGCAAGCGCTTTACTGATGGAGGTATCTCCTGAGTCCCTACATATTTTTTCCTAGGGGTTTGCAACTCAACCTGCGACTTTATCCAAAATCTAATGGGGACACTGGATGACTCCAAATGTATCATACATACAAATGAAGGGACAAGGTACAGTATACTGAGAAATTATTAACTTTTCTGTTTGTTTTTGAGACAAGGTTTCTCTGTGTATCCCTGACTGCCCTGGAATTTGCTTTGTGGACAAGGCTGGTCTCGAACTCACAGAGATCTGTCTGCCTCTGCCTCTTGAGTGCTGAGATTAAAGGTGTGTGTCACCATGCCTGGCTGAGAAATTAAGAGCTTTCATCATGGTGTGTACATACCATCTTGTCCTCACCTCAGGGCTCTGAAGTAAACAGTGAGGGTGAGTTGTTGCAATCTTGGTCCCTGGTGAATCATTCTTTTAGAATCTGCCTTAGCTGTAAGATTCAGAAGTTGGCCTTTTGACTTGCTTTGGCTGAAGCAAGATTAGCCAATGTGAGCCAATCAGAGGCTTGAAAATGTTTTGCCTTATCATATTGCTAGGAACTATTTTGCAGTCACATGAAGGAACAGAGTGACTTTTCTTTCTTTATTTCTTCTTCTTCTTCTTTTTGATTGGAGTTTGAGAGGTTTGGTTCATTATTGTCATGGCAGGAAGCAGGGCAGCACACATTTAGACAGACATGATACTAAAGAAGTAGCTGAGAATTCCACATAGGATTGGCAGGCAGCAAGAAGTGAATGCCATGATGGGCGTGGCTTGAGTATCTGAGACCTCAAAGCCCACCCTCAGTGACACACTTCCTCCAGCAAGGCCATACTCCTAATAGTGCCACACCATATGGACCAAGCATTCAAACTCATGAGTCTGTGGAGGCCATTCGTAGTTAAACCACCAGGGTTGCTAGGAATTAGACAGGCCCCTGCCCATGCTAGGCAAACATGAATCCCAGAGTCATTTTCTCAACCCTGAGTTTTTTTTTTTTTTTGGTTTTTCGAGACAGGGTTTCTCTGTATATCTCTGGCTGTCCTGGACTCACTTTGTAGACCAAGCTGGCCTCGAACTCACAGAGATCCGCCTGCCTCTGCCTCCCAAGTGCTGGGATTAAAGGCGTGCGCCACCACCGCCCGGCTAACCCTGAGTTTTTGAGACAGAGTTTTATGACAGAGTCTAGGCTGACTTGGAACTCACTGTGTAGCTAAGTTTGTTCCCCAACTTTTGATCCTCCTGTCTCAGCCTCCTGAGTGGTGGGATTGTAGGTGTGACTGTCACACCCATCTGATGGGTGACTTTTCACAGTTGTCATTGAGTTAATAGGACTTGGTGCTTTTAAATATGATAGAAGTTTAAAATATATTTTCATTTATGTATTAATGTTTCTGATTGAATACCAGTTAAACAGTAGACTCAATGCTAGAAGAAGAAAGACAGGCAAGCTGATTAGTCAGGATATGCCTGTTTACTGTGTACTTAGCTGGGTAAAGAGCCTGGCCTCGCACTGTGACTGAGTGGTCGGTCCCTCAAAAAAGTGCTGCTTCTCCCTCCTTGAGCCTCCAGCTGTTGGAAAAGGTGGAAGTGCTTACTGTGAAAAGGTCTGGGTGGCTTACCTTCGAGAATGATATCATAAGAGAGCAGTACTGGGAGTTTGGGAACATACATGAGGGACATTATTCTGCCTGGGGAGTCATAAAAGACTTTCCAGAGGAATTTAGACTTCAGCTGATAACAGGGGCTAAACGTCTAGGGAAATATCCATGGAGGGCATGGTAGATGGAGAAGGAAAGAGGACCATGGGGAACCAAAGGATGGACTCTATTCTGCTTATTTTGGAGGGGTCAGAGGGCAAGTTCAGGCTGGGGTAGGCTTTTCTCTTTGGGCTCTGCATATCATTGAAGACTTCCTGGTGCTCTTGGTTTGACTTGGGTCTGAAGGTGGCATCAGCAGGAGATGAGAGAAGAGAGGGAGAAAAGACAGGCCTTCTGGGGTTCCTTGTTCAATCTTTTAGATTATGTCAGGGGTCATAGGGTCCAGCCTTCCTCCACTGCCCCCCCCCCCACTTGGGTGGCTATGTGTTCATGGCTCTAGCTTTTTTATCCAGATGAGACCTTCATTGCCTTTGCCCCATTCAGGCCTAGGAGTCACAATGGCTTTCTCTTTTTGTTAGTCCCAGAATCCCTTACTCTCACTTTAAAATTTTCATTTAACCTTTCTAAATAGTCTGCTCATCAAATCCTGCTCACAATCCCAATTAATTAAGTATAGAGAGTGATGGTTGATTTTATATGTCAATTTTATTGAGCCAGATGATGACCGGATAGTTGGGTAAACATCATTTCTAGCTATAACCGTGAAGTGATTCTAAGAGATGAACTTTTGAATTGGTGGACTGGGTCAAGGAGATGGTTCTCCCCAATGTGGGTGGAATCATCCAACACACAGAGGGCCTGAGTAGAACAAAACTCAGAAGATTGAGTTTGTTTACCATATGACTGCTTGAGCTGGGGCATTGCTCTCCTTGTGTTTGGGCACTACTCCAGGCACTGATCTCGAATGAAATCTGTCCACCCCTGGATATGAACTTTCTGCTCTCAGGACTTAGAACAGCGCCCCTGACCTCTGGGTCTACAGTTTGTAGATGGCAGATTGTCATACCTCTCAGATTCCATAGTTGCAAGAGCCCAAGACAGACAAGCATAAGGAATGGCTTAGCAACCTAGGACTCTACCTGGTTCGGGCTATAGACACGGTCGTCTCCTAACAATGGATCTGGCAACCCAGGACCCTCCACCTTCATCCAGCTATACATGTATACACATCTCACTCTGGACACTGGAATAAATCTTTTCTGCACTTGACCATCAGCAATGCCCACTTCATGTGGACAGTTCCTATTAAAACATTTTCCATATATATCTAGGTATGGGAAGGTGGGGGCCCACTGGCCTCGGATAGTTTTGGGCACATGCATAATAAGACAAATGGTCATCTAACCTTTCAGAGGAAAGTCCTTATTTACCATCTTATACCTATGCATAATTAGGTTTCCATATGATTAAAATGTATTTTGGAAAAGGACATGCAGTGACCAAAGACTCCCATGATCCAGGCCTGCCAATAAAAACAGAACCAGGGCTGGAGAGATGGCTCAGGAGTTAGAGCACATGATGTCTTTGCATAGGAGTAAAGTTCAGTTCCCGGCACCCGCATAGTTTCATAGCCATGTATGAGTCCAGTTCCAGGGGATCCGAAGTTCTCTTCTAACCTCCAAAGGTATCAAGCATATACAGGGTACACATACATACATGCAGACAAAGCATTCATAGTCATAAGAGAAGATAAATCTTGAACAAGAAGGAACCACCACTATGCCTTTTTACCACCAAACTCTTCCATTCCTGGAACCTCATAAGAGAAAGCCCTAAACAGTAATCAGGCCTTTGGATAGTGTCTTATTCCTAGGGCCTGATATTACCTTTTTTTGATCTGTGCTATTGATTTGCTTTTGAATACAGTTTCTTTGATACTTTGCAATCTGTGCACCATTATTTTAATTCCTTGAGTAAGATACCAAGGACCTGGAAGTGACCACTGGCAAAAGCCCATACGCGCATGTGTGTGTGCGTGTGCATGCGTGTGTGTGTGTGTGTGTGTGTGTGTGTGTGTGTGTGTGTGTGTGTATGTATCTCATATTGATTCTGGTTCTCAGGGAACTTTCTCTCCTGTAGGGTTGGTTTTGGAGACAGGGTCTCTCTGTGTAGATCTGGCTGTCTTGGAACTCACTCTGTAGATCAGGCTGGCCTCGAACTCACAGAGATCCACCTGCCTCTGCCTCCTGAGTGCTGGGATTAAAGGCTGGGCCACCACTGCCTGTCATCTCTGGGAACTCCTAACTAGTGTAAATGCCTATTATTTCCCGTTCAGGGGTTTAACTGAAGATCATGGAGAGGCTGTTGGTCTTCATTGGAAGGGTGGTGATAAGATAATTCTAGGAATGAAGCATGAAAGTGGTGTCATTTATCCTTACAAAGAGCATCCTGGGACTCACTGAGTGAAGGAGATGCTGGAGGTGACAAGGGAACTGATGCAAATTAGTCATGAGGAAATGGAACCCAACTGTCTTGTGGCTGCAGCAGACAGTGGAGGATCAAAAGGGAAAAGAACCAGCATATCCCCCATGGTGGAGGAGGGGGAGCACACGTACCTCTCAGTAGAGAGCACATCCCCAATGTGGAGCAGAGCTTGCCTCTCAGCAGCTCCTGAACCACACACGTACAGAACAGTGATTCAGCTCAAGAGAAAGCATCCAGACACCATGTGAGAGGCCAGATTACCATGGTCTTTCAGAGAAAAGCAATAGAACCAAGACTTGTCACAAGTCAACATTTTCAATGGTCTGACTCTACTCCAAACTTACCTGGCATTCAAGGAGTCATGAAAAATATTTTTTCAAGAAAAAAGAGAATCAACTGAAAATGACCCTAAGATGATCCAGATACTTGGAAAAAAAAAAAAAAAAGATTGCATGATAGTTCTGACCATCCTCAGTGAAGTAAAATAATTAATAATAACAACAATAGTGATAGTAATAATGATGATGACAAATCATCTATGCATAAAGATAAATCTAAGCAGAAAAGAACAAAATATATATATTTGGTTTTTTGAAATACGGTTCCTCTGTGTAGCCCTGGCTGTCCTAGAAGTCACTCTATACACCAGGCTGACTTCAAACCCACAGAGATCCTCCTGCCTCTGTCTCCCGAGTGTTGGGATTAAAGGTGTGCACCACCACACCTGGCGTTAAATAGACATTTTAGAATAGAAAAAAAAAAGTGTGAGAAATTTCATTGGTTGGCCTCAACAATCAGTAGAGATAGCAGAGGGAAAAAATAGAGATTATCAGAGGTAAATTCTGTATGGAGTTGTTCTGTTTCTGTGTCCAGATCCCTGAGGAAGCACCTTGAAAAGAGGAGGAGCGGTGTGTCTTTACTGAATAGTTCTAGGAGCTTTAGTTCATGGTGACTTGGTGCCATTACTTTGGGCTGAGGCACAAATGTGTCATGAAGTTAAGGCAGTCATCTCATGGGAGCCAGGATGCAAAGAGTGAACAGGGTTGGGGACAAGATGTACCCGTCAAGAGCATGCCCCTGGGGACATACTTCCTTCAGCAGTTCATTATGGTTTACTCCATCTCCTAATGGTCCACTCAATTATGAACCCATCAGGGGATTGATTAATCCACACAGAGCCCTCATGATTAAGCTACTTCCTAAAGCCCCACCTTGCAACATTACCCACCCGCTGCAGCCCAGATCCAAACCATAACACCGTGCAAGGTCATGGAGAAAATATATGGAAGGTGGCAAAAGGAAAATGAAAGGTGTGTTAAAAGTATCTCGGAACTAGGAAGAGCCCAGTGTGAATGTAGTAGACTGCTAAGTGGTTAGGCTGACAGGCATATCCAGGTGCTGCTCAGCAGCAGGAGGGAAGGAGGATTGTCAGACAGCCTGTGGAATGGGAGAAGTGAAAAAGATTCCATGCTACCTGTTTCCATTCGTATAAAATGTTAGAATAGTGAGAGAAAATGGTGTCTGCCTAGGGCAGGTGTGTGTGTATGAAAATCTATGGTGATGAGGAAATGTCTATATCTTCGTGTTTACAGGAGCCTATATATTAATAAAAGTTCATTGAATATCACATTAGAATGGGTGAATTTGTGGCTCAAAAGGTATACGTAGTTGCAGCGTGTTACACAGTTGGGCAGCAAGCGTGGATGATGGCTGCTCTCTAGGCAAAGGTTATACTCTCCTGTCACACTCTGCGCTTCCTACAGAGGTCCACTTCTCATTGGACTGCAGCTGGGGAGATCCA
>CAJQZJ010032761.1:5109137-5136068 GCA_907164525.1 Lophiomys imhausi
CACACACACACACACACACACACACACACACACACACACACTCCATACCACAAGGCCCCCTCCTTTGGAGTTCCCCAGGGTTCTATTTAGACTTTTTGTTTTTATTTTCAATCTAACTTTCAACTCTTTCTCTTGCGTTCAATTTTGTTAGCAGCTCCTCGGTAGAGCCGTTGCTTCATACTCACTTGTAAAGATGTTCACAGCAGTGATGGTCACCGACTTCCTGTGTTTAGACCTTTGCTTACAGACTCATCTACCAGGAAGGTCCTTCTTCATTATAGCACCTTCAACTCCTGCCCACACATTCTGCTACGTGCCCCATTTCTCTCATCCTTTTCCGATCCCTGGAGAGCTTTATCGCTCACCTTCCTGATCCTCTTACCTTGGACCTGCTGCTGTCTTATGGTTCCTCCAGTCTGAAAGCTGCCAGAGAGAGGAATCAGACTTGAAAGGTCCTCCTCCCCTCTATCCTCTTCCTCCTCTTCACTGTCATCACCATGGGCGCTGAGAGCTTACTATGGGCCACACATGTGCTGAGTGCACAATGCCATTTATGATACTGAAGTTTGATTTTTTACGAAGGAGCTGCAGGCTTGGAGTCACAGAGCTCTAAAGTGATTCATACAGAAGCCCGCGTGACTGTGGCTCCTTCCAGTCCCTGCTCATGGTGTTGATTCCTGCTGCTAAGACCTTGACAAGGAGCCATGCTTAGCAGACACATGTAGAGAAATAAAAGCTGCCCAGAACAAACACTTCTACACATGGAGCCGTCTCCTCCTGTAACTTGAACTCCTTCCTCCTCGTTATCTTTGGTTTTTTTTTTTTTTGTTTTGTTTTGTTTTTGGTCTTTTCAAGACAGGGTTTCTCTGTATAACAGCTCTGGCTGTCCTGGACTCTCTTTGTAGACCAGGATGTCCTTGAACTCACAGAGATCCACCTGCCTCTGCCTCCCAAGTGCTGGGATTAAAGGCGTGCGCCACCACCGCCCGGCCTGTTATCTTTGTTTTTGAGACAAGTTCTCACAAAGCTCAGCTGACCTCGTGCTCACTATGCAGCCACGACACATCTTGAACTCCCAATCCTCCTGTCTACTTCTCAGTGCTGGGATTAATGTCACGCACCACAACTTCCAGCTTCAACAGAGTCACTAAAGCCAAGTCCGGCATAAGCATGCCTTCAAGGGCTGGCATTGAGCAAGCTGTGGGCTGCACAAAACCAGAGAGACCTGGAGACCATTTCTGGGGGCCTTGCCTGGCTGCAATGCTAGAACTTTCCATTGTGAAGAACAAATACTCTTTGCAGAAAAGGGAAGAAAAGGAGAGAGAAGAGGGAAGAGTTAGGAGGGCAGAGGAGGATGAAGGGAACGAGGAAAGAAAGAGCAGGTGAGAAGGAAGAAAAGGCAAGGGCTAGGACAGCTACAAAAATGGGGACATGAATTACGAAAGATGAGAGGACAAAGTAGGTGGTGTGGTTTGAATGTGTCCCCCAAAAGTTCATGTTTTGGGGGAGCCTGGCAAGATGGTGCCTATTGCCAAGCCTGAGCCTCTGAGTTGCGTTCTGGGCCAGAGGACCTGATGCCCTCTTCTGGTCTACGTTGGCACATGCACTCATGTGCAGTCCCCCCCGCCTTGTAGATAGATAATTCAAATAAATGAATAAAATCATTAAAAATAATTAAGAACAGGAGCTCAATGGGTAAAGGTGCTTGATGCCAAGCCAGACAACCCGAGTTTAATCCTCAAACCCCACTCAGTAGAAGGCAAGAACCAGCTCTGCAAATTGACCTCTGATCTCCACAGGGGGCCATGCACCCACTACTTCACCCACACAATAAACAAATATTAAGTTTTTAAATAAAAATTCACATGCTGAAAGCTTCATCTCCAAAGTCTCTTTTGATGTTATTTGGAGGCAGAACCATTGAGAGGTAATCGGGATCAGATAACGTCACGAGGGTAGGCCACTGTAATGACATTGGTGCTTTACCAGAAAGGGAGATGGCACCCAGGTGCTTGCTTTTACTTTGTGATGCACATCTGCATGTTCTGGCGAGGTGATGGTACGTTTTGGATTTCCCAGATTCTATAAGTAGTTGCTAAATAAACCTTCACTGAAAAATAAGAATACCAAGCTGGGGCAGTGGAGATGTACACTTCTAATCCCAACACTTAGGAAGGAGGCAGAGGCAATTGGATCTCTGTGAGTTCAAGGCCAGCCTGGTCTACAGACTCTAGTTCTAGGACAGCCAAGGCTATCAAAGAAACCCTGTCTTGAAAAATAAATAAATAAATAGGTAGATCAAACACAACCTGTGGTACACAGTAAGAGCAACAGAAAATGGGCTGAGATAGTGGCAGGAGAGGCTTGTGGGCATCTCACTGGTGAAGCACTTGCCCGGTATGTGGGAGGCACCGGGTTCTGCTCCCAGCATCATTTAATAAGTAAAAGTCAGTGGGGGAAGAGGACAGTCAGTTCTGGAGCCATTTGGAGGTGTACCGTGGGGTGGGACAGAGCTCAGTTGTGATCAGTAAGATGCTTCAGCTGTGTGGCTGCTCTCCTCCGAAGGGAAGAGGCATGAAAACATTTCCTGGGAAGCAGAGGGGACTTTCTCTATCTTAAGAACTCTGACCCCCTTCTGCACGGGTTGTCAAGTTAGGAGAAGCCAGATGAGGCAGAGCCTGGGCCTCGGAAAGTGGTGGTCCAGCTCCAAATTGGAAGCTATATTAGGCAAACTTTTCTCTGCTCCCAAAGTTCTGCCTTCACACTCCTTATCCAGCATGTGTTCCTTGTAGTCATAACAACTGCACATCAGAACAGCCACCTTGGACAACTGTGAAAAGAAGCCATTGTACAGAGTGTGCAGATGTGGGCGATTGTTTTTTGCCTACTCTACCAAGTCATGTTTCTTTCAAGAAAAGTGCTTTGCCATTTTCTTCAGTGGTAGAACACTGTTAATTGCCCTCATTTATATAAATGAGCCCTCACCCCAATGCTTCTGGAAACAATCCTAATTAAACTCATTGGCTGACAAAATAAAGACATGAAAGTTGAAAGAGATCTAGTTGGGAAAAGGACGAGGATCAGTAGGAATAAGAAGAGGGTAAGAGGGACAGTTGGGATACAAATGTCATAATGTAACCCATTATTATGTATGATTAGCAGATGTTAATAAAAACTTTTTTTTTTTAAGTGTCTAAGGGTTTTCCAGATTTTCTCTTTCAAGCAGCTTGTGGCTGGGGAAAGGACCATGGACTGGCTGGTTTTGTGTCGGCCTGACACAAGGTAAAGTCGTTAGAGAGGAAGGAGCCTCAGTTGAGGAAACGCCTCCCTGAGATCCAGCTGGATGGTATTTTCTCAATTAATGATCAATGGGGAGGGCCCAGCCCAGGGTGGGTGGTGCCACCCCTGGGCTGGTAGTTCTAGGTTCTCTAAGAAAGCAGGCTGAGTAAGCCAGTAAGCAGCACCCCTCAGTGGCCTCCGCATCAGCTCCTGCCTCCAAGTTTCAACTCTACTTGAGTTCCTGTCCTGACTTCCTTTGGTGAAAGTATAAGATGAGCAAACCTTTTCCTCCCCAACTAGCTCTTCGGTCATGATGTTTTGTTGCAGCAATAGAAACCCTAACTAAGGCAAGCCACCATGCTGTTAACCTGGAGGGACAGGAAGACCAGAACAGACTATGATGCCAGAAGGAGCCAGGCTGGATCAGGATCTGTAGTTTGTCTCCAGAGTAGTGGTTCTCAGTCTTCCTAATGCTGTGACCCTTTAATACAGTTCTTCATGTTGTGGTGACCCCCAACCATAAAGTTACATTGGAGCTACTTCATAACTGTAATTTTTCTACTTTTGTGAATCACAATGTGAATATATGATATGGAGGATATCTGATATGTGGCCCCCAACGGGGTTACCACCCACAGGTTGAAAACAACTTCTCTAGAATGTGCCCATCTTGAAGGCCTTGGAGGGCCAGAGGACAAGTCTTGTGCACTGTAGAGGCAAAATTAGTCAGTACACTCCAAGTCCTGGTGAAAGGATTTGGCTTTCAGTTCAGCTCAGTGGTCTAGGAATACCTGGGACTTTCTGGACAGGATGATGAGACAGTCCTAAGCCCCTCATTACAACTTGTAGCTATGGCTTCTGTGAGTTAAACACATTCTGACCTTGACCCAGAGCTTGAGGCAGAGGCAGGTATGCAAGAGTCCTTGGGCAGAGAGCCATTGCTTTCTTTTTTTGTTTTTTGGTTTTTCGAGACAGGGTTTCTCTGTGTTTCCTTGGCTGTCCTGGACTCACTTTGTAGACCAGGCTGGCCTCGAACTCACAGTGATCCGCCTGCCTCTGCCTCCCAAGTGCTGGGATTAAAGGCGTGCGCCACCACCGCCCGGCGAGCCATTGCTTTCTGATAGAGGATTTGATTTCAGGCCTTGGCTATAGAAGCAAGTTTGGCAGATATTAATGATCTAAAATAATTGCCCAACCATGCCAACAGCTCATTAGCTCAAGCCGGATGCTTCTGTGCAGACAGACGGCCTGGCATCCTGGGCAAGGGGTGCCCACATTCTTTTGCCAGTTGGGAAGGAGAGCCTCCAGATTGGCTTGACTAGCTGCTGGCCGCTTGTCCAGCCTCAGAAACAAGGAAACAGTGATACTTGGGGGACAACAGGCACCTAGGAAGCCTAGAAATGCATCCAGTATTCACACTTTTAGCTTCCAGCTACCCAGCACAAAGTAGGGATGGAACGCGGAGGAGCCCTGGATGGAAGCCCCCAGTCTGTCCTCTTGGACAAAATCAAGAGCCTCAGAAAAGTGTTGTTCACAGCAGGAGGGTGATCTTCACAAGGGACTGAGAAGTTTTGCCATTGCAAACATGTCTGCCTGGCTTATCTTCCTACCAATCCACCAATCCCACCTCCCCATGTTAAAGAACCATTGGCCTTCAGTGCCAGAAGATTTCTTCTGGAAGATTTAGCTTTACCTCCAGTCTCACCTTTCTACAAGGGTGACCTCAGGAAAGTCAGTCAGCCTTTCTGAGCCTCAGTTTCCCTTTCTCTATTGTTACACTGTTAATCTTGGGATTGTTGTGATTTCATGAGCTTATGTGACTGAAAGTGTCTTACATATAAAACACTTAGACACAACATCTGAAGTTCAATGTGAGTGGCAAAGGGAGAGGATCTCACAAAACCATGCTGACCAGGCCCTGGCTCTTCTGTGCTTCCCTAGGTCCTTGTGACAGACGTGAAGACGTATTGGGGACTGTATAGGACAGCCAACCTTTGCCATCTCAGCCTCTAAGGCTGGTGAGTCTCCGATGGCAGGTGGTCCACCCAGTATGGGTAGAAGGACAGCCTTGAAGAAACTGTCTGTTCTAGGGGCCTCCAGAGTTTCTCTGACAGAGTTGACAGAATATCGGAAGTTGGTTCTGAATAAGCTAGCCCTGAGCTCTGAATAAGCTAGCTCCAGATCTACCCTCAAGTGGCAGAGTTTCAAAAATGTACATGCCAGAGCACTTTGGGATGCACCTGAAAGCCTCACTGAGTCCCAAGATAATCAAGCCCCGCTGAACTGTGTGGAACAGCTTAAGATCTACGGCTTCCACTCCTTCAAAGACAAATTGGAAAATAAAATGACTTGTTTTTTCTTGATAACATGTAAATTTCGTGAGAGGCAGAGCCCACGGAAGAGCAGAGTCCTGCATTGAGCATGCAGTTCACTGATGTTTGTGTAAATGAGTAGGTCACTAAACAAACAGTATGGGCTTCCATGTCTCTTTCTTTTTTGAGATAGGATCTTGTGTATCCCAGGGCTGGTCTCCTAGTCACCATATGGTGGAAGAGACCTTGATCTTCTTCTCTGGAGTGTCAGGGTTATGGGGGTGTCCTGCCATGCCTACTTTATGTGGCACTGGGGAGAAAACCAAGGCTTCGTAACTGCTAGGCCAGCACTGAGCTGCATTGGCAGGCCACCTATCTCTGCTCTTGGTCACTTCTTTGTGTTCTTTTCCTTTTTTTTTAATTTCGGCCTATCTATACATGAGCTTAGCCACTCATAACAATGCATGAATTATATACTCATTTTTTGGTCTAGGGATAAATTATTTATATGTTCATTTATTTATCAGCTCAACAAATCTAGAATGTGCATCAATATTATGCGTTTGGCAGGCAAGTCTTTTAATTGTCCATTTCCAAGGACATTAAGAGATATAAAAAAATAAAAGAATTATAGGAAAAAAAGGAAAAAAATAAGCTTATATTCATGCAACTACATAGGAAATCTGAGAGACGCCTCAGATAAACTCAGAATTAATATGTGTGTGTGACAAGGTCACTAAATATAAGGGCATATATTTATATGTGTATATATATATATATATACACACACACACACACACACACACAAATATAACATGCACAAATCAGAAGTGTTTCTATTTTTCTAGCAAAAACTTAACAAACTTGTATGCAGGGCTGAAGATGTAGCTCAATGGCTGTTTACCCAGCATGCACCAATGCCTGGATTTGACCCCTAGTACTTAAAAAAAAAACCAAAAAACAATTGTACCATTAATGATAGTACAAGAGAGGGGGGAAAAATCAACTTTCAAGGGCTGGGGATGTAGCTTACTCTTAAAGTGGTTGACCCATATATACAAGGCCCTGGCTTTGTTTCTCTCTCTCTCTCTCTCTCTCTCTCTCTCTCTCTCTCTCTCACACACACACACACACACACACACACACACACACACACACAGCAGCAGCAGCAAGCAAATATTTAGGGAAAAAGTCTAACAAAGTCTGCTGGCCAGTTTTATGACAACTTGACACAAGCTAGAGCCATCAAAGAGGAGGGAGCCTCAATTTTAGAAAATGCCTTCCTAAGACCAGGCTGTAAGCAAGCCTAGGCATTTTCTCACTTAGTGATTGGTGTGGGAAAGTTCAGCCTATTGTGGGTGGTGCCATCCCTGGACTGGTGGTTCTGGGTTCTATAAGAAAGCAGGCTGAGCAAGCCATGGGGGACAAGCCAGTAAGCAGCACCCATTTATGGCCTCTGCCTCCAGGTTCCTGCCCTGCTGGAGTTCCTGACCTTGTTGTTTTAATGATAAATTGTTATGTGGAACTGTGAGTGAAACAAACCTTTTCCTCCCCAAGTTGCTTTTGGTCACGGTGTTTCATCACAGCAATAGTAACCCTAACTTAGACAGACAGACATATATACAGGAATAAACCTAAGGGAAGGTAGCTCAGCAGATGAAGGTGCCTACTGCTGAGCCTGATGATCCAAGTTAAATCCCTAGGACCGTATGGTAGAAGGAGAGACCTGACTCCTGCTAGTTGTTCTCTGACCTCCAAATGCCCTCCCACTAAATAAACAATAAATAAATAAAACCATAAAGCGTTACTGAGAGAAATCAAAGAAGAGGCAACCACACCCATGTCCAGGGACCAGGCCCTATCAGTATAAATAAGGGAAGATGGAGTAGTGAATCCACTCTGTCTGTCCGTCCCTGTGCTCTGGGTCCTCAAAGCTGGCCGCTGCTCCAAGGCCATCACCCACAGTCTACCTTACTGGGCAAAGCACCTGCATCCGAACCTTTGCTTCTATCCTTACACTGTTAGGAATAAAGGAATCGGGAAGCAGAACTGAGGATGTATTGATGGAAAGGGATAACATCCCGGCACTGTTCACCCTGAGAGGAGCTTCCGCTGGAGCTCAAAGGAATGGCATGGGCAGAGAAAGTGGGGAGCCAGCCAAATCCCCAGTTCTCAGGCCTCACTGGAAGCTTGCTGACCCAGATTTTTTTTTTTTAATCTTTAAATTATCCCTAAGTGCCAACCTCCTTTCCTCTTCCACCACCATCGCAAAGGCATCTCAGATGGGATAAGGAGTGTGGAAGGCCATGTGGCCATGTGGCCTTCCACATCACAAACGCTGAGGGCAGTGGTTCTCCTGAGCCATAGGAAGATCTCATTTCTGAAGTTTGAAACACACCCAGCCCATCACCTGCCAGAGCGTGAGCTCTACGGCATTGTACTTCTCACATCATAGCCCACCCCGACCTCCCCCCAAAATATCAGGTTCCTTTTCTCATGAGCGTGCGGCACCCTTTGATGATCCTTTAGGAGACACAAAGAAATATGAGGTACCACCTCCTCCTTCACAGCGGCTTGGCGACTTTGCAGTATGAACGCAGCCCACCAGGACGAAGGAAAAAGCACCAAGTTTCCCCCACCTCCACCCCACCAAGCTACAGGCCCCCTGGAAGGGAAAGCAGAAGCAGCCAGTCACAGCCTGCTGTCCCCCACGCCCTCTTCCTCCTCCAGCTTTAATTTGTTTAATTATTTCTTCATGTGCACTTCAGAGAGCCTGCTATTTTTATGGGTTGGTTCTATTAATTTTTTTTTTCTTCCCCAACCTTCCCTCTTTCAGTACTACCACGCCAGTGCAGACAGAGCCTACAGTCGGGCTCTGTGAGCGGAGATTGATTAGATACAAAGCAAGCAGAGTGCAGTTACCTCTGAGGCTGCAGCGGAGCTGTTAAGTGCCTGAGATTTAAAGCTTCAGTTCGCCTCACTTCTAACTTCAAGCTGTTCTAAGCCCAGTCTCCCAGACGACAAAACTCAGACCAGCTGCGAAGGAAAGAATATTGCTCCCTCTGGATCCTTGGGTCTGATTTAGAGGGTGCTTAGCGGAGGCAAGTGGAAGGATGGAGGTGAACAATCAGAGTTCTATTTCTGGGGAAACTTTCTCTGCTGAAGACAAGGCTAAGGAGAAAAAGAAAATATGCCTAGGTCATTTGTCATCAATACAAAGAAGAGGTTAAGGCTGAAATGAGAGTAGGGGGAAAAAATCAGGATTAATCCAGGGAAGATTCATCACCTGAAAGGACGAACATATATCAGGATTATCAGATCGGGCACAGTATGTGTCCCAGCAGGATTTGGAGATCAGCTGACTAGAAGCCAGAGGCCATACCTCATGAGGTGGTGGTAAGAGAGGTCAAGACCCTAGCAAAGCAAATTAGGTTTCCCAGTGGGACAGATTGGTAGAGGTGGTAGCATGGGTTCTGCTGCCTATATCCTACATAGCTTTACTATGGGAGCAGGCATGATTTGACAGACCGGGTGTAGACAAAGCCTGCCTATGAGGAAGCTGCCTCAGAGAAAATGCCTTGTAAAGTGGCATTCTGGAGGGAATATAGAAGCCAGGAGGAACAAAGATGGAGGGAATTTTTCTGCATAACTGGGAGAGTTTAAGGGATCAAGATAGGTTGCCTTGAATGCAAGGTGATACAGTTCGAATCCTAAAGTGTCCCTCAGAGAGCCATATATTAGATGATTGGTCCCCCGGGTGGTAATATTCAGATATGACAGACCCTTTAAGGGGTGGGGCCTAGTTGGAGGTCTTCATATCAATGAGGGCATTTCCTCAAAGGTGATTATGAGATCCTGGCCCTTCCTTGTTCTCTCTTGTGCTTCTTGGCCATGAAGAGAGTGTGGATTCCCTTCTGTGACCCTTTCTTTATTCCTTAGCCTCCTGTATTGTTAACTTTCTATTACTTTGATAAAACATCATGACCAAGGCACCTTAAATAAAGATGAAGGAGTTTATTTGGGTCCTATGGTCTGGAAGGATAAGAGTCCATCACTGTCACCATGGGGAAGCATAGCAGTGGGGCACACATGGTGGCAGAGGCAGCTGCTAAGAGCTCATATCTCAAACCACATACAGAAAGCAAAGAGAGAAAGTTTTTAAGTAGTCAAGGCCCACCCTACTGATATATTAGCTCTACACCCTCTATGCCTTCCCAAACAGCATCCCCAACTGGGATCAAATATTCAAATGCCCAAGAATGTGGAGGCTATGTCATTCAAGCCACAACACCACCAAAATAGATACATAAATAAAGGCCAATTTTGATAGTAAATTATCAAAAGAAGAACATTCTTAGTGCCTAAGCAACCCAGCAATTTCTTCTGATTCCTTCAGACGGACTGCATTTAAAGAGAAGGTTTCTGAACTGTATCAACTATACTCCTGTGTGTGTGTGTGTGTGTGTGTGTGTGTACATGTGCGTGTGTGTTCATTAGAGTGTATGTGTGCGTTCATGCATGTAGAGGCCAGACGTTAACCCCAGGTGTCACCTTCAGGTGCTATCCACATTCTACTCTTGAGAAAGGACTCCTTATTGACCACTGATTAGCTGATGCTTGCTAGTCCGTGAGCCTTAGGGATCTGCTTGTCTCTTTTCCCAGTGCTGGGATTACATGTGAATGCCACCATACTCAGCTCTTTTTTTTTTTTTTTTTTTTTTGGTTTTTTCGAGACAGGGGTTCTCTGTGTAGCCCTGGCTGTCCTGGACTCACTTTTGTAGACCAGGCTGGCCTCGAACTCACAAAGATCCACCTGCCTCTGCCTCCCGAGTGCTGGGATTAAAGGCGTGCGCCACCACCGCCCGGCTTTATACTCAGCTCTTTTATATGGGTTCTGGAGTTGGACTCACATCCTTGACTTAAGAACCAAGCCATCTCCCAACCCCCTTTCTTTTATTTTTTAATTGACAGTTTCATCCTTTCATATAATGCATTTTAGTCATCCTCACCCCACTCCCCTCCTTCCTCCTCTTCCCTGTCTAGCTGGCACACTTGTCAGTGAGTCCTCCTCCTGTCCTCACATCTTCCTTCTGTGTGTACCCCAGAGTCCTCCTCCTGTCCTCACATCTTCCTTCTGTGTGTACCCCAGAGTCCTCCTCCTGTCCTCACATCTTCCTTCTGTGTGTACCCCACTATGTTTAATTAGTGCTTGCCCAAGTCTGGGTGAAAGGTTAGTCAAGGGAACAAGGGCGATGTATCTGAGGCTACACCACTGAAGAAAATGACATTTCCTTCCCTAATAAGTGTTCATTGCCAATAGTACCTCTGGGAGAGGTGTACCTCCCTCATTCAGGTTGAAATGTTGATTGGCCCAGCCCTTTACAAGTCTTTTGCAGACAGCCACAGCTGCAATGAGTTCACTTGTGCAACAGCTATGTTATGCCCAAAGGGAGTCTTTTTGCTGTACATCTCCCCGTTTTGGCTCTTACACTCTTTCTGCCCCTTCTTCCACAATGCTTTCTAAGCTGTGTGTGTGTGTGTGTGTGTGTGTTTAATACTCTTTTATTATTTAAGAATTTCATACATGTGTATAAATATATAAATACATTTTGATTAAATCCATCTCTCTTTCCCTCTTCTAATTTCTCTCCTAACTACCCCATCACTACTCCTCCCAAATTTCATGTGCTCTTTTTTTAAAACCCACTGAGTCCACTTGGTGTATTAGGGTGTAGAACAAACTACTGGAGCAACACAGCCTTTCAAGGGCTGAACCCCTGAAAAACAAACAAACAAACAAACAAGAAACAACTGGCTCTCCCTCCAGCAGCATCTGTCAATGGCCAATAGGACCTTAGCCAGTGGTGGAATTTCACTAGGCTCTCCCCCATGCATGCTGGAGTTTTTGACTTGTTTCATCTTGAACAGGTCTTATGCAAGCCATCACAGCCACTGGGAGCTCATGAGCATGCAACGATGCTGTCATGTCTGGCAAGTATACTATGTCGCTGCAGAATGCCACTTCTGACTTTTACAATCTTTCCATCTGCCTCTTCCACCATGATTCCCGAGCCTTGCAGGTAGAAAGT
Source organism: Lophiomys imhausi (assembly GCA_907164525.1). Classification (NCBI taxonomy): domain Eukaryota; kingdom Metazoa; phylum Chordata; class Mammalia; order Rodentia; family Muridae; genus Lophiomys; species Lophiomys imhausi. The sequence continues at coordinate 5,120,818 of CAJQZJ010032761.1, forward strand.
GTGATATGGATGTCCAATTAAAGCTGAATACTCTGCAGTCTCTTATTCTTTGCACATTGGCTAGTTGTGCATCTCTGTGTTATTTACCTGCTACAGTAGAAAGAAGTTTCCCTGATGAGTATTGAGAAATGTACTAACCAATAGGTTACAAGGAAAATAACTTAAGGGGGCATTATATTACTATGTCCGTTTATCAGAATAATAGTATTAGATTCTCCCCTAGGATCTATGACTGGGCTAGCCATGGTTTTTTGGCACAGTTAATAGTACCAGGTGTGAATTACATATTGCCCCAGTAGGCATATCTTGCCAGGCTAGTTGTTATTAGAGCTCCCATGGTTCATAGCTGGGTCAAACTGTTGAGCATTTTGTCTTCCTGAGGTATGCAGAAGCACCTTCTGGCACAACGAAAGCTAGCCAGTAGGGATGAAGCTTCTAGGTCACAACGAAAGCTAGCCAGTAGGGATGAAGCTTCTAGGTCAGTACCAGCTTGATTTCTCCTTGTCCTATGTCTCAAGTGTGGGATGTCTTCAGCAATAGGGTTTTACTTCAGTTTCTGAAGGATCACCAAGAGCAACGGCAATAGGCTGTAATAGTTGGAGGTGATTTATGGTAACCCACTGACTAATAACTCAAGAAGAAGTGACTCATACCTGGCACTGGCCTTTTTGATAGCCTATGGTGTCTGGAGGAGGCATTGTCCCCTTGGTAGGACAGTGCCATTTAAACTATGTATTTATACATTTGGAGGCAGCATCGGGTGTATAGCTTAGGCAGGCCTGGAACTCATTGTTTAGCTCGGGCTGGTCTCAAAGTGCTAATACCCCTGTTTCGGCTTCCCAAGTGTCAGAACCATAGGTCTGTACAACTGTGCCTGCAACTGTGTCTTTCCTTGGATGGGAACATTGTGAGTCATAATGAAAATAAAGTGAGCAATAGGTTTAATCTGTTAAATCTGAAGTTCTCATACTTCAGGTCAGCAGGTCATGACCCCTTTGGGAGTGTCTAGCAATACCATCACAGGGGTCGCATAAGGCCACCAGAAAACACAGATATTTACATCACATTTCATAACAGTAGCGAAATTACAGTTACAAAGCAGCAATGATAATAATTTTATGGTTGGGGGGGGGTCATCACAATATGAGGAACTGTGTTAAAGGATCGCAGCATTAGGAAGGTTGAGACCACTGTTCTACATGATGTTTTATACAAGTGGGTGAGACTCAAAGGAACCTATGGTCCCTTTGTCATCCTGTGTATCCATGTATGTAGGGACAGGAGAGGCACACAAGTTTGAATCCTGCACCTTAGGTAATTTGACCTTACATAACACAGTCAAAGCTATTCTACCCTTTCAGGCAGATCTTGTCCTTGGACTTAACTAGATTTTCCTAGTGGAAGATGAACTTCTCTTAGTTATCACTTAGCTGGGCTACTGAGCGCAGAAGTGAATTTCGCAAGGTCACAAGGCTGTGGATAGAATGTGCCCAATAAAGCAAATGGGATGCTCTGGCTTGAGAGAGAAAGAGCTGGCCTGTGTAGTGTGAAGGGACAGATTACAGACAACCTTCTTCCAGGGTCTTTAAAAAAGAGAACTGCTAAATAAATGGAAAACTTTAGTCTTCAAGAAAACGGACAACAGAATTAAAAAGAAGGGCAACATTTTGTGGAAAGAGGGCCTCCTTTGGGACCCCTCAAAGTGCTTGATGGTATGGAAGACTTACTTGAATAACCATGTGGCAGTCCTGAGCACTTTGTTTACCATAAGAATACAATCATATGATGCAGAGCAATGTGTCCTCAAAGACAAGATTTTGGAGAGGGACATTGTTAGGCGGGAAAGCAAGAGGTATACTTGAGGCAGAAGAATGGCCCAGGCAGAGAAGGAAAGGGAATGACCCTTGAATACCCAAGTCCTATGAGCAGGAGCCAAGAGATAGCAACTTCTCCTTCCATGTGTCTCTGGGTGAAGACTGGACTGTTACTGGACAGCTTATGTCCCCAGCCAAGACAATGAGTACATAACCTGTCATTTCCAGCCAACTAATGGGATGCATTAATAGCTTTTTTTAATTAGATTTTTATGAAAGGGGGATATAATTCTGGCTCTTAAGTAGTCAAGTTGATCACAAACCATTACAAATTAGAAGTGACCAACCTCTCTCTTAAATGGGTGTGACATGCCTAGCAATGGTGTTTTGAAGGTATTCTGGCAGGAGGGAGGCTAGCTGCAAAAACAGTGGAGACGAGCAGGTGTCCCCAGAGCATGTAGACTGAATTCAGCAGCCCTAGAGACAAAACCAATTCAGCCTGAACTCAGTACTGAGAGGCCGAAGAACAAAAGCCAGGAGTTATGATTTAATGGAGTTTAATTAAGTCTCATTTCCATTTGAGAAGAGTTTTCTAGGCCATTAATCTGCAGCCTTCCTATTGTAATTTCCTTTCCTTTTTAGGAGGGAAGGAAGCAGCTTCTTCCATCTGAGGCAACATCATGGAGGGACTTCAGGACTTCAGGAATTTAATGCCTGGCATCTTCCTTGTGTGATAGGATCTTAGATTCCCATGAGCTTGGACAGACTTGGATGGGATTTGAGATTTAATCAGAACTGATTTGATGATTTGTTCAGAGGTGGTCTCTAAATGAGTTATATAACATAATGAGTTATATAACATAAGAGTTTGTAGATTTTAAAGATCATTTTATTTTACAGACACTGTCCCAGAGGAAAAGCAGAGCCCCTCCGTCACTCAAGGACCCTGAGTTGGCTGAGTCCCTCCCCTTCCTACCTTGTTCTGTGCAAACATATCCACTGCCTGGGTAACCATTGCCGGGAGGCATGTTCCCAGCTGTTTGTTTGTTTGGTTGGTTGGTTTTGGAGACGGGGTTTCTCTGTGTAGACCAGGCTGGCCTTGAACTCAGAGATCTGCCTGTCTATACCTCCTGAGTTCTGGCTTTAAAGGCCTGCTCCACTAGTACCCAGCATGCTCCTGTCTTTCTGCTGGCAGTCTTCTCTCTGTCCGTCTCCTTTAGTTCCAGATGGTACTCTTCTTATATTCTTGCCTAGCCACACTGCAAGATGAGAGGTACTATACGTCTTTATCAATGGACAAAGAAAGCACAAGCCTGGGGGACTCTAAACGACCAGACACAGACTCTTTGCTACCGCTTGCTGCCGTGGCATGGCCTCATTCTGAAATCGCTGGGCATGCACCAGGGCAAAGCCCCACCACTTACATTTGCTCCTTTTTTTTGTCTTTGTTTTTGCCTATCTGAGACTGGGCTTCTGTGTGTAACAGCCCTGGCTGTCCTGGAACTCACAACTCACAAAGCTCCACCTGCCCCTGCCTCCCAAGTTCTGGGATTAAAGGCGTGCGCCACCCTGCCCGGCTACTTGCTCCTTTCTTACTCTATCTTCGCTGCTTTGGAGCTGTGTAGGCAGAATACTGATGGAGACTACTGATGGCCTACTAATCCCAGAACAGCTCCAGAAGCCAGCCTGACGGAGATCTACCTCTCCTCAGCAAAGCATAGAGATGCTCATCACCACAGAGGGGCTTGCTAGGGTTTGAATCATAAACGTCCCGCAAAAGCTATGTGTCAAATGTTTGGTCCTCAGCCTTTGGGTTATTGGCAAGTAGTAGAACTTGTAGGCCATGAGGCCTAATGGAATGAAATTAGGTCACTGGAGGTATGCCTTTGAAGGAGAAAAATGGGACCAGACCCCTTTCTCTTTGTTTGTTCTGGAGATAATGAAGCAGGTCTTACTGTGTGCTGTACACTCCTGCCATCACGATGAAGTATGTACTTACAAGCCCAAAGCAACTTGTAGGCTTAGCGCCAACGCATTGAAACTGTGAGCCCAGGTTAATCTGTCTTCCTAAACCGTGTATCTCCCAGGTTTTGACACAGTGGCTGTCAGGTGACTACAAGGCCATTGGCTATAGGGAGGTTGGGGGCACAAAGAAAGTTATCATCTAACTAAGCAGGCTGGGAGCGCTTGGGAATAGGATTCAGTTCCCTTGATGGGTGACCTGGTCCTTTTCCAATTACACTCCCAATTTTATTATTTTAAATAATTTCGCATTCACTCTTTGGCAACTTCCTACGTGTGTACAATGTATTTTGACCATACTCACCGTCTCACCCTCACCTCTCTCTTTCCCATTCCCACTCCCACTCCCTCAGGAACCTTTCTTCCCAACACACCTAACATGTCCCCATCTTGTTTTCATGTCTCTTGTTGTTGCTGTTGTTAAATAACTCTGCTGAGTTTAGTTAAGGTTGCTCGCATGTGCATGGATGTGGTGTTGTTATTTACTGGATGGTGGACAACTTACTAGGGACTACACCTCTGAAGAAAAATTACTTTCTACCCCCCCCAGTAGCCATTCACGGACAATAGCTTCTTAGCTAGGGGTGGGCCTCACGCTTCATGTTGATGGTTTGCTATTGTGTAGGTTATGTATAGGAAGCCCACTTTACCTTAAAAAAATCTATTACTGCAGGGGCTGGAAACATGGCTCAGCAGTTAAGAGCACTTGCTGCCCTTGCAGAGGACAAGGGTTCTGTCCCTAGCATCCACATCGTGGCTTAGAAGTGTCTGGAACTTCAGCCCCAGAGGATTTGACACCCTCTTTTGACATTTGCAGGCACTAGGCATGCAGACACACACACACACACACACACACACACTCTCAAAGGAAACATTTTCCTCTTAAAAAAATTAAATTGTTTAACAGTATTTATATTATTGTTAATTGATTGGTGGTTGTTAATCCTTAACATGCCATTTTAAATGAGCACACAGAGACACCTGAAGGATTTTAACAAGTTTTGTCCTGGATTGAGCAATCTTAACCCATCTAAGCTGGCTCTTGGCTCTATTCCCAAGTATGACCCCATATATACATACGTCCCGTGAGCTGTTTTTCTCCATGCTATGCCGATGTTCCAGGTCACATGGAAAGAGGTTTTCTCTAACCCATGGCATGTGTCTTCCTTCCTGCTCTTTGTTTCTTCTCTTCGAGGCTTCTTCTTGAGGCTGCTTCTGGCTAATGGAGGCTTCTCTACTTCATCTACTAGAGACTCTTTTACCCATCAACCTCTCTGCTTCAGAAGACTGCACCTTAGTCCTGCCTACCTCTGTCTTTGCCCAATCTCAAGCCTTGCATTTATTCAACCAATCAGGAGAAACGATTAGAAAACAAGGTAACAGACAGTAAGAAGGACCAATTAATTAACACTTAGAATGCATAACATCCCCCCATCATTTTCATTTAAAACCTTATTACAGGACTAGAGAAGATGGCTCAGAGGACAAAGGCACTTGCTGCCAAGCCTGACACCCTGAGTTTGATTCCTGGGACTTACACAGTAGAAGGAGAGAACCAATTCCTGCAAGTTGCTCTCCAACCTCTACGTGCTGTGCTATGGTGTGAATGACGTCATGCCCCATAAACAAATGTACTATGTCTTACAATTTGTTTATTTTATGCATATGTGTATTTTTACCTGCATGTATGTCTGCATACTAGGTGCATGTCTGATACCTGCAGAGGTCAAGAGAATGTCCTGGAACTGGAGTTACAGATGGCCACGAGCCACCATGCGGGTGCCAGAAATTGAACCCGGGTCCTCTGTAAGAGTAACAAGTGCTCCCAACAAATGAACCAGTATAATATTTTTAATTAAAAAAAAGCGATTACACTATAATGAGAAGAACTTAAAATTAATAGACTCTTCAAATGATAGACCTCTTAAAGCATCACTATTTTTAATTTACTGGGTAGTTTGAAGCTGTATTTCCAAAACCTGACGACACATTCTTGTCATAAAAGGTAAAGGAGATACCAAGAAAAACCATGTGGGGAAAAGGAGTGATTTTTTTTTTTTAAAAAGGCAGTAATTCATGTTTGTAGTCACCAAGGGCTTGTGGAGGGCTTACATACTTCAGCACACAGCACAGGCTACTGGAGGAGACAGGCAATGCTAAACAGTATTTCCTCTCCATAAACTTGTGCTTAATTAGGGAAACAAACAAAAGAAAGAGCTGTGGAGGCCTTTGAGGGCAGGAGGGGCTTCACAGATGAGAATAGGCTTGAGGTAGGCCATGAAAGGACAAAAAGACTTGAGTTGATGTGAAGGAAACAGAAGATCCCAGGCAGGGCAAAAGTTGGGTGGAGCCATAATGAGATTTAGTATGATTTATTTTGTCTTAATACAGACTAGTGTTTGCCTTAGGAAAGAAATATAAGATAAAACTTAATATATAGGGTAGAACTAGAGCATTGAATGCTATGAGAAAGGGGCGGGGTGTGAACGGAAGTTGGGGAGCACTAAGTAGTGTTTAATTTAAAACTCTTAACAGACTGAGATAAAAAGGGAAACAAGAAAAGGCCTTAAAAGGTCTCCCCAAGATTCACAAACTATTCTGATGCTCTGTGTCAAAGAAAACCTTGGGTGAGAGTTGCTCAGTGGAGAAAAGTGAGGTGTCTGTGTGGAGAAGAGCCATGGCTCAGGCTCTGTGCCCACCAGCATCACAGGACCGGATGGAGGACGCCACAGCATGGCTACCATTCTCCTGCATGTGTTCGAAATCTGGACTGACAAGACGAGCTGGATAATTTTGCTCAGTTACGTATTGAATTCTCTTCTCTGTGGTACAAGATCCCCTTGGAGCGTGACAGCTGCAATGACTTCCAGATGTTTGCCTCCTGTCTTCTAGCAGACTTGGGGTGGGTGTGGTAAACTCCATGATGGAAACCAAAAACCCAGCCAGATGTACCATGTCAATGTCAGCAACACACACATCTGGCTTCAATACCGGCAGCGATAACCAGAACAAATGGCTGTTATTCCCACTGTATTCAACTTGTCAGCGGTCCTGTTAAAGGGCAGTGGGGGCAGGGGAATGACCAATGTGGATATAGGCTAGGGAGGGATGCTGGCTAGTGCCTCTAGGGGGCCAGGCTAAGCAGCCCCAGCCCTGGCAGGAAGGCTGCAGAGCCAAGCTCTCTCTTACAGGACCCCCAGGTGCCTCTGGAGGCCTCCAGGAAGCTGGTTGCACTGTGCTGGCTCTTGCTGTCTTCTGGGAGTTGCCTGGTGTGAGACCCCTCCTGCCTCACCCAGCAACAGCTAAGGAGAACCCTACCCTTCTTTTGCAGAGACCCTCCTTACAAAAATCCTCTCTTTTGGGGATACTTCTCATCTAAGGAGACATCTCTCTTGGGGAGATCTCTGAGGAGACAACTGTTCTGTGGAGACTTCTCCCAAGAGGGGATCCTTTCTCTGAGGAAACTCTTAGAGCATACCCCTCCTCAATGGAGTCCTTCTCCTCAGAAAACTCCTTCCCTCAAGGAGACCAGGCCAAGGCTAGCAACCATGGGCAGTTCCTGTTGATTCTGGCTCCTGAGCAGCCTAAGGCTGCATTGAGTCTTTACTAGTAGAATAACTGCCTTAAGAGAAATGGTGGCCCTGGTGGAAGAGTCTGAAAGACATCCACATGGTTTAAAAGCATCCAGTATAGGTCCAACTGGACCTCAAGCTTCAGCTTCAGTCAGGCAGGCCTCAGTGACTCACCAATAGGAAGCGCCACCGGGAAGGGTCCCCTAGAACACAAAAATTTCCTGGTGCTGCTGCAGGGTGTCATGGCCAAGCACAGGACTTGAAGTCTGCTAGCCACCTCAAAGGCCCTTCTGCCTCAGCATTGGTCTACTTAACCGAGTCCTGCCCACCTAACCTCTCCTTGGCTCAGTTGGCAAACTCAACCCAAGGCCTTTCCCTTTCATGAGTTCACAAACAGAGGTCTCATAGTGACAGCTGTTATTCCTACTTTAATATTTTCTAACTAAAATAATCACAGAGGTAAATATTCTGAAAATAAGAGGACAATGAATGAAACTTGAACTCCCTTAGAAGAGGGGTATCTTAGCCGGCCGTGGTGGCACATGCCTTTAATCCCAACACTCGGGAGGTAGAGGCAGGTGGATATCTGTGAGTTCAAGGCCAGCCTGGTCTACAAAGTGAGTCCAAGACAACCAAGGCTACACAGAGAAACCCTGTCTTGAAAAAACCAACCCAACAAACAAACAAACAAAAAAAGATACCCCTTAGAAGAGGAGTATCTGCCCTGGTGTCTTAGTGAGAGTTACTATTGCTGTAATGAAGTACCATGATCAAAAGCAATTGGAGAGGAAAGGGTTTCTTCTGCTTATACTTCCAGGTCACAGTTCATCATCAAAGGAAGTCAGGGCAGGAACTCAAATAGGGCAGGAGCCTGGAGGCAGGAGCTTATGCAGAAGCCATGGAGGGTGCTGCTTTTTGGTTTGCCCTTCATGGCTTACTCAGCCTGCTTTCTTATAGAACCCAGGACCCCCCAGCCCAAGGATGGCACCACCCACAATGGACTGGGCCCTCCCCCATCAATCACTAATTAAGAAAATGTCCTACAGCCGGATCTTATGGAGGCATTTTCTCGACTGAGGTTCCCTCCTCTCAGATGTGACTTTAGCGTGTGTCAAAGTCCACATAAAACAAACCAACACACCTGGTTAGTTTTTATCGTCTATTTGACACAACTTAGGGTCCCCTGGGAAGAGAGAACCTCAGCTGAAGCATTGCCTCCATCAGACTGGCCTGTGGCCATATCTGTGAGAGGTTGCTTTGAACGGTGATGGATGTGGGAGGGCCCAGCCCACTGCGGAAGAACCAGCTCTAGTCAGGTGGATCTGGGCTACATAAGATAGCTAGCTAGCTGAGCATGAGCCAGAGACAGTATGTAGCCTTCCGCCATGGTTCCTGCTTTGAGTTCCTGCCCTAATTTCCCTTGTGATCTGGAAGAAGAAGCGAAATAAATCCTTTTCTTCCCCAAGTGGCTTCTGGTCAGGGTGTTTATTAAAGCAACAGAGAGCAAACTGGGACAGCAATCATATCCCATGTCTGCTTGTCCACAGCAGTGGGAGAAGAGCCAGCACTGTGTTATTTATTGTCTATGTACAGCTGCCATCCTCTACCTGTAGCATCCCATGTAATCACAGCAGGTACTGTATATTTGAAATAGCCTCTAATTTAGCCTTCAGAGACTTGGATTTAGGTCTTGGCTCGGCTAAGAAGCCTGGAGGTGTGAAGAATTTCTTGGTTTCCACCATTATAAATTGGAGGGATACTTTTTTACCTCATCAGACTCTCTGACAAGCAATTGAGAGAATATTTACACAATCTGTGAATTGGAGCATAGGAGTAGAATTCAGGCCCTGCCATGAGCGATCTGTGTAATTTTGCTATATATTTCAATTTTGAAAAAACTAGGTCAGGAAAATGGAAAATGAAGAATAGCTCTGGAAAGTACAATGGGTTTATTCATATGCATGTATTGTGATATTGTTTGGAAAAGAGAAAAGCAAGGGTGGTGGAAAGCAAGTGCCTTGCCACAAGGCCACATAATAGACAACTATTGGTACTCAGTGAGCCTTGCCTTACATACAGGGCTTAACTTAGTCACCTCAGTATGACTTTGCTTCTTCTTCAACCTTTTGCTGTCATTATTGTTCTGTGGGTTTTTGTTTGTTTGGATTTGTTTATTTTTGAGAGAAAGTCCTCATTCTGGAGCCCAGATGGGGCTAGAACTGACTTTCTACCTTTAGGGTTAAAGCCAGAGTGTTTTCTTACAGCTGCCTTGGTCACTGAGGAAGGAGTCTCATGTTAGAAACCCAGACCAGAACCACTCTGAAAGTCAGATATGCTGGTATACATCTGTGATCCTGGCAATTGGGAGGCTGAGGCAGGAGGATTATGAGTTTGAAGCAAGTCTGGTAGAAGAAGAGGGAGAGCTGGGAAGAGAGAGTGACAGAGACAGAGACACAGAGACAGAGAGAGAGCAACACTGGGCTGTTCACTTAGTAGCTGCTGTATTCTGTCCTCAGGACTTTCTTGAAGCAATTGCTGTCTTCCTAGTTTAGAAACCCGGGACACACATTCGAGAGAGATGTCTCTGTTTTAATTCAATCTTTCCCCTCTCCACTCTCTCTCTTTCTGCTTCTCATTTCTTCAAGAATATTCTCATATGTTTTCATTTCTTTGTGTAAACCTGCTAGATTTTTTTTTGCTAACCAGCCAGCCTAGTCTACTTGATGAGTCCAGTGAGAGACCCTGTCTTTAAAACATGTAGACAATGCCACGCACACATATGCACATGCAGCCACACACACACACACACACACACACACATGCACCTGGACATATGTGACCATAGGCACCCCACACACACACACACACAGAAAGTTAAATACATAAGAGATCTTAGATAATGACTGACAGGCATTAAGAACTAACAAACATGGTGTATTATAATCATTACACTGGCCTGGTGCACTTTCAGTGGGCTCATGTTCCCCAAATAGTTACATAGCCATTTTTGGTTCAATCAATATTAAATATTTACATCATGACTATATAAATACTATTCCCAGGTTAGCCACATAGAAACCTATAATTATGTCTCCTTTCCCATTCCAACTTTTTGTTGCCCCTGGAATTAATACTTTTCTGGCTTTATGTTTTGTTTACCTGTCTTGAGTTTACCCACAAGATCTAGCAATGCATACAAATACAGGTATTCTTTTGGTTTTGTTCTTTTCCTTGGCAACTATTCCTGGACCTTTTCAGCGTCCCTGTTTGCATCTGGACCAGAGTTGTTCTGGGGCCTGATGAATGGGACATTCTGTGAATAGGACATACTGTCAACATCAACTACAGGTTTATCTTTCTTATTCTATTTTGGAGTCCCTGGTGCCTAGATTATATATGTGGTGGAAACTACTGGTTATTCTCCTAAATCTATTTTCTTTTTTTTTCTTATAAGACAATGATAGCTAATATGTAGCTGCCACCTAAACACTGTGTTTCCTAAGCAGGTCCTGCAAGTGGAAAGAAATATTGGATGCTGCTTCCCGACAAGGTCCATAAAAATCGTCCACACTTATTCCCTCTGGTGAGTTGGAACATAAAAGTATCTGTAGTCCCACTTTGATCATCCAGAAAATGATTTGCATTCTCAAACTCTCAATCTCAGAATCACACAGAAGTCTTCTTAAAAACAGATCTGGGTTCACCATGACCCTATGCTCAGGATTCTGTCCAGGTTTTATGTTAAGACCTGAACATTTGCATCTTTAACAAGTACCCAAGTGATGTTGATGGCACTAATCTAGGGATAACATTTTAAGGACCACAACCCTAAAAAGTGGGAGAAAGGGGAGATAAAGGTCACACAGGATTCCATGAATTAAAAATAAATAAAATGGCCAGCAGTGGTAGCCCACCATGCCTTTAGGTCCATCACTCAGGAGGTAGGTGGATCTCTGAGTTCAAGGCCAGCCTGGTCTACAGAGTGAGTTTCAGGACAGCCAGGGATACACATAGAAACCTTGTCTTGCAAAACAAACAAACAAACAAAAAAAGGAAAAGAGTTGTCTTCTGAACTATATATTCAGGATAGGTACATGGAAGAAGAAAAAATATATGTCCTCATCAGTCATTAAATTATTTGGAAATTTCTAAATTATAGATATTAACTTTTCCACTTTTTTCATCTTCTCATTCTATTTATTTACTTATTTATTCATTCACTCATCCATTTATTTATTTATAAGCAAAATGTATCCACCACTAGCTTCCTGAGAGAAGAAACAGAATCTGAAATTAGATTGTTTTCTAAAGCTGCTTTTGGAGCACCCTTAGGTGATAATTGGAACTGCATTGCTTGGGGGGGAAACTGGAGGATTATGAGGGGTTAAACCTTCTCTCTCTCTTTCCCTCCCTCCCTCCCTCCCTCTCTCTTTGCTTCCTGTGTGTGAAGGAAATATTTTAAACCAGCTTCTTGTTCCTGCTGCCATGCTTTCCCGGTCTGTCGCTATGTGCCCCTTCCCCTTCCATAGTGGACTCTATTCTTCTGGACCCATAAGCCAGAATAAACCCTTTCTTCCATAAGTTGCTTTTGGGTATGGTATTTTAACACAGTGACATGAAAGTAACTAACGCGGTAAGCTTAGGGTTTTGTATTGGTTCGTGTTGTAGCTCTCCTGGCCACATGCTCGACAGTCACCCAGGTGGCCTGCTGTTCAGATATTCCCGTATCTTTTAACTTCTAGTGATAGAAATTACAGAATGATGTCTTCGTGTTATACCTTTTCTCATATACTTCAGACCCAATGTTATTTAGTAGGGTTTATTATTTTTTATTTTGTGGGTTTTTTGAGACACAGTCTCATCACTTAACCTTGGAGGATCTGGTACTCACTATGTAGCCTTGGCTGGCCTCAAACTCATAGCAGTTCTCTGCCTTTGCCTCCTAAGTTCTGAGCCACCAAACCTGGCTCAAACAGTCTTTCTCCCCCTCGAGTCTGGGGATTGAACCTAGGACCTCATGTATGCTGGGAAGTGCTCTACCACTGAACTATGTCCAGAGTTCCTGAGAACTTTTCCCCTTTTGCTTTCTTGGTTCTCTCTTTCTGACACCTTTTTCAAAATTTCCTTTCCTCCCCAAGCTCCAAATATATTCTTTTTCCTGGAAGTTTTGGGAATTGAGTGTAAGCCCTCCTGAGTGCTCTACGACCCAACTACAGTCCTGTATTCACTCTTTTTGTAGCTTTTACTTCTCTGACTAGACTTTTATTTTCTGGGAAAGTTTATCATCTATTTTTAGAAAAAAGTTGTTGTTCTTTTTTGTTCTTGTATATTTAATGATCCAGAGTAACTTTTATTTAAAATTTTATAGACTTCTATAAATTTCTCTTTCTCTCTCTCTCTCTCTCTCTCTCTCTCTCTCTCTCTCTCTCTGCTTCCTGTGCATGGAGGAACTTATTTTAAGCCAGCTTCTTGCTTAAAATATCTTTTAAAAAATCTTTTTGTTCCCCTCTCCTCTCATTTGGTTGTATATAGCCTTCTGTCTTAGTTACAATTTCTATTGCTGGGATAAAACATCATGATCTAAAACAACTTGGGGTGGGAGTGTTTGTTTCAGCTTACATCTCCCAGGTCACATTCCATCACTGAGGGAAATCAAGACAGGGACCTGGAGGCAAGAACTGAAGCAGAAGTCATGGAGGATCACGTTTTATTGGCTTGCTCCCCATGTTTTCCTTAGCCTGTTTTTTTTTTTTTATATATATATAATTCAGGATGACCCGCCTAGGGCTGACATCACCTGTAGTGAGCTGGGCCCTCCCACATCAATCCTTAATCAAGCAATGCCCTATAGACTTGCTTATGGGCCAATCTGATGGTGGCATTTTCTCAGTTGAGGGTCCCCCTAGGCCAATCTGATGGCAGTGTTTTCTTAGTTGAGGGTCCCCCTTCCTTTACGACCCTTGAGTCAAACTGAGAAAAAAGCTAACCAGCACATCTGTTCTTGTTTCACTTAGGGACTAATTTTCTTTTTATGAGATCTTTTTTTCCCCTTGTCTTTTGCCTAGTTGTTTTCCTGAAAACTTTCTGACTTCCTTTGATAGATTTTCATTGTGGTTTCAAAGGGGTCTTAGTTGTTACATAGTTCTGACTGGCCTGGAATTTGTAGCTATGTAGACTAGACTCACAGAGATCGCCCTGCCTCTGCCTCCAAGTACTGGGATTAAAGCCGTGCACCACCATGCCCAGCCTTTGATGTGTTTGAGTGACTCTACTGATCCTTTTTTTACGTGGAGTGGTGAGGTGGCGATAATCTGTCAGTTACTGAACTTCCCCATAGTTCTTGTGGGGATGTTTTCCCAGAGGGTTCATTCCCTAATTAGCTTCCCTGGACTCATCAGCTTCTCCTATAAGAGCCATCCAAATTCTTGTCTGGGAGCAAGGACAGGAACAGGTGTATGTGAGCCTGGAGGCCAGCATTCTAAGAGCAGCGTTGAGCCTCCACAGTCCATTAGATCTGCGGTTCTCAGCCTGTGGGTCATGACCCCTTTGGGGGGGAGTTGCATATCAGATATTTATATTGCGATTCACAGTTACAAAGTAGCAATGAAAATAATTTTATGGTTCGGGGTCTCCACAACATGAGGTTGCCCCATTAGGAAGGTTGAGAAGCTCTAGCTATATCACTCGTCACCTAAATATGCTCTTCAAGAGATTTCTCATCCAACCCCTCACAGCACCTCATTCTCCTTATTAAGGTGCTGCTGCTCAGCCTCTCTCGAGGGCCAGTTGTCTTCTTTCAGAGCCACAAATCCACAAGGGATTTGGGGACTGCGGCTGCCGCTTTTAAACCCAGTTGAAGATTTCCAAGCCATTGCATGGATTTCGATTCCGTTGTCCCTGGTCTGGTTTGCTTCTCAGCTCTCAGAATTTTGTTTGCATCTCTCGGCTGTTGCCATCTCCTAGTCTATTCTCACCAACACTATGAGTTTATGTTCCCTTAGTTCTTTCTTGTCATTTTAGTGGGTTTCAGAAGGGAAAAGAAATAAGAAACATGCACCTATCTTTTACTTGAAGTTTCTATCTCTTTTAAGTAACAGAGGAAACACTGGAATGTCTAAATCACTCAAATTACATTATTTGTATTAGTGTGGTAGAATTGTATTTGTTTCTTTCCCCTATTCTCTGTAAACACATTTGTTCTTTTTATATTTTAATTGCATTTCTTTGATTCTGTTGTTCTAGTCCTGGGAATTCTCCTAAGGCAAAAACCAATTATTTGTTCAGGAAGCTGCTACAAGGCTCACCTGGCATTTATGCCATCACCTGGCATTTATGCCATCGGGCATTGAAAACAACTGAATTGTCTAACAATGAGAGGCTGGTTAAATACATTAGGGTCCATTCATGTTCTGACATTCTCTGCTGCTCTGGAATTGGTGTTTAGATTAATGATGTGTAAAATGTTCATAACACATTGCAAGATTAAAGAAGATTACCAAAACCATATGTAAAATATGATCTTTTTGTGTTTTGTTGTTATTTTGAGATGGACTTTTATTATATGGTCCTTGATGACCTAGAACTGGCTATGTAGATCAAATTAGCCTCAAACTCACAGAGATCTGCCTGCCTCTGCCTCCTGTGTGTTGAGATCAAAGACATGTGCCACCACGCCCAGCCAGTGCAACACTTTTAAAAGAGGGTACATGTGTGCATATATGCACATATAAATAATAGGGGGATGATTTATGAATATATTATAGTGCTCATACTGATAACATTACTGAGTGCTTACTATCTGTTTGGTAATGTTCTGAGTTCTGACCCCCCCTGTAGATTATCA
>CAJQZJ010032761.1:5139269-5156131 GCA_907164525.1 Lophiomys imhausi
ACACACACTCTCTCCAGGATTTGAGAAAGGCTATATATCAGCCAGTTAAGCAACTACCATGTGTCTAGAATTAGAATTGTGCTTTCTGTCCCTTCTCACATGTCTAGATGAGGAAAGCCCACAAGTGCACATAAAATACACTTTTTAAAAAGGGGGACAGTGCTGGGCTGTATGCAGACCATCATTCATCAGTAAAATTGAAGTTTTTGAATCCTCTAGAGGTCAAAATATATAACTGTAGGTTTACAGTGTCCTATATTGTGGTAAGTTTGGAAATACTAAAGAGAGAGGTTGTCTTTTGGACATTTGGAAATACTAAAGATCGAGTTGTCTTTTTTTTCTGGATATTTAACAGGTAGATATGGAGTGGCATACTCACCATAACTTTTATAGTGTGGTAGCCATCCTTCAAGATAGTACAAAGACCCCTGCTTCCTGCTGGTCACACTCTTGTGTAGCTCTCACATCCTGCAAGGACTGGGTGATATGACCAAATGAATACAGCAGAACCCATGGTATCGCCATATCTAAGGTTACATTATAATGGACACTGAAGCTTCATGTGTCTGACATATACGGTGCTATTAATGTCTACTGCATGCTAACCAGTGTAAGAATCACCCGGCACCTTCTGACTGACCTCAGTCTGTTCACGCTCTGGTCTCAAAACAGTCATTTTATTTCATCTGGGATCCTTCATCTGTTTTCCTAGCCCTCTCTGGAGTATTCAGCCAACTCAGCTACCATGCCAGCCTCACATAGCAGCCACAGGTAGAGACCCACAAAGAAAGGAACTCAGATCCCCTAACCACTGACAGGCCTTGTGGGAAGTTTGGATGAAGATCCTCCCACCCGGTCAAACCTTCCTATGACTGAATCCCTTGTCAAGAGCTTGACTGTATCTTCCCTGAGGACCTTGAGCCAGAACTACCTGCAAAGCTGCCCCTGCATTTCTGACCCTCAAAGCCCATGGGAAGTGATTCATATTGGTGGCCGTAAGCTACTGGCCACTGAGCCAGCTCCCACCTCTACTCGGGTCCTCAGCTCCAGCTGCACTTTGTCCTCTTCAGGCTCAGTGCAGCCAAAACATCTGGCTGTGGTTGCTCTTTCATTCAGGATTAAATTCCTTCCAGCTCTCTCAAATTCAGCATTGTCATAACTCAGTGGCCAAGTCAGCCTGGGATGCTGGTCTGAGTTTTTAGAAGCCTGAGATCTTCCCAACTGGGTTTTCCGAATAATGCCACTGAGTACATACATGCTGGCTCGAGCTATCAGGTTGCTGGTTCAACATGATCTGGGGTCTCCTGTGTGGTTTGTGACCACACCAGCTAGAAAAAGAACACATACAAAGCAAACACTCCCATCTTCCCTGCTATCGTGGCCACAGCAGCACAAAGTGCTCATCTACAGGACTTCCCATGGCATTTGAACTTGAGACAATGGTCCGAATTGGAGTCATAAAGCCACCCAGAGACATATAGATAGTAAAGCTAAGAGCCGATGGTGTTATCAGAGTGGTAGACTGGGTCAGGGCTCATTAGACTTTAGGAAGACAGCAAAGCATGTAGGGAAACCCAGGGAACCATGGTGGAGAGAGAAGAATGACGGTTCTGTATCAGAGATGCTGTGTCTCATGAGAACTGCAGTTATGGCTCCCCCAGGATCCTTTGCTCCAAAGAAAGGATCACTCAGTTCTCTACAGCAAGGGAAGGGAGGAGCCTGTTCTGGAACTCCACCACCGGAATCATCATGCCTGAAGAGAACTCCCTTTTTTCCAGCTCTGTCCTAGCCTCTATTCCCACATGTCTTTGGATCCTTAGCCTGGTTTGCCTGGATTATAACACTTGTCTTAGGCCTGGTGATCGGAATTATTTTTACAAGACACAGATTTGATCACAAAATAACTTTTGCTCGAAAACATTGCCTTCTGAATCTAATCTAAGCTCCCGAACACAGTAACAGAGTTCTCTTAGTTCCATTATTAGAAAATCAAAATAAACTTTGTGTGCACAGAGTAAAGACCTGGCCTGAATTCTGCCTCTTAATTGGTTCTCTAAGCCTATATTTTCTCCTTTGTAGAAAGATAATGATTCTAGCCTCTTTCAGAGTCTAGCATACAGTAGGCACACCACAAATAACTGTTTAATGGCATATGCATCATATTTAAAGATATGATTATATTTTATATGTGGTAGCATTATAGTGAGTTTAGGTGTTATTATCTTGTATTATTACTATTTTTAATTTGTGGTCTCTCTTGCAATCTAGACAACTTTAAAGCAACTCATTCCAGCATATTACCTAGCCCCAAATTTCTCTAATTAACTCTCTTTTCCTTAGGTTAGCTGCAATTGGTTTTTATTGTTGGTCAATGTTTTCTGACTCCACACTAAAGTTTGGTGTTTTGTTTTGTATATTTGTGATGGATCAAAGTGAGACACCGACCTTCAGAGTTCTAGCAGAGAGAATCTTCACATTTCTGGCATGATCTGGCCTGTGTCTAACATATAAGGTACTCTTAATGTCCAGTGGATGCTAATTGAAAATCAGCCAGCATTCCATTCCAGTGACACATCTAAGCCTTCTAAAGACTGACTTCAGTCTATACGCATTCCACTCTCACAGCAGTCATTTATTTTTATACCCCTGGGGCTTTAGTTAATCTATCCTTTCTCTATTTTATATATTTATATATATATATTCTCTAATCTATATACTAGAAGGAAATCTAGTATTTCCTTCTCATCCCTCCCCAAAGAAGCTCTGTTCATCCTTCAAAGCTCCATTGTCATCCCTAAGAAGGTCCACAGTTAGCCAATACTAACCTTTAGATGTTCAACACTAACCTTCAGGGAAATAGAGACCAAAGGTACAGGGAGAGAACACCTCACCCCCATTAGGATGGTTGCTATCAGAAAAGCCCAAAATTACAAAATAACAGAAACCAGCCAACAAATAACAAAAATAGGAAATAACAAGTTGGTAAGGATATCTAACTCTTATGTTCCATTGGTGGGAATGTAAAATAGTATGGGGTGGCTCATATGGAGACTATTATGACTGGTCCATAAAAAAATATTTTTACATTGTTTTAAATTAAAAGAGAGAGAGAGAATTACTTTATGATCTGTGACTATATACCTATGTTCTCAGCAGCAATAGTAAAAATAAAAAGATACAATAACACAAATATTTAAAGGTAAATGGACAAGCAAGATAGGGTAAACACAGACAATAAAGAGTTAATTGGCCTGCAAAGGGAAGGAGATTCTGCCATGTGCTACCACATGGATGAACCTTGAGGGCATTATGCTCAGTTAAATAAGCCCATCACAAAAAGACAAATACTCGAGGAGCCCATTTGTTTGTGGTACTTGGAACAGTAAATTCTGCAGAGACACAAAGGAAAAGGGCGGTTGCTAGGGGCTGGCAGGAGTGAGAATCAGAGAGTTATTGTTTAATGGGTACAGAGTTTCAATTTTGCAAGAAATAAGAGTTCTGTTGATGGATGGTAGTGATAGTTGCCCAACACTATGTACTAAATGCCACTGAACTGTGTAATTAAATGGTTAAGAGGCGTATTTTATATTGCATATATTTACCACAATAAAAGAATATATGCCCCCCCCAAGGTCACTCAATGTTTATAAGCTACTG
This sequence comes from Lophiomys imhausi, assembly GCA_907164525.1. Lineage (NCBI taxonomy): Eukaryota > Metazoa > Chordata > Mammalia > Rodentia > Muridae > Lophiomys > Lophiomys imhausi. The sequence goes on from CAJQZJ010032761.1 coordinate 5,142,927, forward strand.
CTCCATGAAAACAGGACTCTAAACCTGTAATATATGGTAAGCACTATAAAATATCCCATGATGATATCTATCAAAGGAAATCAGCTTTTAAATAGACTAATAATTGCACCCATGTCTGTATCCCAGCTCTCAGGAGGCTGAAGTGGGAGGAGTGAGTGTGAGGCCAACTTGGACCACATAGAGAACTGGAGGGTGAGCTTGGGATGCATGGCAAAACTGGCCTAAAAACAAACCAAAACAAACAAACCACCACCAACAGGAAGTGGTCATCATTTCTGTGTGCTTTTGGCAGAAATGTGGTTCTCAAAATTTGGTATCAATTAATTATCATCAAAGAAAATGAAAGTACATCTTCCTGAGCCTTACTCTCTGAAATTATGACCTGAAAGTCTGAGGTAAAGCCTGGGAATCTTTATTTTTATATTTTTAATTAAATTTTATTTTAATTTTATTAAATATATATAAATATTTTATATTTATTTTTAACAAGTTTATACAATCCATGCAGATTAAGGATGATCCTTCTGGAATGTGCCCATTCAGTGGTTCTCAACCTTCCTAACACTGCGACCCTTTAATACAGTTCCTCATGTTGTGGTGACCTCCAACCATATAGTTATTTTCATCTCTACTTCCTAACTGTAATTTTGTTACTGCTATAAATCATAATGTAAATATTTCATATACAGAATGCACCATCCCCAAGGGGTCACGGCCCACAGATTGAGAACCACTGCATAGAACAGGTTTATTTGGCCCTTACCACAACTCTGCCTCTCGTCCTGCATCTGGCTTTGCACTGGGAAGAAGTTGCACCCTAGAAGTCTGTTTCCTACACAGCACCAAGTATGCACATGATGTACTTCATGTATGTCCTCATTCAGTGGCTTGTTTGTCCAATAGACCACTTCAAAATGAGGCACATAGCTAGGTATCCCCGTTCTTAGTTTGGGTGGGGTTCAAGGTTGCTAGAGACCCTCAGAACCTGAGGGGTGAGGCTGGATGGAGACTGGGGAATTTATCCACAGTAATAACTCCAGTCCTGAAATACCAAGACAGAAGGAATGGGAAAAGGAAGGCAACCACTAAAGCTAGGAAATCACCAAGAAGATCCTCAGCTTTTCTTTTTGTTTTTTCTTTGTCGTTTGTTTGTTTTGGTTTTTCGAGACAGGGTTTCTCTGTATATCAAGCCTTGGCTATCCTGGACTTGCTTTGTAGACCAGGCTGGCCTTGAACTCACAGAGATCCACCTGCCTCTGCCTCCTGAGTGCTAGATTAAAGGCGTGTGCCACATCCCTAGCTTTTCTGAATGCTTTAAAGTAGCTATACAGAAGCCCCTGCTGATGAGACAGCGTGATTCGCCTCGGGGTCCACCAGCACCTGCAGGTGACCATTCTCTCAGTCATACACAGGACTTTTTTTGTGAGAAACAGAGAGGAAGGAATAATCATGGTTGGCAAGGCTGGGCTGAGGAAGTCCAGAAGCCTGGCTCTCCGTCGATATGCTGTTTGTTGGCACTGCACTGGTATGTGTGTGTGTGCCTTGGGCTCTGGTACCCTGGCCTTAAACATCATTCCCCCCCCCCCCCAGGGATCTCCACAACAGTGCCACCACTAGTAGAATCAATTAGGCTCCTTCCGAAAAGTCAGTCTGCTGTTTCAAGCCAAAAAGTAAAACCAGTCTCCCATTGCTGCAGCTTGAGGCTCTGAAAGCCGCTGGTGGTTCACCCTGAAACCAAGTCTGGGCATTCCAAGGCTTGTCTTAGAGATGATCTGCTAAAATGAAAAGAAAAAATTATCCGTGAGGGTGACTCAGGAGCCTGATAGACCCAAAGGATTCAAAGAATCTTATTAATAGCCCATCAGTACTTGGTTGTAATGTTTGCACTTTCTTTGGGCCTTACCATATAAAGATGTTCTAGGTAGCCAGAGGTCAGGTTCCCCAAGGAGAGGTAGGCAAGCTTCCTTCTCTAGGAGTCAGTAAAGGTTACATCCAAGGTACAATAGTTTTTATTAAAACTACCAGGAGCTGGGTGTGCTGATGTAGTCAGGAACAAGGGAGGCTGTGGTAGACTCATCAATGTAAGACCTGCTATGCAATACGCAATATTCTGTTACAAACCAACCGACCATTATCAGGGAGTCTCCTCTAATATACAGCTGGTTCCCCAAGTCGCTTACCAAAAGCCCAGGCAGAGGAATGGACTAGACATCCCCATAGAAGGAACGTGAATGACAGGCTGCAGCTGACCAGCTCTGATGCTCCTGAAAACTCATCCACATTTAACACTTAATCATAGCGCTAGAGTGGTAGGAAGACAAGTTGTAAAGGAAGAAACTAAGGTACAGGAAAATGGCAGAGCTGGAACTCAATCCCTGTCCTTTGGTTCTCTGCCTAGAATGCTTTCTGCCAAACCCATTGTCTTCTGTGCTTTTCAGCTCTAATCAACTCCTTTATATCACCCTTTGGGACTTATTAATATCCAACTAGCTCTCTTTCCCTTCCTGACAATTGTAGCACAGGTGGAATTCCTAATAGCCATGGAATACTGGTGTCAGTGGGGGACACTGAGGAAGGTCAACCCTAAAATTATGCCACATAAGCAGTAACTGAGTCATTCTAACCCCTGAAGGAGACATGGCAACGTGGGAAACCCATCTACCTGAAGGCTGCCTTAGGCACCTGAGATACTCCATACATCACAAGTTTTAACCCTTCCCTTCTGGCAGACTTCCGCAGCCCCTGGTGCAAAATCTGCCTAAGAATTAAATAAGTAAGAAGCGGATGTATGGAAGAAGATACGATTTCAGGGGGCACTTTCATAATAACCCATCCTTAAGGAAATGTCAGAACCAACACAAGGGTCTAAAGAAATAGCCTTGACATTTTCCTCGTGGTTCTACATCTGGGAAGCAGTCTGAGGGTCAGGATATGGTTCTCCCCACCAGGCTGGATGAGGTTCCTGGAAACAAGGTTAGACCTCAGATTGCTGAAGCAATGGGGCCAGTCAGGACCATTTGCTCTCAGCCAGCTTGAGAGCTGCTGTAGGAACATTGTGCAGTATATCCTGACAGAAATGTCTCTGTTCCCAACATTTTTCTGGGGCTCCACTCTGGTTAGCAGCTGAGCATGGACCACAGCCTCTGCTGTGAAGTTTGCTCCCGTATAATAAAGTTTGGTGGAACACCTCTTGACACCTAAGGAAACAGGACTTGGAAACTTCAGGCTTTTTTGCCAACCCTGCTTCAAATGCAGCCATTGTGCTGAGAATGGAATTGAGGCCCTGATAGAGCCAGGATGAGGAGCCACACTGTTTCTTTGACAGAGCCAAGCCCTACCACCATGCCTCATCATCCCTTTGGATGCCTGGGGAGAGTGGAGAGGCCTTTCTTCAATGAGTTCCTAGCTTCTATTCAAAATTTTAGACCTTGGAAGGAGAAATGGAGAGGAACTGAAAACAAATTCAATTTAAAAATTTAAGAGCATCTTGTGACAAGTTGCTCCAAGGTCAGGAAAAGCTCCCAAGAAATCTGTTATACGTGACTCAGAGCCACAGGGATTAAATTTCCCATTAAATATACACCAGTTTGGAAATTAAAGGGAAAAGTGCCTGGGACAAGACATGTTTGGATTTCTGTCAAACACAAAGCCTTGGAAAGCAGTTTAGAAGGCAGGATGTGGCTTCCTAGTGCTTCCTGTCTTGTCTGAGCTTTTGTTTATGAATGTCCCATGCTCGGGCCCATTCTGCATTCTGGGAATGTCAGAAGAGCATCCCTCTTTCTGTAGGAACTTCAGCTCATGGCCTAAGATCATCTTTCAGGAGTTTGGAAGTCACACCTTTAGCCCATTTTTCTCCCAAAGCTTTGGTCACCCATCTGACACTGGAGAATTGGCCCCAGGAAACACATTACAAACCACTAAGTCTAGCCCTGAACCACAGATGACATCAAGGCCCCGAATGTTGGTCAGTCCCCTTAAGACTCTCTGAGAGGGACACCACAGGTCCCATCACCAAAATTCTAGCCAATTCCCCAAAGCTCATTTGGTCGTTGTATCTTATAATACTGTCACCTTACTCAGTCTCCTTTGTGGAACATGATGAGCCCTAGCAACAAAAGCCCCCTGACTGCCTCTTGGCTCCCCAGGCCTCTTCTTCCTATACCTTTTTTCCACTCCACCCCACACAGGGCCTCCTCCTTTTCTCACTGCTGCTTTTTGCCTGCCATCCAGGATCACTTCTTTCTTTGCTTTGCTTTTGGGGTGCTAGGGATAGAATCCAGGGCCTCAAACACGCTAAGCGCACACATTCTCCTGTTAGCTACATCTCCAGTCTTCCATTTTCCCAGGCACACCCTTTAGTGGTTATTTAGGTAAGGGCTTATCAGTAGTAAATATATCTTTTACTTTAGAAAATACCTATATTTTACCCTCAGGGGTAAATGGTAGTTTCTCTGAATTTGAAGTTGATAGTTACTGTCCCCCAGCACTTTGAAGACGTTTAATTTTCTCAGCTGCCCACATTTGAGGTTACTGAGGGGGATTCTGGCTATAAGATTTTTTTGCTTTGTCTTTGGTGTTTTGCAGTTTACTGTATGTGACAGGTCTAGTTATGGATTTGCTTCTGTTTTTCATGCAGAGGACTCACTGTAATTCTTTGAACAGCAGTTTTATTCTAACTGATATAGGGTCTTTCGCGTTAGTAATAATGATAGCCACATTCATTTCCTATTTCTATGTGCTGGGCTTTACCTCTGTGGTGCCATTTGATTCTCATAAGAACGCTAGGCCTGTTTGCCACTAAGGGAACTGGGTCACAAGGAAGTTATTCTTGGCTCAAAGATGTAGAGCAATTGGTTGGATCAGTTTTTGAACCTAGATATTAGATTTTTAATAGTGTTTCTACTTCTTTCTAATTTTCTCCTTCTGGTACTGCTGTGAGACCAGAAGTTGTTTTCATTGTCTTTTTGTTTTTATAACCTTTTCACATATTCAGTCTCTTTGTCCCTGAATGGAACGTTCAAGATATTTCCTCAGCTCTCCTCCATTTCACAAATTCTCTCACCGTTGTGTCTAATCTGCTATTTACCCCAGTGAACTTGTAATATCAGGAAGAATGTTATTTTATTTCTAGAAGATATTCATGGCTCATTTTAGATCTTCAGGCTCTTTAGAAAAGAAATGTCTTGTACCATTCTTTATAACCTTTTCACATATTCAGTCTCTTTGTCCCTGATTTTTTGAGACAGGGTTTCTCTGAATATCTCTGGCTGTCCTGGACTCGCTTTGTAGACCAGGCTGGCCTCAAACTCACAAAGATCCACCTGCCTCTGCCTCCCAAGTGCTGGGATTAAAGGCATGCGCCACCACCGCCCGGCAAGATCACTTGAAAACACGAACTTCCTAACTTGTAACAGTTCTGCTATAGGAGGCTGTGGTGAGCTTTGCCCCGCTGTTTACTTTGACTGTGGACTGTTGTGTGTGGTGTCTTAGAGCTTTTGCATTTATAGTCTTTATAGCTTCTCCTTTCCCTAAGCCAGGATTCATTTCCTTTCCTGTGGGAATCTTCTGTGGCCTGCAATGCTGAAGCTAAAATGAAGGGTGGTTTTCTGCTTGCTCCCAGTATCTTCGGGATAGAACTGCTGACTTGGGGTTCCCTTCTGATGCAGGAACAGGCATTAGGAATCTCAGAACCACGGTGTGGTTTCATCTTTAATGCAGCCTGGTTCTTCTCCTTAGATATGGGCCAGATTGTCCTCTTTAATGTCTTCCTGGAATGCTGTCTGAGCTGTGTAGAGGAGGCTTAGCTCCAACCTCTCATTTTACCTAGACCAAGAGCTCATCCCCTGTGCTCACATGGTCATTACTGGGTCTGCTTGTCTCTCTAGGGCAGTGGTTCTCGATCTGTGGGTCGAGACCTCTTTGGGGGTTGCATATCAGATGTCTTATAGATCACATATTTACATTACAGGATTCATAACAGTAGCAAAATTACAGTTATGAAGTAGCAATGAGATAATTTTATGGTTAGGGTCACCACAGCATGAAGAACTGTATTAAAGGGCTGCAGCATTAGGAAGGTTGAAAAGCACTGCTCTAGGACCACTTCAGCATGAACACCAGCTTCTCCACCTAGTTCACATCTCAAAACCTAGGGATTTCTTTTTATCATCTCTGTGTTAGTTACTGTCTTAGTTTTTTCTTTTTCTTTTTTTAAACAACAAAGATTGTCAGTGTTATTTCTATTGCTGTAACAAAGCATGACCAAGGTAACTTATAGAAGAAATACTTAATTAAACTTCTGGTTTCAGAGGGCTAGAGTGTGTGATGGCAGGGCAAAGACATGGTGGAAGGAATGGCTAAGAATTCACATCTTGATCTGCAATTAGGAGGCAGAGAGAAAGCACACTGAGAATGACATAAGGGTTTTGAAACCTCCAAACCCACTCCTAGTGACACACCTCCTCTAACAAGGCCACACCTCCTGATCCTTCCCAAATACTTCCACCAACTGGTGGTTAAGTATCCAAGCATTTGAACCTATGGGGGCCATTCTCATGCAAACTACCACAGTCCACTCCCTGGCCCCATATCATCATGCAAAATGCATTTAGTCCAACTTCAAAAGTCCACATGGACTGTTAGTCTCAAGGCTGTTTAAAGTTCAAAGTCTCTTCTGAGATTCAAGGCAATTTCTAAATTGTAAACTTTGTTATGATTAAGATGCAAATGAAAATGCAAATACTTACAACATATAATGCATAGAATACACATTACCATTCCAAAGTTAAGGAATTTGAGCATATTGAGAAAACACTGAACCAAGTCAAGACTGAAACCCAGCTGAGCAAATTCTAAATCTTGCATCCCCATTTCCTATGTCAAAGGGCTTAGATGTCTCTTGCCTTCTATCTTTGCTGATTACAACATCTTCTCTTTCTCTTGAGTTGATTCTACTCCTCATATGCAACTCTTCTTGGAAAATGTCCTATAGCTCTGGCATGTCCAACATCTTGGAGTCTCCAAAGTTATCTAGGCTTCATTTTCATAGCTTCACACAATGACCTCTTAGGATTTCTTGCTCTCTCAGGGTCTTAATGCAGGGACTCTCTTGCCACACATTTCCTGGCCTCAGGGGCTCTCCCTAACTGCAGAGGAATATTCTACAACCTCTTTACTAGTGTGGGGTCACTTTTGTGACTCTAAAACCAGATCCACATAGACCATGCTGCCAAGTTCAGCTGCCAACTTGGAGTGAACCCTGGCCCCCTTGGAACACATTTGTAGCAGCTTTCATTAGTTGTTTTTTAGGACTTTTCATTTTATAGGTTGGCAGCTTAGCTGGGTGGGGTCTTCCCTGAGGTCATGTTGGACCCCTTTATTAAGGTTGTAATATATCTGGAAAGCCCTGAGCTCTGTGCTAACTGGCAGACTCCCTTCCCTAGTGGGAGTCTGCCTGTCCCTTCCTGTCCGCCTGATCTGGGGAGCCCGAGTCCCACACTCTCTACCTGAGGAGTGTCACTTACAAAGTTACAGGTTTAACTTCCTTTCTCCTGATGAAAACCCATTAAGCAGCACCTGGGATTCCTGGACTGCCCTGCTAACATTCTTTCCCCCTCTTGTCACTAATCCATCGTAGTCACGGCCATCTGAACCCTCCTCTCCATATTCTGCCCCCCTCTACCATGAGTGCTGGTGGCTAACAGTCAGAAGGAAAAGGGGAGACCCACCATAAGGTCACACCTCCCATTATTCCATTTCAGATCAGGACTCTCCTTTCCTCTTTCAGCACAAGCCTGAACCCTAACATTAAATTTCCTGGTGCTCTTTTTCCCTTCAAACTATACAATTTGTAATTCTTTTTGTCTGACTTGCCCTTTTTCATTATAGATCCATATAAAAGTGACTACTAATAATCACACAACAGGGGGCTGGAGAGATGGCTCAGCAGTTAAGAGCACTGGCTGCTCTTCCAGAGGTCATGAGTTCAATTCCCAGCAACCACATGGTGGCTCACAACCATCCATAATGAAATCTGGTGCCCTCTTCTGGCCTGCAGATATACCTGCAGACAGAACACTGTATACATAATAAATAAATCTTCAAAAAAAAAAAATCACACAACAGAGTCATTATTGGGCTGTTTTAAAATCTCATTCACCAAATAAAATAGTACAAATTTTTAATCTAGTCTCAAGCAAATTGTTAGGATAAGGGCAGAAGGAAGCACATTCTTTACCAAAATATCACAAGAATGGTCTGTAGCCCAGCTGTTAATAACACACCCCTCGAGCTGGACCTTTACAGTCCATATAGCTCTCAGTACTACTGTCTTCCAAGATCCTGTTAGGATGGTCCTCTACTTACAGCATTCAACCATTTTTCTAGTCCAAAGTCTCAATATCTTCCATACTGCTCAAAAAACCACATGGTCAGGTGTCTCATAGCAGTACCCTACTCCTGGTACTAACTTCTGTATTAGTTACTTTTTATTTCTGTGACAAGACGTCATGGCAAAGGCAGCATAGTAAAAAAACAAAACAAACAAACAAGAAAAAAACATTTAATTAATTGGGGTGTGGTTTTAGGGGGCTAGAGTCCATGATGGAGGAACAAAGGCATGCTGGCAGGAATGGCTGAGATAGGCGAGAGTTCACATCTTCTTGTTTTGTTTTGTTTTTCAAGAAAGGGTTTCTCTGTGTAGCTCTGGCTGTTCTGGACCTTGCTTTGTAGATCAGGTTGGCCTCAAACTCAGATATCTCCCTGCTTCTGCCTCCTGAATGCTGGGATTGAAGGCATGAACCACTGCCTGGTAAGAGCTCACACCTTGATTTATGCAAATAACACAAATAGGAGGAGGAGGAGGAGAAGGAGGAGGAGGAGGAGGAGGAGGAGGAGGAGGAGGAGGAGGAGGAGGAGAAGGCAAAGGTCTTCTCAGAATAGCACAAGTCTTTTGAAATCTCCAACCCCCATCTTAGCCACATACCTCCCCCAACAAGGTCACACCTTTTAATCCTACTCAAACAGCTCCACCAACTGGAGACCAAGTTATTCAAACACATGAACCCATGGGGCCCATTCTCATTCAAATCACCACACTTACTTAGTTTACATTATTTTTAAATAGTTGTGAAATCCATAAACTTCATGACCCACTTAGCTTTTTAAAGTTCAGAGGTACTACTTGCATTCATGGCACTGAATAACCATCACCATCATCCATTTGTAGAAGCCTTCTCATCTTGCAAAACCAAAACCCCTTGTTCCTTAAGCAAGCAGTCTTGTGCTTTTCCTTCTCACCAGACCCAGGCAACCACCCTTTTACTTTCTGTTGCTGCAGACCTGGCCACTCTTACATATGAACTGAACTATATGGTACTTTTCTTTTCATGGCAGTATTTCATTTACCAAAATAACTTCAAGGTCCATCAATGTGTTAGAATTTTCTTCTTTAAGGCTGAAGAAAAGTGATCAGTGTCTCTCTCTCTCTCTTCTGTGTGTGTGTGTGTGTGTGTGTGTGTGTGTGTGTGTGTGTGTTTCAGTCATCGATTATACAAATCTTGTGACTATTTTGGAAAATGCTATGTGCAACATGGCATACAAACATCTCTTTGCATCCCTTAGTTTAATTCTTTGGAGTAACATACCCACAATAGAATTGCCAGCTCATATCATAATTCTTTCTAATTTTTTCTTGAAGAACTGTCATCCTGTTTTCCATAGCAACCCTATTATTTTCTATCCCCACCAACAGTGTGTATGTTTCAGTTTCTCTCCCTCCTTGCCAATAGTTGTTATTGCCTAGGGGTATTTGTTTTTTGTTTTCTTCTGTTTCCCTCTGTTGTCTTAATGAAAATGAAGTGGTGTCTGGTGTGGTTTGGGTTTGCATTTCTCTAATGACTAGTTTCTTTTTACATGTGTGTTGGGTGGTTGTAGATCTTTGGAGAGATGTTCATCCAGTTCTTCTGCCTGTTTTTAAGACTAGGTTGTTTTGTGTGAGTGCATGTGCGTGTTCTTAGTTATAATCGTTGTTACCCATGTATCCTAAATACTTTTCTTTTATGTTATAAAATATTTCTAGTCATTTACATGGGAGGTTTCCTATTCCAGCCTATGCCATTGTGCTGGATCAAGGACTTGCCAATGCCCTTTCTGGTGGGTTTTACCATGACCTCTGAAAGTTTTGATGTCACAACCAAGAAACTTCCCAGCATCCCTAGCCTTCTGCTTTGCTTCCCTGTTGTAACAGCCCAATATTTTACACTAAATAAGACCCACTGACTCTGAAACCCTCTCAAGTGGGGGATGAACTAGTCTCTTTTGTACTTTAGATGCACACAACATCTTAGATTCAGGCAAAGAGTAACATTTACTGATGCCATTTAGTCTTCCTCTCCACTCAGACTTTTTTTTTTTAATTTGTACAGTGTTCTTGTCTGCATGTATGTCAGAACAGGGTACCATATCTCATTACAGATGGTTGTGAGCCACCATGTGGTTGCTGGGAATTGAACTCAAGACCTCAAGAAGAGCAGTCAGTGGCCTTAACCTCTCTCTAGCCCTCTACTCAGACTTCTAATGTCCTCTCCTATGGCCACACTGTGAACCTAACAACCATCAGTTATGCTCAGGATGTAAATAAAACTCTGATTTTAGGGGCTGGGATTACAGCCCAACGATAGGTTCCTTGGAATGTACAAGGCCCTGGATTTGATCCCCCAATTCCATTAAAAATAGACACAAAAACAAACAAACTTTGCAGATGGACACAAAGGACTTCAGAATTCCATTTTCAAAAGTGTGGTCATCCCTACTCAGTTTGCACTTCTAGATCCTACACACACACACCCACACCCACACCCACACACACACACAACCACACCCACACCCACACACACACACACACACACACACACACACACACACACACGGAGAGAGAGACAGAGAGACAGAGAGACAGACAGACATAGGAAACCCCACCCAAGAGGTGGTGACTTCAGGAATTAAGTGAGATGGTATACTTTAGATGCCTGGCCATGTATTAGCTGTCTTAGAGCAGCACAGGGAGGGAAGAGTTTATTTCATCTTAGGGTTGTAGTTGGTCATGAAGGAAGTCAAGACAGGAACTCAAGCCAAGAACCTGGAGGCAGGAACTGAAGCAGTAGCCATGGAGGATAGATGCTTACTGGCTTCCCCCCCACCCATGGCTTGCTCAGCCTTCTTGTACAACTCAGGACCAACTGCACAGGAGTGGGCTGGCCCCTCCAACATCAACGGTTAATCAAGAAAATGCCTTATATCCACAGTTCCCTCTTCTCATAAGACTCTAGCTTGTGTCAAGTTGACAAAAATCAACAAGCACACTCTGACAGTCTCTCCGCCAAGTTTAAACACTATTTGCATACGTGATTACACAAAACCCTGTTTTGCTTTCTAACCCTTCCTGGCCACATCATTAGCAAATGGAAGACAGGAACTGTGGTTCATCTGCCTCAGCACCTCGGCACCCTGCACAAGATTAGGCACGTAGGAAGTACACAATAAATGTTAATGGAATGGAATGGAATTACCCAAGGTCACTTACCCAACTAGTGGCAAAGTCTAGATTAAAACTCAAACTCCTTGACTAACAATCCAGTGTTCTCCACATCACTATCTGTTTCTCTGTGTCACAAAACCAATGTACGTGGATGGCCGTTATTGCCCAGCTGTGAGCTATTTCAGCAAGGCAGTGTGCACGGAGGAAGGAGCACTTTACTATCAGATGGGAGAGTTCTGATGTTACATACTCTGCCATTACAAGGACCCAATGGGACAGTGCTTGTCCATACCCTTGGTGAAATGGGAGGCACAGAGGAGAAGGGTTAGCTTGGTATATGAGCCACTGTTTACTTCTCATCTTTAGCAAGGAGATTATAACCCAGAGCATGTGTTTCTGCTGTTATTTCAAAGCCATGAAAAGAAGACTTACCCTTTCCTCTGTGGCCCTGGAGGTCAGTTAGTAGTGAATGCAGACTCCTCCACAGCTTGGGGAGGTAGCGTTCTCTGGGTCAATGTACTCTGCCCATGCACTATGCTAGCAAGCCTTTCTCATCCTGTGGGGATGGACCTGTAGCTGATCATTTTTCCATGTGTGAGTCCCAGAGATGGACTAGGCCTAAACACCAGAGCCACCAAAAGCCTTACATGGTGGGAGTTTTCCAAAGACCCCATGAGATAAGATAGACCCCATTAAAAGCTTCAGGAAGTTGGCTATAGAGATGGCTCAGTACTGGAGAGCACTGGCTGCTCTACCACAGGACCTGGGTTTGATTTCCAGCACCCACTTGACAGCTCCCAACCATCGGTAACTCCAGTTCCAGGGGGATCCATTGCCTTCTTCTGGCCCCTGAGCATTCCAGGCACACACACAGTGCATAGACATACTTTCAGACAAAACATCTGTATACAAAACTTAAAAATAAAGACATCTTTAAAAAAAAATCCTAGCCGGGCAGTGCACGCCTTTAATCCCAGCACTTGGGAGGCAGAGGCAGGCGGATCTTTGCGAGTTCGAGGCCAGCCTGGTCTACAAAGTGAGTCCAGGACAGCCAGAGCTACACAGAGAAACCCTGTCTCAAAAAACCAAAAAAGAAAAACCAAAAAAAAAAAAAACAATCCTAAGAAAGTTCTATGCTGGAGTCATGCTAAGGTCAGAAAGAGATCTTAGAAAATGAAAAATAGTATAGCAGAGATGAATATGAATAGGGAAGTTATATATTCTCTCTAAAGAATAAATCACCCACAAAGAAGACAAAAAGAGAAGCAACTGGACAGCAAGAGTGAGAAAATAAAGGAAATTAGGGGATGGCTGCTATGGATTCAATATCCAAACAATATGAATTCCAAAAGGAAGAAATCCTTCATGAACTCAAATGCCAGGTTGGTTTCCAGGTGGAAATGACTCACTGGCTACCTAGCCCGACAGATTAAAGAAGTTATGGGACTGCAGAAGGCTGGGTCAGATAGGACCCAACAAGAAGAGAAAGGGGGTTGAGAGAGAGAGAAAGAAAGAGAGAGAGAGAGAGAGAGAGAGAGAGAGAGAGAGAGAGAAGAGGACTAGCTCAGGTGTGCAAATGACTTTGGATTTTGGATTAAACCATAATGAAGCAATGCTTTCAAAATTCTGAGTGAAATTATGCCCAACCTGAAATTGTATCTCTAACTGT
>CAJQZJ010032761.1:5156531-5223470 GCA_907164525.1 Lophiomys imhausi
CCAACATAAGGAGGGTAGAGTTGCCCAGGCTAGTGGTCTGTGGAGGTCATTGGGCAGTGATGGCCATTTCTTTAAGAGAATTCAGCCTTCTGTGAAGGAAGCAATTGGGACCTGGTTTGGGAGTTGAACTTGAAACATACATAGAAAACTAAACAGACAAAACAAAGCCAGTTGGGGCTGGGGCTATACCTCCATGGTGGAACACATACCTAAGACACTTGAGGCCCTGGGTTGAACAGTTCACTGAATAAGGGTAATAAACAAAAGAAGACAGTTAACACATTTTTTTTCTTTTCTGTTTTTCTTTTTCTTTCTTTTTTGTAGCTTTTTAAAATGCTTGGCATGTATAAATGCATGTGTGTGCATGTATGTATGTTTTGTGGGGGTGTATGCATACTTGTGGGGCATGTGGGGAGTACACATTCGTGTGTATGTATGTTGTGGATATTTATGTGGAGACCAAAGGATAGATAACCTCAGATATCATTCTCAGACATACAGTTCTACCTCCTTTTGAGACAAGTTCTCTCATTGGCCTGAAGCTCACCAGTATGCTATACTGGCTGGCAAGTGAGCCTCAGAATTCTTGTCTCTACTCACCAGTACAGGCATGACACCATGCCCAAAAATCGCTGTGGGTTCTGGGAATCAAACTCGGGTCTTTGTGCTTGTAAAGCAAACACTTTACCAACTGAGCCATCTCCCCAGCCCCCCACCCCAGCCCCCTTTTAAACACAGGGTCTCAGGCTACCCAAGCACTCTACTTCCCAAGAGCTAGAACTACAGGCATACACCACCATGCCTAACATAACATGAGTATTAATGGAACCAAATTACAGCCATGTTGGGAAGCAGTGAGATTTAGGTCTAGGGAGTATGGGTCACAGGGGAAGGGTAATGGAGATCTGAGAGCTGAGTCTTATTTTCTGTCCTATGGAGCTGGTAGGAGAGTTAAGTCCCCACACCAAGAAGCAGCAAAATAAACAGCTAGCTGAGAATTATGACAAATGCCACACAAATCAGCTCTCAGATTTGAATCTATTGTGTCTGAAGTGGGAAATAAGAGGCCAGGGCATTAGGTGTTCAGTTGTACCTGGCTCTGAATATGAGTCTTAGGGACTGTGGATCCATTCAGTGGAAGGGCTTGTGCTTAGCCTGCTCGAGGCCCTTCGTTCCCTCCTCAGTGTTGCAAGAAATAGATATGCTTATGGAAGTAGTTTCTTCAGGCCCCCTCCCTGTTTTACCTTAGAGTCGCTTAGGGACTCAGAAATGGTAGCACCGAGGCCACATCTCCAATGGGATCTTACTCAGTTGGTCTACAGTGAAATCTAAACTTGTGGGTTTTGTTTTGGTTTATGTGGGGGGAGAACAATTATTTTTTATTTTGAGACAGGATGTCTTTGTGTAACCCTGACTGTCCTGGAACTAGCTCTGAAGACCAGGCTGGCCTCTGCCTGCCTGAGTGCTGGGATTAAAGTTGTACGCTAACACCACCCAGTAAAACTTGTGGAATTTTTTTTTTTTTTTTTTGGTTTTTCGAGACAGGGTTTCTCTGAATATCTCTGGCTGTCCTGGACTCGCTTTGTAGACCAGGCTGGCCTTGAACTCACAAAGATCCGCCTGCCTCTGCCTCCCAAGTGCTGGGATTAAAGGCGTGCGCCACCACCGCCCGGCTAAAACTTGTGGAATTTAAAAATACTTGCCCCACAGCAGTGTGAGTCATGTTTGAGAACATCTCTGAGAGAAACAATTTCAAAATTAACTTTAAAAGAGACTCATAAGCCAGGTGTGGTGGTGCACACCTTTAATCCCAGCACTCAGGAGACAGACACAGGATGATCTCTGAGAGTTTGAGGCCAGTTTAGTCTATATAGAGAATTCTAGGACAGCCAGGACTACATAGAAAGACTCTGTCTCAAACCATCCTCCACCCCCAAAATAGAGAGAGATTCACATATAAATAAGGCACACAAGGGAGTTCTGGGTGTCTCATTAGATATTAATAGTCCCAGTGGAGGTTGAAAAGAGTGGCCTAACATGTTGAGGCAGGCCTCCTTTAAAACCTCCAAAATTTTATCCACCAAAACCCCTACACATCAAACCAGGCATGTAATAGACATCTGTAATCCCATCACCTAGGAGGATCAGGAAGTTTAAGGTGATCGTTGGCTATATAGCAACTTCCAGGCTAGCCTGGGCTATATGAGAAATTCCCACCCCCCACCATCCCTACAAGCAAATAAATAAAACAATAGTAAGAAAAACAAAAACCTCATGGTCAACCTGAAATTCCTCTGTTAGGGAAAAGCTATTACAGCAGCTCTTAGAGGGCTGAGTTTACACACAAGTGTGCACTGATCCTTCCTTAGAAGGGCCAGACAGCAGAGGTCATGAGGGTAGTAAGAGCCTGAGATGGGATAGGAGGAAATTTGGGGGGGGGGTGATTGAAATAAAGAGTTAAACTACTTCTAGCCAAATCCCAGACAAGTAGCCCCCGCTTCCTTTCTCTTCAGAAACTCACTCCAAAGCCAGTTCTGAGTCTGAATGTTTGTTAACGACTCTGGCTAGTGGAGCATGTATGCAAACTTTTGGGGAGTGCACATGTGTGTGGATGTTGCGCATACTCATGTGGAGGCCAGAGGATAGATAACCTCAGTTGTCATTCTCAGAAACACAGTCCTCCCCCTATCTCCTTTTTCTTTTCCACATCCTCAAGGAAGGTGGCTGCCTCTTTTAGTCAGCTTATAGTGCTATTATTCTCCTCCTCTTTGCTGTCTACCCAGACACATTCCCAGGTATGTCCTCTTACTGGCCTCAGAAAGACTGTTTCCTTCTGCTCTTGGCCTCCCCTGGATATAGAAGCCTCCCGTTATTCATCATGAGGTGTATTGTTACCCACTTTGATTTGCTGCTGTTTGAACCAGACACTGTCTGTCTTGTAGCATTTAATCCTCTGAAGGACTGAAGGATGCAATTTGTGTGAATGATGGCTCTTTATAAGAGGCCAAGTAACCCTGTGCGTCATGCCCATTTTGAGCAGATTCCCCTGTCCCCACTCCTATCCTGACTAAGAGATTAACGAATCGAGAAGTATGTTCTGGTGGCTTTAAGCTGACTGGCTCCTGAGAAGTGCTAGTGTGTTCCTGAGATCTGTGGGAGTCCACAGGCTCAACAGCTTGTCACTGCTTTGCACACTACCAGCATCTCCTGCAGCAGCAACCCTGAATCCTCTGCCCATGAATGCAGCCTCTTTCTGCATTCTGCATTCTAAATGTCTAAAAAGGAAGAGATACTATTCCGAGAAGGGGGCTTTGAAAACAAAATTAAAAGTGAATCATTTGTTCCCCTGGGACAATTCTCTCCTATCAATGTTATTTATAGTCTCAGATACAATGACTGTGGGACTGATCCAAAAAAAGTGACTTTTCAAGGAATTCAATTATTTTAAAAGTTCAACACAAAAACAAATGATCCAAAAGAAACCTGCTTTGAGGAATATAACTGTGAAAAGAAAGAGACAGAGAGAGAGAGAGAGAGAGAGAGTGCGTGCATGCGTGTTCGTGTATGTATATACCTCTACATGCACTTCCCACAGCATGTAGAGGTCAGAGGTCAGCCTCCGGTATAGATCCTCACTTTCTACCTTGTTTGTTTGTGACAGTGTCCCCTCCCCACCACATACCTCTTTTAGTTTTGTTTACATCTCCATATTCCAAGCCCTTCCTCAGCAGCTTACAGGGAGTCTCCTGTCTCTGTCTTCCATTTCACTGTGGAGTACTAGAATTATACACATGTTCTATTGTGCCAGGCTTTCTGCAGGTTCTGAGATCTAAACTTAGCTTCTCATGCCCGTGCGGCAAAGCCTTAACCCACTGAGCTGCATCCCTAGCTCTTGTCATATTTTTATTGGCATATTATTTTAGTGGAGAGATATTAGAGGGTGGCTTCTTGGTGTGCGGTCGGCCTCAAGGGGGACACAGACATGGCTGGGAACAAGAAAGAGCTGTCCAAGTTTTCAGAGAGGAGGTTGAGTTCTCCCTGAAAGAAAGGACCTTCATTGGAAGGTGCTGAGCTGACAGACCTAGGAATAGGGCTCTCCCAAAAGAGATGAGAAAACAGTTGGCAAGGCCAGCAGGTGAGGCTGTTTCTAGAAAGATGGAAGGAGATGAAACTGGAAGATGAGTGGGAGTCTGACACTTGGACTCCCTAGGTGGAGCCGAGGGGTGGTTTTCAACAGGAGGGTGTGTTGAGATGTGTTTACTCTGTGGGTTGTGTTAAATGAACATAGGCATTTAGGCTATCTGGAGATGAGGAGGCAATGCAAGAAAGGATGAGAGGTTGGATGAGCTGGTTGAACATCAGAACCATTGGATCCAAAGGAACCAATGATGTAGGGACTAGGCAGATAGGAAAGTTGAGGAAGACTGCCCCTAGAGGCATTGCAGATGTGACTGCTATGTCACATGTACATCAGTAGGTGGCAGAGAGGAGAGAGGCTATATCTACATTCAGTGTTCTGACCTATGAACACCTGAATGAATAGCAGCCTAACATTCCTGGAATAAAAAGGCAAGCAGGATACCAACAACACTTTGGTGCCATGGGTAGCCTGAGATGACTACCAGACCAGTACCAGGCAAGCATTGAATGGACTCCCAGGACAGGAAACAAACCAGAAACTAGAAGAACTCTGCCTAGCCCTGGATGTGGGGGTTATGGGTGAGTCAGCCCTGAGGGAGTGGGAGAGCCAGTCCTGCTTTCTGTCTGCTATGTGATGGTGTTGGCTAGGGATAGATCCCTCTCCTTCCTTTTGCCCTCACCACCATTGGCCAACAGAAGATCTGTCCCAGATGGGGGTCACAAGGGCAGGAGAGCTGTCCCTGCCCCTCACATGCTGCAACAATCAGGAGAGCAGGCCCTGCACCTTTCCATAGTAGAACTTGGTCATGCAAGTGGGGTTTGCAGGTCCAGAACCAGGGCTTTGAATTGGCCCACCCCTACATTTACCCCATGGATGAAGTGCTGGAGTGTAAGAAGAGGTCAGTTCCATAGCCCAGGACCGAAGGATCTCCATGACACAGGACAGTTATGGCATATCTGAGAGGAGTTCCAGTGAGGTTCCAGTACTGACAGAGTAGCAAAACCAGGGGCCTCGAAGCAGACCAAGGAGTCATTATAATGAACATTTGCAAGCAGAATGTGTGGACAAAGGGGAATATTGTGGGACATACTGAGATACACTGCAGCTTCCATAATGAGCTGCTATTTTTTATGCTGGGACAGATTGCATGGGTGGAGGGTGGGTCTGGGAGGATGTGGGAGATTGGAAGGAACAGGGTGCATGATGTGAAATTCACAAAATCAAAATAAAAAAAATCAAGTAAAAAAAAAAAGAAGTTAAGGAAGAGTACAACCATAGAAACTGCTGTACAACTACCCACTTCCTCGATCAAAGTGTATGAGGTCAAAGAATAGCTCACACAGCTAACTGTGCCTGTGAGCCTTAAGCACGCCAGCCCTGGGAACTAGGGCACCACTCATTGGTGTTTGGGGCTCCTGGGGAAGTGTCACGGATGGGGTAAAACTCATCACAAAAGCACTATGTGGCAGTGATTCCCACGTAAGAGGAAGATGGGGAAGCTAGATCCTGAAGCCTGTCTCACTGATTGGTCAAAGGTGTTCTGGGTGTTCGACTGACCCTTTCACCAGGGTCACCTAAGACCACCAGAAACCGTGGATATTTGCATTAGGATTCATAACAGTAGCAAAATTACAGTTATGATGTAGCAACAAAAATAAGTTTACGGTTGAGGGTCACCACAACATGAAGAACCGTATTAAAGGATCACAGCAGCATTAGGATGGTTTAGAACTCCTGCTAACAGAGGATCCCACTGAGAGTTCCAGAAGTGTCTGAGAAGAAAGAATTGGACCAAGCCTGGACAGGTCCTGGGTCCCCAGCCTCATGATCCTTAGAGGTTAATTACACAGCACAGCTCTCCTCCCGGCATTTGGCGATCACAGTTTGTCTTTTCTCCTGCTCTGTTCTGTTAGAGTGTAACCTTGGTGGGCCTGGCTTCCTTCATATGTTAATCTCAATCCCTTTCTCCAGCTCTGCTCACATCCTGAAAACTGTCAAGTTTGGGCTGCTGATTAAGTGAAGGAAAGATGGATAACTGAGAAGGATTTCAGAAGCCTATGGTCCATTCCTTTCTTCTGTATGGCCAGAGGCAAACTGCTTGAACCTTCTGATCTTTCAGTCAATAACTTTTATTTATTTTTTAAGATTTATTTATGGTTATGTGCATTGGTGTTTTGTCTGCATGTATGTCTGTGTGAGGGTGTCAGATCCCTTGGAACTGGAGTTACAGACAGTTGTGAGGTGCCATGTGGTTGCTGGGAATTGAACCCGGGTCCTCTGGAAAAGCAGTCAGTGCTCTTAACCACTGAACCATCTCTCTAATTAACCCTTTCAATTAAGGATTAATTAAGTAAAGGTTAATTAAATAAAGCCTCTATTCCCTACCCAGCTGTGGCAAGGGTCCAGAGGGACAAGAACCACAACCTGAGTTGGCCAGGAACCCAGAATAACAAAGAGAATAAGAGGTTTCAAGTCAGGGCTTGGGACATGGCTCAGTGGGTAAAGTTGCCACCAATTCTGGTATAGGACCCACATGGTGGAAGGAGAGAACCAAGACCCCTCACGTGGTCATCTGATGTCCACATGCCTGTCCCTCACCCAAAACAAGTAATGAATAAATAAATATAGTTAAAACTTAAAAAAAAAAAAAGAAAGAAAAAGAAGGAAGTTTCAGGTTAGGGGAGAGTTCAGTGTCTTTATGGAGAGGCAGTTCATAGAATTCTTTAAATACTGGACAACAGATAGGCAAGGGGGTTCCGGGGCCTTGGAAAGAAAGGTCCAGGGTTCTGTTTGGGCAGTGAAGAAAAGAGTGTATGTTTGTCAAAATTCCTTGAGCTGTATGTCTAAGATTTATACACTTAGCTCTGTGTAAGTTATCTTTATAAAAAGATTAAAAACACCCAAGCAAAAAGTGGCTGCTTGTGATTTTATGTATAGTGTATTGACAGCAGAGGTGGCTTCTGGGAAAAGCTGCTGATCCTGGCCAAGACTCCATTCTGACCTGGGCAAGGAGGCTGTTCCTCTTCTCATTGCTCAGTAGAAACCAATAGTCTTTCTCTCTCTTTCACACACACACACACACTCATTTCCTTTCTGTGCTTATCTTCACTATTGGCATTCTTTCTCCTCAAATATTGCCCTTTTAAAAAAAAAACTTTAAAAAAATGGGGGGGGGTTCCATTATGACATTGTCACAATGTGTATCACACATTTTTCTTGTTAATTAATCACCCTTTACCCTCCTGATCCCCTCCAAATAGTTTCTTTTCCGCTTTCGTATCTGTCTTAAATCTAGATTCCACATATCAGTATAGTCCTTTCTAGTCCCTCATAACTTGCAACACTTGGGGAATGTTTTTGGCTTTTGGAAACAAACAGGAAGATCCAACTGAGTCCAAGAGCACAGGAACCTCAGAACCACAGCTGAAGAAATAATGGGAAACACAGCCCCAGGCAGAAGGGCAGACACATTCCCCAGGAGCTCAACAGAGGGGCCTGCAAATCTGGAAGGCATCATCCAGGAACTTAGTTTACTGGCTGGGGCCTTCTCGAGATGCTTCTGCAGTTAGGTTATCTGTACAGGATTATCAAAGAAGTCAAGCCCGGTGCCCATGGGCTCTTTGGGCTACGCTGCCTGAGCAGCCTCCTAGACTAAATCTCAACTGCCCACATCCCCACCTACTGCACATAATGTCTTATGGTGAAATGAACACAGGTCATGTAAGTGTTTATGGGACAGATACCACACTTGTTGCAGCTCAACTGGGAAGCTTGGAACCTGAGAGGCCACACTTCCTGCAGAGAACCGTGGAACACCGTCCTGCCGATAGCTCCCAGTGTCTCGGTCTCCAGAGCAGAAAGGAAAGCAGATGGGGGAGGATACGGCTCCTTCCAAGAGCCAGATCCTGACCCCATTGCTAATTCTCCTGGAAGCCACCCGGAGAGCTACCTTCAGGTTCCCGCTTATGGCCACTTTAATTAAGTAGATAGAAAAATGGCCAACATGAAAAGTCAAGGGCCTCAGCCATATAAAGGTCCACGAGTTCTGGAAAAGGGGACCCTTTCAGATACAGCAACAGGAGAAACACTGCTTGCCAAGGGAAAAGGAGATGATGAGACTGGATTCAATGGTGGCTGACAGCCAGCCAGGTCCCACCAGGATCATCATTTGGCATTCCAAACCTTGTCCTCCGAGCCTTCCAGCAAACAGCACAGCAGTTCCCTCTTACATTAGCTCAGAAATATTGACTCCCTCTCCGTCATTCTGGGAGCTCTAAGTGTCTAGGGGCTTCTTTTGGGTCATAGGCAGTCTCTGCCTCTCTCTGACAGGTTAAAGGGCTTAACTCTTCTTTTATTACCAAAATGTGAATCCCATAATCACTTAGCTCCCACTGTTGAGTTAGCTGACCCCATGAGGCGATTGTTTTCACCAGAGAAATACTGTGAGCTACAATGGTATTCAAAATGAGGCAATGCCAAACCGAGGGAAAAGACTGTTCAGAAACAGTTACCAATGGAAAATCATCTGGGCCTTTAGGGAATAGTAGATAAGTTCATGGCTTCCTCAGCCAGGGACCCCCCTAATGGTATACAGGCTGCAAGCTCATTCCAGAGTAATCACAGCGATTTGCCTGCCTCTTTCTGCCTAGAGCTTCAACTGATTCCAGTGCTCCACTTCAGCTGATATTTCAGTTGATTCACACACGGGCACATGCCTCGGCAACCGCAAATGCTCATCCACACCCACTGTCAACAGCAACTAAAGACTGCCCTCACCATCGTTAGTGTCAGTGCAGTGATTTTACAAAGATTAACCTCAAATTGACAGTTTGATCCCCGGGATCTTGACCTACTGCGTGCTCATGCAAAACTTTCGGTTCACTTTGCTGTGGTAATTGCAGATGAATGAGCCCTACCGCAGTCTTCTGTTTTCTTTCCCAGGTTAGTGATACAGTCTGAGGACTGGTTTTACAGTTGTCGGGGTGGATAGGATAGATCCTGAAGTACAGACTTTCCCGCTCACCCACAGTTAGCTGCCTGCAAACCCTGTCTAAAATTATCCTTAGTTCCAAGTTCTCTCTATACAATCAACCTCTCCAATATAATAATTCTAAAACCTTTTCTTGATTTCTGCTTTTAATAAAGTACATTTAGAGAGGATATGAATTCCAGATTTGATTTCAGACTCTGGGGATGTATATTCCTCTTCTGGAACGTGTATATCCGGTCCTGAGGTAAAAAGGGGGGGAGGGGGAGAAAGAAGAGAAGGGAGGGAGAGGGAGAGGGAGAGAGAGAGAGAGGGAGAGAGAGGGAGAGAGAGAGAGAGGGAGAGAGAGAGAGGGAGAGAGAGAGAAAGAGTCCACAGCATAACAAACATTCCTTGTTTTCTTCTGCTGTTTACATACTCAGCATGTATGGGAGAGGCAAAGAAGCTGGGATATTTATTGTTAAAGTCAGGTAAGGAATACTCTGTGGGTGCCCAGGCACCTGAAGTTGAATACCAACCTTTTTCTCTAGCAATGTGCTATTTTGATTTTTAGGGGTTTTTTTGGGGGGGAGGGGGCTGTTTTTTGTTTGTTTGCTTTTTGTTTTTATTTTTAGGTGGTTGACAACTACATCCAATAGAGGTTTCAGTTTTAGGTGATATTTGGGAGAAGAGACAGGGAAACTTTGTTCAACTTCTCTCCTATCAATTCCAAACTTCTACGCACATCTGGCATAATGACAGGACACCCCCCCACCCCTCCTAGGTACCACCTGCCAGAGGCACACTCCAGCCCTGGGATTCTCCTATACAAAGGCTGGAAGAACCAATCTGTGCTGCTGAGCGCAGGAAACATAAGGTGTGCTTCTGAGTCATAACTCCCTCCATGTGTGTCCCAGGGCATCTCCCTGAGTTGGAGAGGATGCAACCAGCAGGAGCGTGAAGCTGGCACGGGAAGCTTTGTCTCCTGTTGTGGGCTTGCTACCCAGGTGCTTTTGAGTCATGTGTTGGCTCCTGTGTGTGACAAACAGGATAGTAACTTAAATCTGCTTTGTTTGTCTAGTCTGCTGGTTCATGATTCAAATGAGCCCTTTCTTGTACTTGAAAAGGAGTGTAGGTGATGGCATGGAGTCACCAAAGCAGACACTTATATTATAGGAGGACTTTGGCAGATGTTCTGATTTGTCCTCTGAGTTCCTGTGCCACTGTGACATGGGAGAGAAACGTAGCCTTCTAGTCTCAGCCCCATCCTGGGTTCCAGAACAGATTTCTGTGGATAATTTTCTCTCTTTTGGAGAAATGCTGGAATTTCAGATGTCCGTGTTTCCCCTCTCACTAGGGTGGCCCCGAGGTACATAACAGAGAGAAGGGCAGGCTTGATTCCACAGGGTATTTTCTGAATACCCACCATGTCTGGCGGAATGTGGCTGGTCAGGGCTCCCTGGACCAGTGACTCCGGATGTACGGTGTGTTCTGTCCCTTAGCATCCTGCCAGTGCTTCGGACTGTTTGCTGGATAGCTTGTGGTTCTGAGTCAGAGCCCAGGCTCCTCTTTTCCCTAGCTCCTCTCCTCCCTATCCAAGTCCCAGCCTTGGTGCTGTGGGCTGCTGGGTTTGGCTGTGATGCCATGGAGGTCAGGACCCTAGCAATTCGCCTTGTAGCCCTTGGCCCCAGCACTGTCTTGCTGCCACCACAGACATCCTCTCTGGTAAGTTCTGCAGTCAAATTCAACCAGAACCTGTACCCCACCCCTCCAGGAGCACAGCGGAGACCTGAGTTCTTTCCACATCACACAGGAACTGAGGGTAGCCTGGGAAAGCCCGACTCAAGTCCTTCCATTGCCTAACCACGTTGCAACCGCTCGGTTTACTCTGATGTGGCCACTCTCAGATGGGTATGGAAAGTCTGTTTCTATAAACAACCCCAACTGTGACATGAGGAAAAACGACATGCATTATGGTTAATTTATCTAATATACCTCCCCACCCCCACCCCGGGAAACCCAGGGCAGATGATAAAGATCCATGTGTCTCTCCAGCTTTGGTCTCCCTCCCACTTTTCCTGGCCCCTTTCCATAAAAAACAGGCCAGGACCCTGCCTCTGCAGTTCATACTTCTCCACTCACCCTGAGCACCTAGCCTCCTCGCCTAGTTGCCCAGACAGAAACAGGACTTATGGGCATGGAAACACCCCTGTGGTTTGAGTCCTGCCCATGGGCTTGTTTCTGGCTGTACAATTGGGGGAACTAAAGACATTTAGAGAATCCTGTTTGTCTAACAAAGCGTAGTTGTAACAGCTATTGTGTCTGCAAAACCCATTTGTAGTTCAGAGTCTCTCAACATTAACGTCTTCACACTCACGATGAAGAAATGAAAGAGTCACCGCATGTCTCTGGGTGAAGATGCAGCTCAGTTAGAGAAACACAACAGAAAAGAAAATATGTCCCCAACAGCCCAATAGCCTCCAGGCAGACAATCCTCTATCCAGGAGAACTGGATTCTGGAGATAGTGCTGGAAAATACACTTTGGAAAATCAGACACACTCTCCTAAAGTGTGTGTTGATACTTGCTTCATTGCTATCATTAGTGTGCTCCCAAGGTGCTCATCTCTCAGAAGTCAGCCCAGGGCAATTCTCGATGAGTGCTGTTTAGCATACTGACTCAGGTCCCAACAGCTTCTCTTCCAGTAAAAATGTTTCATGATTTATCCTGTAGCATCTGCCATGGACCGCTTTCCAACTCCAGTGGGTGGCTTCAGCAATTATTACGAGATTCTACTCAGTCCTTTCATGGATTCCCTCTCTCCCCACCTCAACCTCTTTGTCACCATGCCTCCCACGAAAACCAGCTTTCATGACCTGGGAAAGGAACCAGAGAAACGGGTTCCTGGACTGCTTAAGACAATGGGCAGATGAACCTCCCAACTCTACTACACAAAGTTGACTGACCTTTTTAGTCGAGGAGGTAGGATTAATATTGAGACAATTAGAAAATAAAGTTAAACCCAACTCTTGGAGCCTGTGGTAGGAACAATAAGAATTCAAGAAGGGGCTGGAGAGATGGCTCGGTGGTTAAGAGCACATGCTGTTCTTCCTGAGGACCTGAGTTTGATTCTGAGAATCCACATCAAATGGCTCATGACTGCCTGTAACTCCAGCTCAGATCTGACATCTTTGGTCCCTGTGAGCACATACTCCCACACAGAAACACACATAATTTAAAATGATACAAATAAATTTTTTTTTTAAAAGGGAAGAAAGAACGAAGAATCCAAGAAGGATGATGATATTGTTTAGATCTGAAATGGCTCCTTCAGTCCTACATGTTCAGCCTGCAACACTGCTGCCAGTCTAGTAGGAGGAAATGAAGGGCATAGAGGCACTTCAGCCCCTTCCTTTCTGCCTTTTTGTTTCCCAGCTGCCATGAGGTGGAAAGATCCCTTACATCATGTGTTTCTGTACTGTGTTGCCTCAGACCAAAAATTAGTAAGACCGAGTGGCCGCAGCTCCAAAATCTCTGGAACCATGATCCAAAATAAGCCTCTGCTTGCTCGAGTTGTTTATCTTAGGTGTTTTGTTACAGCAGCAGAAAGATGACTAGCACGGGAAGAGTAGTAGAGATGAAATTTCACAGAAGAGCAGAGGGTATCTAGGTCAGAATAAGCCTAAGAAGAATCGGTGTGGTGGGGTGGAGCAAAGGAGGCACAAAGATGAGGAGATTGAGTTTAGGAAGGAAGGGGGAGAGGGGCACCAGCTACAGTAGGCTCACGGCAGGCAGGCTGTGGGGAACTGCCCTCTTTAGGGTGACAGGACAGGGCCGCTCATTGTCTGGCAGCCATAGGGGAGAAGAGATGAAAGCAAGTCCTAAGAATACAGATTACAGAGAAGCAGGGGATTCCTGATAAAAGGCTGGGTAAGGGGAATGAGGGAAGAGAAATTGGATGAGTTCTGAAAAGGGCGATGAGAAGTGTTGCCTTTTTCACTAGACTAGCTGAAAGAGGGCTATGGGGCGGGGCTGGCCAAAAGAAAAGCGATTTGTTTCCTTTGGTTATTTGGAACTGAGTGGCACATCTAAAAAGGACCCCAAAGTGCTACCCCCACACATGGCATACATTTACAGGGCTGGGAGCATGCCTTTAATCCCATCACTCGGGAGGCAGAGGCAGGCATATCTCCGTGAGTTCAAGGCCAGCCTGATCTACAGCGTGAGTCCAGGGCAGCCGGAGATACACAGAGAACCCTGTCTCGAAAACAGAAACCAAAACAAAACAAAAAGTAGGGGAGACGGCCTAGCACTGAGGTCAAGGTAAGTGATCTCAGGTCTCTACTTATTAGCCGTTTAAGGGAAGTTAATAAAAGTCCTTGTGCCTGATTTTTTTTTTTTTTTGGTCTGTATAAATGGCAATGGTAAGCCTGTTTATTACTTTTATCAAATAAAATAATAACCACTGAACCCATTTATAAATTATAAAAGTTCCAACAGTGGCAACTTTCTGTGTAAAGAGACAGTGGGCTCATGTTGGGAAAGTGCTGAATGTGGAGTGTGTTTCCTATATAATTTAAAACATTATGTCATTATATGTATTTGTGTGTGCCTCACACACGTGCTAAGATCGTACGGCAGGAGGGTAAGTCAGTTCTCTCCATCCACCTACCTTCTCGTGCATTCTTGGGCTCTAACTCAGATCTTCTTTGAGCTTGAGTAACAAGTACCTTTCCCCCCAATAAACTCTCTTGATGGCCTTAGAACAATTTTCTTTCTGTTTAATTTTTTTTTTGTTTTAGATTTATGTGTATGAGTGTTTTGCCTGCTTATCTGTTTGTATACCATGTACATACACCTGGTACCCACAAAGGTCAAAAGATGGTGTTGGATCCCTGGAGCTAGAGTGACAGATGGGTTGTGAGCTTCTATGGGGTGTTATGAACTGAACCTGATTCCTGCAAGAGCAACAAGTGACCACTGAGCCATCTCTCCAGCCCCTAGAGCATGTTTCTTTCTTATCCTATAATAAGTCTTACTTTCTCACAGAATATATATATAATATATATTATATATGATATATATATAATCTCACACCTCACCCAGTGAAGAACCACTAGGGTCTAAAAATAAAAGGTGAACCTATAAATATAAATTTTTAAACCAATAATTTCAAGTCAATGTACTAATTGTTACCATTATCTTTTCTAAAGACTTCATCTAAAATTTTAATTGTGTATGTACATATGTGTAGGTATGTACTCATGAGTGCAGGTGCCCACAGAGGTCAGAGATGTTGAAGTCCCTGGAGCTGGATTTACAGGCAGTTGTGATCCACCTAGTGTGGGTGCTGGGAACCAAACTTGGGTCCCCTGGAAGAGAAATACATGCCTTTACCAGTGAGCCATCACTGGAGTTCCTAGTATCATTATTAACATATTAAAAACACAGACTTCATTGATGTATGATAGAAAGAATGAATACGCAATTCATTAGAAACATTTTCACTAGGTCTCAAAATAACATTCCGTGTAAGTTTTTTTTGCACAGTGTTGTACTGGGAGGATGAATGTCCTCCAAAGGTCCATGTATTTATTAATGACATGCTTTCCAGGTGCCTTGAGAGGTAGTAGGACCTCAGGAAGCAGGCAGGGCCTAGCAGGAGGTCCTGAAGGCAATAGACAAGATTGAGGGATTCCAGCTCCTTCCTCTTTGCCTTTTGTTTCTTGGCCATGAGGTGAAAAACCTTATTCACCATACCCTCCCTCTCATTGCCATCTGGCACAGCCACCACAGGTCCAAAATTAATGTGGCCACCTGATCGTGAACTGGAACCACTGAGCCAAAGTAAACTTTTCCCCTTATAAGATAATCATTTCAGGTATTTTGCGGCAGTGACAGAAACCGACTAACTCACACAGGTTCCGTGGCTGAATTGCCAAAGGGGAGCTCAGTTCCCTGGAGAGAAGTAAAGTCTTGAGTTACTTTACATTGGCCTGGGCTTTGGAAATGGGAAGCCATCGCTTGAATAGAATCTCTGTGGAGCTTTGCACATTTGGTGTTTATTTGCTTTGGGTCAGCCAATGCACGGGAAGTGGGGTTTGGTGAGGGTGGAGGTAAGGAACCTAGTCATCTGCAAAACCATGCATTTCCAGCTCTAATTAGTCCTTTACAGAAAAGGCCCAGCTTTCCTCACTTGGAAGGAATGTCCATCTCATCCAAGGTGAGCACTCTCACAAAGCCTTTAAAAGCAGGACAGAAACAAATTCCAACTTGACCCCGGACTGCTCCTGAAGCCCCACAGTTCATGTTCCCACCCATACACCAATCCCCACCCTGCATCGGATGGTATTGGAGCAGCAGAGCCCTTCAGTCAGGTGTGATGTTTTAGGCAGCGCCGATGTGCAGTGCTTTGGGTGAGCTCTTTAAGAGTCTGTTTCTTCTTCCTGCCGGGCGGTGGTGGCGCACGCCTTTAATCCCAGCACTTGGGAGGCAGAGGCAGGCGGATCTTTGTGAGTTCGAGGCCCGCCTGGTCTACAAAGCGAGTCCAGGACAGCCAGAGATATTCAGAGAAACCCTGTCTTGAAAAAACCAAAAAAAAAAAAAAAAAAAGAGTCTGTTTCTTTAGCCTCCTCCTGTTTCTTTACAGGACCCTGTGATATCAAGGCTCTGGCTCAGAAGGGAACAAAGATTTTTAACCTGGCAGAAGAGGATAACCCCTGAACCCCAAATCATCTTCTTCCATCCCTTAAATATTTATTTGTGCAGGGTCAGTTTTGGTTGTTTACTTGGGGAAATTATATTTGTTTCCTGATAAACACCGTTTAGAAATTAAAGATGCCAACATTGCTTGCAGAAAAGGACGTCAAACTGTGTCTGCTGTGTGTCCAGCTTTATCCCTTCGGGGGTGGGGGGCATTGCACTATCTCTCATCATGGGACCAACCGCAAATCAGGAGTCTGTTG
This sequence comes from Lophiomys imhausi, assembly GCA_907164525.1. Taxonomy (NCBI): domain Eukaryota; kingdom Metazoa; phylum Chordata; class Mammalia; order Rodentia; family Muridae; genus Lophiomys; species Lophiomys imhausi. The sequence continues at coordinate 5,172,603 of CAJQZJ010032761.1, forward strand.
TCTAGCTGCTGAATTTAGCTTTCACTCTGCAAACCAAGACCCGTTCTTGGCCACATGACTCCTGGCCTGTGGTAAGACTAGTAGATGGAATGGGTGCCAGTTCTGGCTCAGCCTTGCAACTCTGAGCAGACACTTGGCCTGCCCCTTAGGGTTTTCAATAACACTTGTTGGAGCAACCTTTGGGGATAAAGTATCTGAAAACAAACAAACAAACAAACAAACAAACAAAAGGTGTACTATACTACATTTTCGAATGAAAGTTTTATCTTTGACATCCAACAGTGATCACAACCTGTGGGTCATGACCCCTTTGGGAGTCAGACAACACTTTCTCTTTCACAGGGTTACCGAAGACTATCAGAAAACACAGATATTTACATTATTAGTCACAACAGTAGCAAAATTACAGTTCTGAAGTAGCAATGAAAGTAACTTTATGGTTTGGGGTCATCACAACATGAGGAATTGTATTAAAAGGTCCCAGCACTGGGAAGGCTGAAAATCACTGCCATAGACTATCAGAATGATATTTGGAAATCATAATTAAAATATACATTTAGTGCTATAAATATGGATTTATGAGATGCAGAGCCCATAGTTCTTTCTTGTCATAAAGTTTCAGCTGACAATATTTACTTACACGAAATTCTTCATTTAGTGAGAGTGGAAGGAGATAGGGTTGGAAATCTGTCTTTTACTCTAAAAGTGCAGGATTTTCCTTTTTAAAGTGTGTTACAATTAAAGTTTTATATATATATGTACATGTATGTATATAATTTATCTCTGCTTAAATGAATCCCCACCTTGACTCCTGGTTTAATTGTTTATACCTCTGTACCTGGGGATAGAGCTGCTGTTGTCAATCACCCAGCTTGTCTCTGACTCGGCACAATCAGTTTGGATAGAGGAGGAAGAGCAACTTCACTGATTTGTAACAGGGTCCCACTTCTGAGTTTTCCTCAGGGAAACTGCACCTTTTTTACTTTGAAGAGTAATCTACCAAAAAAAAAAATCACAAAGTAATAAAACATAATTTGGTCCCAGTGAACCTAACAGTATGGACAGTACCTCATCCAGGCAGCACATTCCCAACTAGTTCAGAGAAGTAGATGTGTGTTTGCGCTTAGCACCCTGAGAACACTGAATGCTAAGCAGGGTTAGGCCTGCTGAGTTCTTGGGTGAGAGAAGTAGATCCTTGCAGAAGGGTATATATTGACATCCAGATCCTTCAGCAAGTTCAACTCGGGAGGCATTGTATTATTCCTTCTTTCTCTCAGGGGGCTGCATGGTATGGTTCTACCTGTCGGCTCTCACTTGACTGTAGGCCAGTTAAGCATGGACGATCTGTAACACTGGCCCTCAGTCATTGATGTTGATCTTTATTCCCTTTCCACCTCCCTCTGTCCAGTTCTCCCAAATTTTTCTGGCTTCAGAAGGACAGCTGCAAGATTAAAGGTGGCACACACCTTTAATTCCAGCACTCAGGAGGCAGAGGCAGGTGGATCTCTGAGTTCAAGGGCAGCCCTGTCTACAGAGTGAGTTCCAGGACAGCCTTTAGCAAGGCTACAAAGAGAGACATTGTCTTGAAAAACCAAAAAAGAAAGGTGGAAGAAATCTCTTATGTATTATATGGCTGTAGCAGCAGTCAATAAAAGACCTATGGCCTATAGGAAAAGTTAGAAGAAGAGGTGAGGCATCAGGTAGGAAGAGAGGATTCTGGGAGAGTGCCAGACACCTGGAGATTCGCCCAAAAAGACTTGAGGAGAGACACATGACACTTGAACATAGGTAACCAGCCACATGGCAGAATTTAGATTTAGAACAAATGGGTTATTTTAAGTTATTAGCTAGTCAGGAAATGAGCCTAGTTGTATGGCCTAGGTATTTGTAAATATATTTTGAGTCTCACTGAGCCTATTGGAGTCGGGAAGAAAACCACATGCTTACTACAAAGACAAAAAACAAAACAAAATAAACAAACAAGCAAAAAAGATGTGCACCACTGTGCCTATCTAGGACAACTGCTTGGTTTCAGGTTCAGAAATCCAGCCCTGTTCCCTCCCAGTGACTTCAGTTTATAGACTGTTTTACATTGCAAGCTGAGTTGGTCTCAGCTCCCATGTGGATGATTGGCATTCAGAGGACCACCCAAGGAAAAATAAAACCCTGTCACTAGTCAAAATTATGTGCATTTGAAGTGACATATGGGATTTTCACATTCTGTGGAGTTTTAAGAACCGCTGGTGAAGCCAGGCGTGGGGGCAGACGACTTTAATCCCAGCACTCGGGACGCAGAAGCAGAGGCAGGTGAATCTCTGTGAGTTCAAGGCCAACCTAGTCTACAAAGCCACTCCAGGATAGCCAGGGTTCTGTTACACAGACAAACCCTGTCTCGAAAAACCAAAATACAAAAGCCACTAGTGGGCACAGAGTCAGAACCAATTTGTCTGGAGGTCGGGTCAGTCTATTGGAAGTACTTTCTCTTCTTAAAAGGTCAGGTTGGCCTTCTTGGCCAGCCTTCTGATGTGTCTTCTGCCTGAAATGAACATGTCCAGGAACTGAGTGTCACCTGAGAGTTGTATCCAGCATCCAGTCACCCCAGCGGAGGATTCCAAATTCTACATTTTTCTTAAGATTTATTTATTTTTATTGTATGTGTGTGGGTGTCTTACATTCATGTATATCTATGTACCACATGTATGCCTGGTGCCCACGGAGGCCAGATGAGGGTATCAGATCCCTTGGAACTAGAGTTACAGATGGTTGCTAGCCTCCTCCGTGTGGGTGCTAGGAATCAAACTCAGATCCTCGGAAAGGGCAGTCAGTGCTTTTAACCTCTGAGCCATCCCTCCAGCCCCTCTTCATGGTTTATTTATTAGTTATTTACTTCTAGGTTTCTGAGACAGAGTCTCAGTATGTAGCCCTGGCTATCCTGGACTCGCTGACCTTGAACTCACAGAGATCATCCTGCCTCTGCCTCTCCAGTTCTGGGATTAAAGGCGTGCACCAATGTATATCAGCTGAATTATAAAGTCATGGACCTTGGTGGCTTGGACTGCTACTCCCTTTAGAAATAACTGCACCATCTGACAGCACCTGTCTGCTTCCAGCGGCCTGTCTGCAGGTGACCAGTATCAGTGTCACCACTGTCTGTAAGAGACCTGCACCAGAATAGTCAAGGCTGTCCTGTGAGATCAAGTCAACCTCAGGTCCCAAAGGGGAACACAGAAGACTTATTTCGTACGCGCGCTGTGTGCCCATGGTAAGTCCAGCGTGAGCATGCTTGATGGGCGGAATTCTGCTCCGCCCATCCTGCAGGGATCCAAGTTGATGGAGGCCCTTCTGTTTGGACCTGTGGAATCTAGAACACACGGAGGACCTTGGTCTCCTAAGAAGAGAGAGACCAGACCCCTTATCTCTTTTAGGTGCCTTAGTGCTTTGGCCTAAGAGTGGGTGTGTTTATGTCCCATTGCCTCTGAGTCACAGGGTCCCATCTAAGTGCAAGAGGACTGGCTAGGCTAGAGCCCTAATCCTGTTCTGCTTGTGTTGCTGTGATTATCAGAGACTGCTATTATTATTTTAAACACCAACAGCAAAATCTATTTAGTTCATGATTATAATGGCTTGTAAGTCCAAACAACATGGATGTGTTCCAACAGGTAAGAGAAGTAGAGGAGAAGAGACCAACTTATGTAGGGTGGCCTTACTTTCTCACAACCTGCTCTGGTGTTGGCTAATCTAGTCCTGTGAAGCAATGTAGTTCCACAAGACCAGTTGCAATCCCTTCTGAGAACGGTGTCCCTATAACCTAATTACCTTTGTTGGGCCCCATTCCTTAAAGGTTCCACACCTTCAGCTCATGAACCCTTAGGGGACAAAGCATATATAAACCATAGAAGCAGTTCTTCTTTTCACCTGAAAAGGGGAGAACCAGATTTTGATGAGCATTGTTAGGACCTACTGACCTGCCCTTTCTTGTGTTTCAGCCATGGTTTATTAATATACTGAATAAATACCAGGACCCAGCAAACTCAAGAGCAACGCAGAAGCTCATGGCCCCTCCCAGGTTTGCCTCTGTTGTCCATAGCAAGAGCTCAGACACCTTTATCTTTTCTTTCTTCCATTGAAAAAGTCAAAGATGAAAGATGTTTTGAAGGCACTAGTTTAGAGAACAGAGCTGCATGGCAGCAACTAGGAAATCTCGAGTAGTGGGAGCAGGCCATGCAGTTAACCCTGTGGCAATTTGTGGTCCCATCTGCCCACAGGCATGCAGGCTCAGCCTTCATCTGCACTCGGAATTCATCTTCAGCCTGGCAGGCTGGGCCTGTTCTGAGATGCCAGAGTTTAACTTACTGGAACAGAAAACCACATCAAAAACTCCATCACATGACTGTGTTGAGGGACCCAAACCCCACATCAGAACATTCTGGCTAGTGTGGAAGTCCTGCAATGTAATGTGTGTTCTTCACTGGGAATTAAGAACATATGAGGCCAGTTCTAATTATAGCCCACCCTTAAGACATGTTTTTAATTAGGAATTAACAGACATGGGTGTCAGGGGCCAGAACTGACCCAGCTATGGCATTCACCTTCCAGAGAACTTAAATGACCTCCCCAACACACACACACATACACAGTAGGTATTCAAATGGGGTTTTCCTTGTGATGACAGTGTGTGGCGTGATTTGTGATGATAGGGATAAAACTCAGCTAAATTTATGTATTGGCTTCTTGAAGGGTCCAGCCAGGAGTGGCTGCACTTCCTGGCAATGATTAGAAAAAGATGGCCGCTCACTTTAGTTATTGATAATAACAATAATCTTTACTATTGATTTCATGCCTGCTCCATTTTGTTCCCTGATACTAAGGGATAAGATGGAATCCAGGGGCTCACACATGCTAAACAAATGACCTGCCACTGAGCTATACACATGCCAATATCTACTCAGTTTTAAGGAACTGATCAAAGAACCCTGAACAGATTATTTCATGTAATCTCTACAAACATCTATAAATTAATCTACTATTATCCATTTTATACATGCATCAAAACTGACAATTACCAAGGTTAAGAAACTTATATATGGGGCTGGAGGGATGCCTCAGTGGTTAAGAACACTGGCTGCTCTTCTGAAGGACCCAGATTCAAATCCCACCACCCCCGTATGGCAGTTCTAAACTGTCTGTAATGGCTGGGCATGGTAGTGCATGCTTTTAATCCCAGTACTCAGGAGGCAGAGGCAGGTGGATCTCTGTTAGTGGAAGGCCAGCCTGGTCTACAGAGAGAATTCCGGGACAGCCAGAGTTACACAGAGAAACCCTGTCTCAATGGAAAAAAAAGAAAGAAAGAAAGAAAGAAAGAAAGAAAGAAAGAAAGGAAGGAAGGAAGGAAGGAAGGAAGGAAGGAAGGAAGGAAGGAAGGAAGGAAGAAAAGAATAAAAAAGAAACACATATACAGGCATCGAAGTGTTCTATGGTATTCTACTAACCTTTACAATGTTCATGTTTATGCTTTTATTTATAAGCTGAAAATACAATTTTTGTTATTTATTTAATTATATTTTTGAAATAGGATCTCTCTATGTACTCTTGACTGTCCTGGTACTCGCTATTTAGACCAGGCTGGCCTCAAACTCACAGAAATCATTCTGCTACTGCCCCCAAGGTGTAAGCCACCACACCTGCCTGAAAAGTAAATGAGACAGGGTTTCTCTGTATAGTTCTGGCTGTCCTGTCCTGGACTCGCTTTGTAGACCAGGCTGGCCTCGAACTCACAGCAATCCACCTGCTTTTGCCTCCTGAGTGCCGGGATTAAGGTGTGTATCACTACATCCAGGGGGAAAAAAGATTTTATTTTTGGCCAGATGGTGATGGCACAAACCTTTAACACCAGCACTCAGGAGGTAGAGACAGGTGGATCTCTGAGATCAAGTCCAACATGGCCTACATAGTGAGTTCAAGGACAGCCAGGGCTACACAGAGAAACCCTGTCTCAAAAAAAAAAGCAAACCACCACCAACAAAACCCCAATAAAATATAAAAAAATTTATTTATTGAGCCTGGAGAGCTGTCTCAGACATTCATACAGTGCACATACATACATGCAAGTAAATCACTTATACACATAAAATAAACAAATATAAAAAGAATTTTAATGAAAAGATTCTTATTTATTTTCATTGCATGTATATATTTGTTTGTCTGCATGTATGTATGTGAACCATATTTAAGAAATGCCCTCAGAGGCCAGAGGAGGACAGCAGATCCCTAAGATCTGGAGTTATAGATGGTTGTGAGTCCCTATGGTGCTGGGAATTGAACTCAGGACCTCTGGAAGAGCATCAAGTGCTCTTAACCACTGAGCCATCTCTCCAGCCCTGAAGAATATTATAACATATTTCAGGAAAATTGTCCCAAGCTATGCACACTTAAGTAGTAGAGCATTCTAACCCAGGCCTTTTGTGTCACAAAGTTGATAATATGTTTCAAATAATTTCCTTTCAGCCACTCAACTAGAAGAAAACAAATTAAATGCAAAAACATCCAGACACAGTAGTTCACACCTATACTCCCAGCCTTCAGGGAGTCTGAGGCAGAAGGATGACATGTTCAAGGCCAGCTTGAATTACACAGTGAGATCCTGTCTCAAAAAAATTAAAACAATAATTCATCATGAACAAAAGGAAAAGGGAATAAAATGAGAACCACTTATAATAAACTCTCCCAAAGCTGTTCGCTCTTAACAGCTTGACCATTGACAATTTAGATGTCACTCACAAGTGACTGGACCTGCTTCCTTGTAGCTTCTCGTCTACCTTCAGCACACATCAGCATCTCTCACAGTCATTCTCAAAAGAACACAGTCCAGCAGAAAAGAACCACCAAATGATGTGGGTTACTGACAGGTTTGTGGCCAACCGGCGTGATGGCCTGTAGCCTCCTAGTAACATTGCTCCCACTCCCAATCCCCTTAAACAACACCACTTCATCCTTCATCTCCTTCAGCCATCTCCTGATCTCAAAAAAAGGTATTTTACAACATCACACTCTCTCTAATTTGCTTCCTCCCCATCTCTCTGTGATGGAAAACTACGGATTTCCAACATAATCTCTATTATGGCATCACCCAGGACCATGAACAGTGAATAAATCCCACCCACTACTCTCCTCATTTCCTTACAAAACTGTATATTCTATATGGTAGGCACCTGTATTTTCCTCGGGAATATATATTCTAGGACAGTGGAGACATCTTAAAGTTCTTTCTGTGTATGTTTTATTTTGTTGATGAGAAGAAAAGAGCAAGTGTCCCACTGCAGTACAAATTGGTGGTAGAGCACTGCTCCTGGGTCGTAAAAGTCCCTGTGACTGTGTTTAATGGAGTCAGCCTGTACTATGTTTTCATTTAAAGTACACTGCATAACTCGAACAGGTCATCAAGACCTGACCAGCTCAACGTTTTATTTCCATTAATCAAATCCTTGTCTATTAAGTGAGGTGAGCCCAACACTAGTTAGACCACGCCACACTTCGCACTGTCCTTCATGTGTTCTTCCGACAATGCTGTAAATAAACCATTAAGAGAAAAACCTGAGCCTCTTTTCTGATGAAACACCTTTGGGAGCTCTACCACGTTAGCTGAAGCCCTGCCCCAGCAGCTGGATGGCTCCAATGCTGATGACCACAATTGCTTTGTCGAAACTGGTGATGATCTTTTTTACTTCTTTTGGTCATGTGTGATGTAGTAGATTAAAGATGGTGACAGATTCTTTGACAAACTACTGAGATAAAGGGGCTTGCCCCTCTGTTCGTGAAATTGTAGATGAGCTCTCGGACTGCTCTGACCAACAGAATATGATTGCCTCTATTGTGGCATTTTCCTGTTCCAGCTCCATGCTGATGGTTCTTCTTTTGTCTCTTGGAACTTTCCCTCTTGCAACCAACCACTGTTCTGTGAGGAAGCCCATGTAGCCCAAAGACAGGCCCAAAGACAGACCCTAAAACAGTGGTTCTCAGCCTGTGGGTCTCGACCCCTTGGGGTGTCAAATAACCCTTTTACGGTGGGGGGGGGGGTGTCTTAAGACCACCCGAAAACACAGATATTTATGTTACAATTCATAACAGTAGCAAAATTACAGTTATGAAGTAGCAGTGAAAAGAATGTTCTAGTTGCAGGTCACCACAACATGAGGAACTGTCTTACAGGGTCACAGTGTCAGGAAGGTTGAGAACCGCTGCCATAGAAGAGGCGGCACTCCACTAGCTTGAGTCTCTCACAAATGTTCAAATGTACATGACTGTGGACAAAATAAAATGATATTTTAAGTCGAAAAGTTTTCAGCTTGTTTGGTGCACAGCTATTGAAAACCAGAACACACTTTTATCATCAGAAACATTTGGCTGTCATTTCAAGGATACTGAGCTGGTACATATTACCCTGTTATGCACATTATAAAACACAAGGAAGTAAAAATGGGCTTCCTATAAACAGAAACTGTAAGACTGTTGTTTAATATTCTTTTGATGTGAAGAGGCATCATGACCAATACAACTTATAAAAGAAAACATAGCAGAAGAGATGGCACTGGCTGTTCTTCTAGAGGATCTGGGTTCAATTCCCAGTACCCACATCGCAGCTCACAACTGTCTGTAACTCCAGTTTCAGAGAATCCAATATGAAACATGTGGTATACAGACATACATGCAGGCAAAACACTCATAAAATAAAAATAAACACATATAAAATATAAATAAAGTTTAAAAAGAGAAAGCATTTAATTGGGGGTGTGCTTAGAGTTTCAGAGGGTGAGCCTGACAGAGTGATTATAAGCAATCATTCTTATGCAGGTCTACCATGAAAAAGACCAAATGGGGCAAAAGTACTACAAAATGTACACTTTATAGGGGGGACACTAGCAAAGCTAATTTTTTGCTTTGTTTTGTTTTATTGAGACTGAGTTTCTCTGTGTAGCCCTGGCCATCCTGGAACTAGCTCTGTAGACAGGGCTAGCCTTGAACTCAGAGATCTACCTGCCTCGACTCCCTAGTGCTGGGATTATAGGAATGTGCCACCACTGGCTGGCTAGTCTACTAAGGCTAATTTTATAGCCAAAGCTTCCAAGGATTGTGCTGGAAAAGAGGTTGTAACTATTGGAATAAAAGTGCTGTTAGGGCAAGACCCCACCCAGCATATGCATATGGGAGGGGGGAGAGAGGTAAGGGAAAGGAGAAATGTAATGAAATTATAATCTCCAACGAACAGTGAAAGAAAGCTGCTGTAAATGTGATTCAAGGTGCATTCCCAAAAGTACAGCAGAACTTGGTGGTGTCATGTATGTGGTCCTAGTGCCTTAGTCACTATCCTTTTGCTGTGAACAGACACCATGACCAGGGCAAGAAGGTTATTGGGGAGCATGGCAGAAGGCATGGGATGCATGATGCTGGAGAAGGAGCTGAGAGCTACATCCTGATCCGCAGGCAGAAAGAGAGATGCTGGGTTTGTCATGGGCTCTTGAAACCTCAAAGCCCACCCTCAGTGACACAACTCCTCCTGCAAGGTCACACCTCCTAATCCTTTCAAACAGCGCCACTCCCTGGTAACTAAGCATTCAAATCTATGAGCCTATGGGGGCCATTTTTTTTTCAAACCACCACATGAAGGATATGCTAGTAAAGGGGTTGTGGACTTCTCCTCTACAGTTAAGGAGAGCAGCTAAAGCCAGGACAGTCTCTGCATGAATGTCCCCAGAGGGAAAGAAGCCCTGAGAGGCCATTGTGTAGAGTAATGAAAGTAAGTCTGAGTTATGTTGGAGACCCCAAGGTGATGCATATGCTAGAGCCTTGCACACATGGGAAGTGTGCCAAGGAGAGCTGCATACAAGAGGTGGAACCAGCACAAAACAGTTCAAAAATATGTTGCAGGCAGTAAAGCTTCGGGGGTGGGGGAGACATCTAAGCCCTTTGACATGAACCATGGAGCTACAGGATTTGAAGTTTGCCCTGCTGGGTTTCAGGCTTACTTTGGTCCAATATTTCCTCATTATGTCTGATTCCTCCCTTTTGGAATGCATTGCATGTTGGAAGTATGTAATTTGCTTTTTGATTTTACAGCAGGCTACAGTTAAAAGATTACCTTCAGTCTCAGATGAGACTTTGAACTTTGGCCTTTTAGACAGTGTTGAGACTGAAAGACTATGGGGACTTTTGAAAGTTGGACTGAATCCATTTTGCAAGATGATATGGTCATGTCTATGGGGTGAGGCAGTGCAGTGTGGTAGCTTGAGTGAGAATGGCCCACATAAGTTTGTATGTTTGAATACTTGGTTCCTGTTTGGTGGAACTGTTTGGGAAGGATTAGGAGTTGTGGACTACTCCATCGTGGACGCTAACCTTCTGGAATTGTAAGCCCAATTAAGTGATTTCTTTTGTAAGTTTCCTTGGTCAGAGTTTTTTACTACAGCAATAGAGGAATAACTACTACAATATCCATATTATTTCAGACCAATATATAAAGCCTCATATTATAATTTTAACAAATTACATGTTGTTATAATGGGAGGACATCATATTTTACTCCTATAACTTATCATTGACTATTCAGACTGGATTCCAGCTTGAGTTTATAAGAATCACCCTTGTTACATATATCTTCATATATGTAATTATTTCCTTCAGATACATTCTTTAAAGCAGAATGGTTGGCTACAAACATGGAATATGAACCAGCATTGTCAGGCTTCTCCCCAGAAGTTTGCACAATTTATAATTTCTCTAACCATCCATTTCCCAGCACCTTCAATAATATAACTTTTGCCAATTCTATAAAAAGTTTGTGCTGTACATATACATATGATATGCATTTTGTGTATTAAACTTATCCTTTGATTTTTTTTTGGCGTCTTGCCTCCTCTTATTTATTTTTGTAAGCTGCTCTTTTATGTGGGAAGGAATAAAGCATTCTGCAAATAAGCAGTTGTAAAGAGGTATTTTCTAATTCTGAGAGAGAGAGAAATGGCAGTTTTATTAGCCATTAACTTCTTTCATTTTCAAGTACAAACACAACTGCAATTCTCTTGACCCCTCCCCCCAAAGGAATTTATAAACTGAAGAATTTAAAGCACAGCTCGAGTCAGTGGGTTAAATGATAACTTTAGAATTCTCTCCATCTCTGAGCTCTGGTTTCCTTTATTTATCGTCATTCACAGGAAGACTCCTTCAAGAATGCAGTGGAAGAGAATGCTTCTTTCTAAGAGCTGTATCAAAAAGCCCAGAAAAGACCATGATTGATACCTTAAGTCATGTGCACATTTGTCAACTAATCACTATGACCAGGATGATGGAATACTATGATTGGCTAGACCTGGGTTCCTTACCTTCAATTAGGAACACGATGGGTTTTACCACAGCCAAAGTAAAGGGGCTCATATTACCGAACTGTAGAATTGTAGGATCAGGACTGGATGATCTCAAAGAAAGGTTACTTGATAGAATACAAGCCAAAGCCGATTTGGTAGATCCATCCCTCTGGGTTTTTAGTGAAAGGTTTGGTGCAGTAGAAACAGGATTGGGTCTTCTGTCACCCGAATGGCTCTCTACACTTCAGCTAACTCATCAAAGAGTCTTCTTCAAATGATTCTGGCAAGGCACCAACAAAAGAATACAAAAGTATTTGCTAAAGTAAAATATCACAAAAATATGTACACTGCATGCCGGGCGGTGGTGGCGCACGCCTTTAATCCCAGCACTTGTGAGGCAGAGGCAGGTGGATCTCTGTGCGTACGAAGTTAACCTAGTCTACAGATCGAGTCCAGGGCAGCCAGGGTTACACAGAGAAACCCTGCCTCGAAAAGCCAACAAAACAAAACAATGAAAACTCCATGTGTTTCCAATTATCATATCGCATGAGATCCTCTATCAGAAGTGAAATAAGAAAGCCAGTGGATCTGACTCTAAGTCCTGACCATCTCCACTGTGCCCCAGCTTTGGTTCTATCGAAACCAGTTGAATTTATTGTATTCATATCACACTGGACCACTGTCCTCAGGAAGCAGGCAAGAATCAGGCCTGGAATACTGCTAAGAGCTAGAACAATAACATTGTGTTAGTTTCTTTCTAGGGAAATTTTAGCCTTTCTGACTTTGGGGTTTTTTTTTGTTGTTGTTGTTGTTTTTTGTTTTGTTTTATTTTTGATAAGTAATTAGTTTATGATCTTTCTTAACTAGAAAGTGACCCACCATTCACTGTGGACAAGCTCACTTATTGGCAACTATAGAATTGCAATCCTGTTGAACCCAGTTCAGGAATGGGTAAAGGAAAGAAGCCAGGCATGGGGACCCCTGAGCTCTTCTGGTTGGGAAGTTTGTTTGGACATAGCCACATGTAGGCAGGGACCAAGTATGGAGGATTACACTTGGAGTCTGCTTCTCACCCAGTTACCCAAGGAAATGTTGAGTTAATTGTTCTTAGGCAACAGCACAGAACATTTCATGCTTTATATTGAATGGTAAAGCAAGGCTCTTGCCCAGATGCCTGCTCACACCTGCAGGGATTTAATCGGGATAAGAGGGCTGGAAGGCAAGTTCCAGCAGCAAGCCTCAAATCAGGGGCTACTTAAGTGTCTGAAGAACGGGGATTTGAGAGGTACCAACACCTCCCCAGCCTGCCTGGCAGGTTACTGCCTCCAACTGTCATCTGGGAGACAGTTCCTTTGCAGACATTATTTTCAGAAAGCTCTGTTAGCCTGCAAAGATAGGGAGAGAACAGGGAAGTTGTAGGAAAAGGCTAGCAGAACCATTAAGTAATTATCTTCTACTGAATCCTTACCCCCATTTGTTGGAGGTAACGATTAGAGGCTTGTTGCATGGGAAGAAAGAGTCTTGAAGATGGTGTTTGCCTGTTGGGACCTCAAGAATGGCCTTTCTGTGTGGAAATGTACTTAAAATGCGTCACCATGGAGTTCCATGTATTTGGCCACATCTGACCTCACCCTCTTGATTTAAATAAAGAGGAGACAACATGCATCTCCTGTCATTTGGTGGCGGATTTTGTTGATTGTTTAGATCCCAGTGCCCTATTGGAGACTTCTGACATTCAAGGCTGTCTGGCTGGAACGTGTTTTCAGTGCCAATTTGCTAAAAAACAAAATCTTGAGTTTTCTTGGTGTCCAGATGCTATTTGTTAACGGGAACAGTACAGCTTTGGGACCATGTGCAAAGATATTTTCTCTCTGAAACAAAAAGGGTGAGGCCGCCCGGTCTTTTGTTCTTTCTTAGCCCATCTTTTGCCTGGAATTGGTGACTAGAATGGCGTTTGCTGAGGAGTCAAAGCTTCAATTAGCCACACAGAGACAGTGTTACCTCATGACATATGGCACCATGCATGCTTTTGAAAGCAAGGAACTGGAAAGTTTTTCTTTTGGCCCCCTACTCACCCTGGCAGTTTCCACATGCAACAGTTTCCATACTGTGTGAGCTCAGTTTGGAGAGTTTAAAAGATTAGACCTTTCAAATAGCCATCTCTACCAGATGCCAAAACAACTGGTCACTTCTAACAACCTTGCCTGGCACATCAGAATGCTGAGGAAGTTCTGGGGCTTGAGTCTCATTTTGTGGGCAGCCTCTCTGCTAGACTATTTTTTTTCCTGGAGCATTGTTTTGCCTGCTTCTGAGAGAAACCCAGCCAGTTCTGTGAGACAACAAGAAAGGTTGTACACATGAAAAGCTGAGCTGTGGTTGGAGTCTGCCCTGGGATCTCACCTCAGGCAGGCAGCCCTCTGAGGGATGTTCAGTGACAGAGGAACCACTGCGATGCTAAGTCAGCTTATTTGGGAGTGTGTCGAGGTCTGGCCATGCCAAGAGAGACTGGATCACATATGAAATGGTATCTACCTCATCTGAGAATTCCATTAGCTAAGTAGTCACCAGACAGACACAGGAAGGTGCCTGGATATTCCAGAATGTGCATCTGAAGCCCTCTCTGGTGTGGGCCACACTCACCCTTCTCCTAGCGCATTTCTCTTCCTCCCAATCTGGCAGAGATGAGATGTAGAATCTTAGGGTGAAAACCAGGAGGAAGAAGGCTGGGAGTTGGAATCAGAGACTGAATTCTGCCCAAAGGATCTGTTGAACTATGGAAGCTGCTGGATGTGCCAGCACAGGAGATTTCCATGGTTCATAATCCTAGTGTTCAGGATTGGTTAAGCAAGAGTTAGAGGCTACATAAATGAAATCGTGTTTCAAAACTAAATAGGGGACTAGAGAGATGGCTCAGGGGTTCAGAGCCCTTTCCACTCTTACAGAGGACCAGAGTACAGTTCCCAGCACCAGTGTCCTATATAGCTCACAACCATTTGTAATTCCAGTTCTAGGGGGTCATACACCCTCTTCTAGCCTCCATGGACACCTGAACACACACATGAACATACACACTCGTGAGTATACACACACAAATAAAAATTTAAGGGGAAATATTTAGAAATAAAGATTTCTTTAAGCTAAATTTGACAGTCACTTTGCCCTTCTGACCAGTGACTTAATTAAGCAACAGTGCACAGTTTAAGATAATTGAAGCTTCCGCACCCCTCACCAGTAGTGGAGGGTGAGGGGCCTGTCCGTCTGCTTGCCACAGGTACCAGAGAACCTACCCATGCTCCTTGGCCCACATTCTTTCCAGTTCTTGCCACGTGATCCAAATTCTCTAGGGCTAGACTTTTGTTCCTGCCTCAGCTGGAGCTTCAGTTGGAGATCCTCAGCTGATGGACAGCTAGGGTTTCAATCACAGTCCACCTCAGCACACTCAAGCTGCCTGGCTCCTCCAGGGTGCTCACCGACTTCTGCATTTGGTATTTGCTTCTATCCCTTTGCTCTTTCCCAATCTTGGACCCCTGGGAATTCTCCTGTGCTTTTTTTTTTTTTTTTTTTTTTTTCCATGAGAGCGCCCAACAAAGCCGGCGGGAAGTGTCTCCCAGGGACAAACAGATGACATGCAGGCCCTGGCTGTGCTGTCTCCAGAGAAAGCAGAAAGCCGGGACCTGGAATTCAGTCCAAGAAAGATGGAGCGGCCTATTGCGCTTCTGGTTCCATGCTGACCACAGACCCCCCCCCCTCGCTTCCCACTTCCACTGTATGCACTCGTGTTAGTGTGTTCTGTATGTATCCTTTTTGTTTGTGTATTTTCTTCCTAAGAACTATCAGTTCATCGATAAGAATACTAAACAGCACTCACTGCCAGGCTCTGTGTTCAGGTCGTGGTCTGTGAAGCTATATAACAACCTCTGAAGTTCAAAAAAAAAATTATTTGAGACTGAAAATTAAGCTGTGGTCAGGGAAGCAGAGAGGCAGACAGGAGCTGCTGGGCTGGACTATGAACAATGTCCTGCTTGTTTGCTTTGTATCGTTTCTAGGCTCTTCCTTTACAGCCCAAATCCTCTGTGTTGTGGATGCTCAATGCCTCCGTCTCCTGACTCTTAAACCCTTGAGTTCCACCCCTATAATTCTGTCAAAACAGCTCTCCACTAGGTCACTATGACTTTCCTGTGGCCAAAGACTAATTTCTCCCCTTCCATTCTTATCTTTTCTGACTTCATGGCAGTATTGGACTTTGTTAACCCACCAGGTTTTTGGACACACTTCCCCAGCCTTTTCTCTCCTGCCTGCTGTTTGCCAGGTCCTCCCCGAGCATTCTGAATGCAAGTGCTCCACAGGGTCCCGGAGGCAGCCTCTGTCCTGGCTGAATCTGTGCTCTCTGCTGCCAATCACAAATCTACCTGTACAACCTGTCCTGTGCATTATAGATTATCTCACAGAATGAGGCCCCCAGACAAAATAGATATCTCACAGAATGAGGCCCCCAAACAAAAGTGTCTTCTTCCTCCAATTGGTTGGTTCTTCAAAGATGTACTTTCCAGTGTCTCTAACAGGAATGGAAACCCAAGAGACAGCTCAGTTGGTTCTGTGCTTGCCTTGCACACATGAGGATCAGTTTGATCCCTCGCACCCATAATGAAAAGGCCAAAAAGCCAAGTATGGTCACATGCACCTGTAATCCCAGTGTCGAGGAGGCAGAACCAGGTGGATCCCTGGGTCTTTGCTGGCCAGTCACACACACACACACACACACACACGCACACGCACACGCACACGCACATGTATGCACACACCACATGCAGAGGGGTGGGAGGAGAAAATGAGCTGAACCTGGAGTCATTTCCCACTAGGTGAGACCAGAACTCAATTCTTTCTCCCAGTTCTTGTTTTGTTTTGTGTTTTTCATTATTTTACCTTTTTATTGATTCTTTGTGAAATTCACATCATGCACCCCAACCCCACTCATCTCCCTTTCCTTCGAACCCACCCTCAGCCCTTGCAACCTCCCCCAAACAGAAAAAAAAAATCTCATTGTGGAAGCTGTAGTGTGTCACAGTGTGTCCCATGGTATACCCTTTTATCCACACTTCTTTACTTTTTACTTGGTCTGGTTTGAGGCCTCTGACTTCTGTTACTCTATAAATACTGGGTCCTCACCAGGACTCCTCTCGGATACTCTGTTGTTGCCCTGTGTAGTGGAGATCCTGCAGCTTTGGCTATAGGACTGGACCCTTCACCCTCGCATGCCAGAAGTTCAGAGATGGGGTAGATGTTGGAGTGGGCCATCTCAAAGCCCTGGATCTGGGCCTGGGTGGTAGCTGAGCTGGTCAGCCACCAGCGCTCCTGAACCCACACCGCTAGGGCGAGCTCTCCAGCACTGCTCCAGCTAGCTCACCCAGTGTTGGAGCTAGCAAGGAGAAGAGGCAGCCCTTGGAGCCCACTGCCCCATGCCCATGCTAACATGGCCAGCTCTATTGTGTTGAACTACCCTGATGAGGTGCAGGGCCCACTCTCCCAAGTGCTGCGGCCAGTGAGGGGCAGGGACAGCTCTTCCATCTGTGATGGGCGGGTCTCCCCCAGTTCTTGCCTTACACCTCTCACCCCTGCTTGTCACATGACCTGCTGGCTCATATCAGAGATCTATGTGTTAGTACCTTGAATTGTTTTTTCTCTGTATAACTTGAAAGCAATTTTTACATTTTTAGAATAATATTTGACCTGGACATCCCACTTTTAGAAATGTATCCTAAATAGAGGTATGTACATCAGAGATTTGATACACAAGAATCTCAAGTGGCAACAGTTTAAATAGTCAAGAAGGGGGGGGGATGGGTTGATACACGTGGTGTGTTCAAAACAAAGAAACAGTGCAAAGATGTCTACATCATTCTTCAAAAGGTGCTTGATCATGTAGAGGAAATACTCTTTCTATGCTGTCACATGAGAAAATAAGAAGGGAGGGGGGCCATGAATAGGCAAGCACAGTGAATGTTTTAGGGCAATGGCACTATTTGGTAGATGTGTGCTATTATATATTTGCCAAAACCTATAGGATTATAAGCTCAAGAATGAACTCTCGCATAAGCCACAGACTGCCAGGAATCAGGATGTGCATCTCGGCCCATTGGTTGAAAGAAATGTACCACTCTGGTGGGGATGTGGGCAGCCTAGCTGCAGAGAAAATATGGGGGATCTCTGTGCTTTCCTATCAGTTGAGCTGTGAACCTTATAAGAAGTGCTTTTAAGAGGTTATGGAGGGGAAAAGAAAGAAAGAAAGAAAGAAAGATTTACCTTGACCAAAAAAGAAAAGAGAAGGAAAGAAACACAGAAAGGGGCATGTAAGAGAAGAAGGAAGAAAGAAAAAGAGCCAGCTACAGGACCAGCAAGATAGATTAGCAGGTAAGGGTGCTTGCCACCCAACACATCAAGCCTGATGATGAAGAGTTCAAACCCAGGAACTACCTAAAGGTGGGAGGAGAGAAGGAACTCTACAAAGTTGTCCTGTGCCTCCTATACACTAATAATAACACTAATAATAGTATATAATAATTCATTGAAAGTTTTTTTTTTAAAGCCAGCCTGAAATGTGAATGAATGCCCATCTCAAACTATTCTCTTCCTGGCTCATGACACGTCAACACACCCATATTCGTTGTGCTCTATTAAGATTTTCTTCCCGAAGACTTAAGTCTTTCAAAGGTAAGGGAAATGTGAAGCTATCTTGACATGCTGGCCCCATCCTGCACCACCCTCCCTCCCTACCATTTATTTCCTCTGAGCTGATTTTCAACCCTGTGAGTTGCTGGTACCCGAGAGCAGTACAAATGGTTGTTCTCCATGCACCAACTCTGTCCAGTGGTGGGACACCCAATCTCCCGACACCTACCTTGGCATCTATTTACATATTCACTTCTTGATGGACCTCAAGAGGTGCGGTGCTCCGATTTCTCCTCTGAGCTAGGCATCACGTTGTACTCTTCTTCTCATGAATTGATGCATTAAATACAATCTCTGGCAGATGTTCCTTTTACATCTGTATGAGAATCATGAGTTGCCTTTTTAAAAAATATCTTGAGGGCTGAGGGTGTGTCCCGGTGATAGAGTGCTTGGTGAGCATGAATGAAGAGCACTGAGACAGAAAGACAGACAGACAGACAGACCCTTTAACACATGCCTGCATATTGTACTCATTCTCTTCACCCTTTAATCCTGCTCATTCTTTAGGCCTCAGCTCTGACATCACTCCCTTAGAGAGGCCATTTCAAATCTCCAAGTCCTTCATGATTCCTTCTCTTACTGACATATGCCTCCATAGAACTTAGTATATAGTTTACAATTTGTATTTTGTGTGCTTCAGGGTCTCAAACTCCCTGACATTCAAATTCTGTCTTTGTATTTTTCTTTCTTCCTTCCTTTCTAGATGTTTTAAGGCAGAGCCTTGCTGTGTGGCCATGCTGGTTTCAAATTCACGCTAGTTCTGCTGTCTGTGCTGGCATTACGAGTCCACCAGCATGCTCTGCATGCTTTATTTTATACATTTTCTATAAGGGATATGTATGTTATTATACTGTTTAAGATGGTATCTTTAACCTTTACTTTCAAGATAAATAGGAAAAAGCAAACAAACTATAGTATTCTCATCGTGAACTGCTTCTTGCACCTCTGTGGGAGCTTCCCCCCAAAAAAACTCTAGCTCCCCCAGATTGCTCCCCACACAAACTCCTATTGCAAATTGCAGTTATATTCACTTCTACATACTCATCCTTACTGCAGCATTCAGTAACAAGATAATGTGTGTGTGTGTGTTATAGTTCCTACTCAAAATGTCTAGTAGGTGATAGATGAAAAGACATAAAGCAGTGTGTGCAGCTCAGGGTTAGAACCTGTGTGTAGAATAAGTAAGGCTGTGGGTTTCAGTCCCCAGCACCAAACAAACACAGAAGTCACACAGTAATGTGAGATACTGTCAAACCAAGTGCATTACTTTATACAAGTGCTCGGGCTTGAGCCCTCAAAGGCTGGGATGGTTCTGTGCCCTCTGTTGTGATTCTAGTTCTTTATATGCCCTGTGTGTGTAGCTACACAGAAGGGACAACCCATCTTGGCTGCTTTAATGCAATGCACTGTGTCAGTTGCAGCCTAGATAAATGGCAAATGTTCCAAATGATGGGGTCATTTACCATCCAGGTCAATGGACTGGGTCCACTCCAGAGATTAGTTTATCCCAGACAGGGAGTTTGCCTGGAATGTCCTCCCACCTCAGTGCAATGTGTCCATTACCACTCTGTAAGTGTTCACATTGTCTAAAGCGTGTGTCTGATTTCTGGATTCCTGGGATGGCTTATGGGAGATGAACAAACCACTCAGAGGCTGAGTTAAAGATTCCAGTGTCCATTCAAGAGCTCCTTTGGGGCCAGGCATGGTGGCGCACACCTTTAATCCCAGCACTGAGGAGGCAGAGGCAGACAGATCTCTGTGAGTTCAAGGCCAGCCTGGTCTACAAAGTGAGTCCAGGACAACCAGAGATACACAGAGAAACTCTGTCTTGAAAGACCAAAAAAAAAAAAAAAGAAAAGAAAAAGAAAAGAGCCCTTTTGCAATTGGAGAGGAGTAATGGCTCCGTCCTACAAGTTGTGTTGTATGAGAACGCAGAGTACAAGCAGTAAGAGTTCTTCTAGAAGGTGGCTCTTGGTTTACATAGAAGCCTTAGGCCAGTTGCCTAGTCAACACCTGACTCTTTGCTCTGGTCACAAGAGTGCCACCTGTTGGAAAATGCTGCTTCTGCAGCGTCTCTAGCTAAGGGGCTTGTAGGTCAGGTCATTCTACTGTTGCTTTACACCAGAGCCCTCTCCCACGCCTTCCTGAAAAATGCTGCCATTGTGCTCTGTTGAGAACTTTTGCTGGGGAACATTACTCAGCCATTTCTGTGTATAGGTTTGCATGCAGTCTAACCAGTAACAAAATCAAGTACACCAGAGGGTCTGGGAGAGGGAGTCACTTCAAATCGCAGTATTCTCTGTGTGGCATTCTCAGGTAGCCTTACTAACTGTCCTAAAAAATGTCTTTCTGTCCTTCAGACTTGAAAACTATTTCACTGTCCTCCTGGACCCTTTGTTGTTGTTGAAAATTCCTGCCCTGAGTTTCCTTGTGAAATGAGACTCCAGTCAGTCTCTTTTTTGGGCACATGCCCTTTCTCTATCTTCTCCCTAAGATGTCAAAGAATCACTGTATGGTTCTTTCCATTTTTTTTTCTTTTCTTTCTTTTTTTTTTTGTTTTTTGTTTTTCGAGACAGGCTTTCTCTGTGTATCCCTAGCTGTCCTGGACTCACTTTGTAGACCAGGCTGGCCTTGAACTCGCAGAGATCCGCCTGCCTCTGCCACCCAAGTGCTGGGACTAAACACTTACAGAGTGGGAATGGACACATTGCACTGAGGTGGGAGGACATTCCAGGCAAACTCCCTGTCTGGGATAAATTAATCTCTGCAGTGGACCCAGTCATAAATGACCCCATCATTTGGAACATTTGCCATTTATCTAGGCTGCAACTGATACAGTGCATTGCATTAAAGCAGCCAAGATGGGTTGTCCCTTCTGTGTAGCTATACACACAGGGCATATAAAGAACTAGAATCACAGAGGCAGGCGGATCTCTGTGAGTTCGAGGCCAGCCTGGTCTACAAAGTGAGTCTGGGACAGCCAGAGCTGTTATACAGAGAAACCCTGTCTCGAAAAACCAAAAAAAAAAAAAAAAAAAAAAAGAACTAGAATCACGACAGCAATTACGCCCAGCAATTACAGACAGCTGTGAACTTCCATGTGGGTGCTGGGACTTTAACTCGGGTCCTTTGGAAGAGCAGCTAGTGCTCTTAACTGCCGAGCCATCTCTCCAGCCCCTCCTCCCATTTCTTTATTTTCTTCCTCCTTCCCTTCTTACATTTTCGTACTGGGGATGGACTGAACCCTGGGACCGGAATGTGACAAGTATGTGCTCTATCATTGAGCTGGACCCACAAGACCCTATCCCATTTGTTTCTGTGATGCTGACTCTAGCAAAGACTCCTGGGCAGGGTGGACCAGGATCTAAACCCATGCTATTGAACTCCTTTTCATGAGGAACCACACTGAGCCAGGACCCTGGCACTGGCTGACCGTGAAGTATATAAAGTCTCTCAGAAGCTGGTATGGAGACTGGTGGGAGTCCCAGTACCACACTGTGGATCTTTCTGATGTGACAGCTCTGAATACAACAGGAGCAGCCAACTGTAGGGCTGGAATGCCAGGCAACTGAGCTCTCTGCACCCAGGGAGGCCTTTCAGCCCACTCTAGGACAATGTAAAAGATTGTCGTGTGTTCCTTGTAACTTGGCTGTAATGGTTTCCACCCAGGCCTGTGGGCCATATTGTTCTTCCTCTCCTGGCAGATCCTTGGCACTCACTCTCCACTTTGGCTGCCCACGGCCTCCCTGCAGCTCTGCTTTGGCCTGATTAATAGAGTCCAGCTTTCCCCAAGGTGTCTGGGGAGTGGAGGGTAAGTCATGCTAGAAGCCCTAATTGACTGGTCACTTTTATTTTTTTTTGCCACAGACTTCCTGTTTACAGCTCCTTCCTACACAAAGCTAAGCAGACACACAATGTTTTAAGATTTTCTTCATTCAAGGATAGCCAAGAAACAGAGCTAGAGTCTGCTAAGAAAACAAAAGAAGCCATGGTTCCAGAATATTTGGACTCTGGGAAACTACCGAGTCTCCCCGTTGTGGGGAGTGGCTGCCCCCTCTGAGCTCAACATGATGACTGCCAGTTAAGTAAGCCTGTCTTGGGGGGGAAGCCAACGAAGAAAACAACAATAAAAGGGAGATAAATGGCTGTTGATGAGTAAGAACTGTGCAGACCAGGATGAAAAAAAAAACCAAAAATCCCCTGTACTCGTTTAGAGTACATAGCCAGGAGGATAAACACCAGTAAATTCACAAATGATTACCATTTGGAGATGATTAAACAAACAAACAAATAAATAAATGAGTGAATATCCCTGGAAGAAAAGTCTACAGGGCAGAAATCACGAGATTCTGCACAGAACATTCACGAGTTCTGTCTTGGGTCTGTGGTATGCTCTGAACTGGCCTCCTGGCTTGGCTTCTGAGATTGTGGGGACCCCAAGGCGGTCTCTCCTTTACAGCACTGGGGTGCTGGTTGCCCACCCACCCTAACGCTGAAGAGGCGGGGTGAATCCTGGCACATCCTTGTTCGGGTGAAGGACGAGGCTGCAGTGGACAGACAGCATCCTCTCCTCATCTTTCCGGTCCCAAACGCCCACCATGCAAAGGCTGGAAAGGTCTTAGCATCTCCCCAGCTCTAACGTTCCAACTTCCTGAAAGGAATTAAGCAGAGTCCCGACTTTCCAGAAACTTGGAACCTATAGGATCTATGGAACTGATATCCCAATCTTGATGTGGCTGGAATATCCCCAGTCCTTCTAAAACCCCGGGGACGGGAGTGGGTGGTGGGTTGTGTCATTCGTGTCCCCTGGATCCAATTACCAACCTCCCAGATGAGGACAGCTGGCGCCCTCTTGAGGAAGAAATGCGTGCCTGCCCATTTCTGGAGGGCTGGAGGGCTAAGGCGGTCCCTAGGTCCTCTGGGCCTCTTCTGCACCCTAATGCGGCTAGGGAAAAACCCAGGCTTTGCTTGAAGAGTCTGGTTTCAGTTCCAGCTGGTCCACTGGCTCCCGGTGACTAATGAGGCATTTCTGTATCAGCGCTCCTCAAGAACTCTCAAGGGAGTAGGCAGTGAGCAAGTACAAAGGCGTGGGTCAGTAGCAGCCCTGAAATTTTACGGCCACAAGTGTCTGATCATTGCAAAATGGTTCCCAACACCCTATGAGTATGGCAGAACCCGCGGTGAGCAAAAAAGGCGGGAGACAACACACGTAATGTACAATGTCATTTGTAAGGTAGCTCCTGCCTGCAGTCCCAGCACTGCAGGTAGGAGCCAGCCAGGAGGATCCTCCGTTTGCGGCCCTGCTTCAAAACAAACCCCAAATGCGATATAATTTTGGGTAAGGTTAACTGCTTTGAACAACATGGAAAGTGACAGGATATAGATAATTGGAGGAGGGGAGATGGTACCACCTTCAGGTGTTCAGAGTAGACAAGGAAGGTCTTGCTTAGGACTCACAAGTTGTCCTAAGTGAGAAGAAAAGTGTGACCTTGTTGAACTGAGTTACCTTTGGCCAAGACAATAGAGGCCGCGCCCTGAGCGCCCGGGATTTGGAGGTTCGTGGGCGTCCTTGTTTACTCATCATATTCAGACTCTAGGCAGATGCTTCATGAGCGTGCGTCAGCGTTGTGGGTTTTGGTCTGACAAAGTTGAGACAAACACGGGGTCACAGGGCTGAAGTAAGTGCTTAGGTAAGAGGATGAACAAATTAATGCGCTCAGGGCTCCTTCTCAGATAACATCTGTGCAGTGGGTTGAACAAAGATCGTGTCCAGGGGTTCTGGACATCCTATGTCCACGTCCTCTCCAGATGCCCGAGCATTAAAGGAGCGTCTGCAGACCGTGCATACAGAAGGAGGAATGTTTTGTAATGTTGACATTAAACAATTTGTTAACTGTAAGATGCTTGAAATTTGCCAGTTCTTAACCTTAACAGCCAGAAGAATACTGAACACTAAAACTGAGAATATTTAAGAGACTGGGGATGTAGCTTAGTATAGAATGTGGTTGGCATAGATGAGGCCCAGGTTGAATTCAAGCAAAAACAAAAAATGAACCAACGACAACCAAACCCCCCAAACAAATAAAAGGACTACTCTATATAACTTAGTTGAATTTTCAAATAATCTTTTTCAATAATTGCTTTAAATAATTATTGAAAAATTTTATGCCACTCATTTGAATATACATTTGTGTAATTATAAATATTTTTGAAGACTTGAGTAAAGTAATTTTTTGAAAGTCTTTAAAATGGATAAAAATCCATTTTAACTTCTAATTTTTGGTTGTCATATTTTAAGTGATAATATACTTAAGTTCTGTACATGTTGAGATAATAACATTCTAAAAACTTCTTTATAACTTACCTTAATAGAACATTATTTGGTGGTGACCATATTAGTGACTTCCCTTGAATGAAAGTATCTCTGTCCAATAATAAACTTATACTATGTTATAAATAATGCATATCTGTCTGCACTTTATTACATTCAAGTTTCACCAACAAAAACCCAGACCACTCAGATATGCACAGTAATAACTGAATTCAGTTGCTCTATTTTGCTAACATGTGTTTAGCCCAGACTTTTCAGTTTTGTCATCAGGAAGAATTTGTCATGGTAGGAACAGAGAACGTATTTTATGTAACAGTTTTTGGGATGGCTTTTGTTTGTTTCGTTGTTCGAGTTCTTGGAGACACGGTATACACGACCAATGGTACAAGTTCCCTGTTAGGTGAAGATCTGAAGCAATGATATGTTTGAAGACCCAGAAGTGGCAAGGTACTGAGTATGTCAGAGACAGATCTGACAGGCGAGTCTAGAGGAGATGGCCAAGTCCAGCCACCATGGGGAGTTTGAAGGATCGCACACTAACACTGGGAAGCCATTGATTGGGGTTTAAGCTGCACGAGATGGGTTGTTCTGGCTGCTGTGTGGGAGGAGAACAAGAGCAGAGATGGGGCCCATTAGGAGCGTCTTGTTTCAGCACCGATGAAATACCAGGCACTGTGAGCTTCCTTTTGAGTTTTGTCAGTTGAGGTGATGAGACATGAGCAGTTGGGACTACATCTGAGGGAAGAGTCCACAGGGTTTACTGGTGAATTGAGTGTTTGCGATGGGGCAAGGAGAGACTGGTTTCTGTGTTACTGGTTCGTGAGGTTGAGTTTGCAACCATCCAAACTGTGGCAAACATCTGTGGCATTGCTGTCAGGACTCCCCCGGGAGACGCCCAAACTGCCGATGCTCACACCCGTTCTGCATTTTAGCCTATGCTTATCCTCCCATGTGCTACAAATCATCTCTAATACAGCGCAAATGCTGAGCCTAATTGTTATACTGCATTGTTTAGAAAATGACGGCACACAAAGACTGCACACGACTCCATAGAGATGGGAAATGGTCTTTTCTATCTGCATTTGTTTGGATCTGCACGTACGGAACTCACAGATAGGTTTTTGAAATTCTGCTTTGTGAGTTTCTGATAACGGTCAGGGGAGAAACGAAGGAGGCAGGGGGATTTTCCTCTAGTACCTGTTCACAGCCTCACCAAGTTTCCAGGTCTCACTTGCTGCCCGAGTTCCACCAAGCAGTCAGTCAACTGTTGCAACAGGGTTCTCACAAAATGGTCTCTGCTAAGCTCCCTCGTAACCCTGAAGTCCGAGTCATCAGGTGACACAATGGGACTTTGAGGATCTGAAGTTTCAAAGTGAATGCCGTAATATTGACCTATTGACCCTTTCCCTCTTACTTCCCTTCCAAACTGGGATTGCAGGCATATGTCACTGCACAGTGCTGGGAACTGAACTCAGGGCTTCTTTACTTCATACATACATGCCCAGCTCTTCCAACCAGACTCCCCAAAGGCTGAAAAAGAAGCAGTCATTAGGAATGTTCTCTCCGGCCGTCTTCCACCTGCTGAATCACACTCCTGGTGTCTTCTGTTGTTACTCACATAGTCCGTGTCTCTGTACAGGTCCTGTTTTTTGGGAATGAGCACGTTAATGTATTTGTCAGTGTGTATTCAGTAGCCTCATAGCTCTGTGACCTCTAAGTCACATGATAGCAGAATGACGAACCACAGGGATGGTGCTAGAAAGAGCTCAGTGATAGAGCACTTATTGAACACACACAAGGCCCAAAGTTCCATCTCTAGCACTGTAGAGAATAAATAAATAAAGACAGAGGTGGGTGGGGGGAAGGAACTTGGGAGTTCAGCTGCTCGGGTTCTTTGTTGCCCTAATGAAGTGGGGATTTAGCCCTCATTGTGACACTGGATGGCCCCACAGCTGGCTGGTGGCAGACATGAACTGGCCCCCTAGGCTGAGACTTCAAGTTTGCCTTTCGCATGTACAGCCTCTGCCTAAAGGGTAATGTAACAGGTCAGATGGGTGGGGATGTGACAGTGAGTGGGTTTACCTCTCTCCCTGAGGCAGGGGTAGACGGCTCATTTCCTAATGGGTAGAGTCTTACTGAGCCTCTGGAGCTCATGGCTCTTTTCTGAGTATAGTAATCTTGACCTGGTATCTACCACCAACCTCCCAACCCACCTACATCTGTTGAGGACATTGGAGCAACCTGTGTAGCTAGGGCTGTGACGGGTGGGGCCTCAGGATGTGCCACTGATCCTGTGGTGTGTAGGTGGCGGTGGAGAAACTGACACTCACCACTCCAACGGAGTTTGTTGCTGTGAGTTAACAGGGTCACCCTGGCACGACTCAACACTGATAGACAAGTCAGGGGAGGGAAGTCATATCCAGCCCTGGGCTACACAGAAGAACTGACAGGAACTAAACAAGCCAAAAGGAAGCTAGAGGCAATGGTGGCTCCAGGAACAGCACGTGCAAAGACAAAGTGGCAACCAGCAGAAGCACATTTGAAGAGTCCCAAGGGCTTGGCTATGACTGTGGCATGGGTGGGAATGGAGCCAGGAAGCTGAGGGGGCCAGGGCCAAGCAGAGTCTCCGCCATCTACTAAAGCTGACATCAGAAGTCAAGAAATGCCTTAGATGAGGGCTCATTCCAATCAAAGCTTCTCCCTGCCTCCCTCAAACATCCCTCCTCTGAGCCAATGCTTTATATAAATGAAGCATCTGTAATTGTGTTGATAGCTTCAGGGATGGATGGGAAAGACCCAAGGAGCGGACTACATGAGGGCCAGGCCTTCCTATCTCATTTCAGCTAGGCCTTCCTTCTACAGTCCCTTCTGGATCCTTCTTTACCCTCACCTGGTAGTCTTTGAGCCCCTCTTCTCCATCCCCGCTCCACCCCTGCTCTGCTCCTTCCCCGCCCCTTCCCTCCCAGCCTGAGCAACATAAAGCTCCTCAGTTTATCCCAAAAGTATGGAATACATTCAGTGAAAGGCTCCAACGTGATTAATCTCAACACACCTGGAACATACAAGGAGCTTCCTGTATATCAGTGGTTCTCAGCCTGTGGGTCACGACTCCTTTGGGTTCAAACCACCCTTTCACGGGGTCGCATATCAGACATCCTGCATACCATATATTTACATTATGATGCATAACAGTAGCAAAGTAACAGCTATGAAGTAACAACACAATAACTTTATAGTTGTGGGTCACTACAACATGAGGAACTGTATTAAAGGGTTGCAGTCTTAGACGGCAGCATTGGGTGTCACATTGCGAATGTGTCAGTGAAGACTCTGCTTTGTGTCCTTCTGGGCTTTGTCTCCAACTTTGCAGACTCTGGTTAGGGTGGATAGGGTACAGAAGAGCCATGGAGGCCCCGAGTTGTGAGTTGTGCGTAGCCTTTCGGGTATGTACCCTCTCACTTCCAAAGCCCCTCCATGTCAACCCAGCAACTCTTACTCAGAGGCTAACTGTGCTTCAGAATTCTGAATCTTCAGATTTTGAAAATATACTTTTTGATATGCTAAACCTCCTCTGGAATGGGGAAGCACCCAGTGGTCAAACAGACCAAGCCTTTTTGCCTTGCCCTCGGTGTGTGGGGTTATCAGTAGGCCCTTGTGGAACTTAGGCAGGGCAGGGTTGGTTCAAATGTCCAGTGAGTCATCAAGTGCTTCCAGCTCCCCAATCCCTGCCATGTGTGTGCGTGCGTGCGTTATAGGTTTCTTGTAGCTCAAGGTGGTCTTAAACTGACCTTAAATCCTGGATCCTCCTGTCTTTGCTTCCCAAATGCTGGGATTATAGGTCTGCTTCATTAAACCTAGCAAATCAGGATGTTGGGAGCTTGTGAAGTCCCTCAATTTTTGGACCCTACAGATGAGGGGTCTAGAGTGGTGAAGTCATGAGCCTAAGGTATTTTTGTCTAGGGGAAAATGCCCAGGTTATTACATGGCTATGTCAGATCATGCTTCAGCTGCGTAGTTTTGGCTTTCTGGTGTAGAAGACATGGTCTACTGCAGAGGTCCTCAGCGGCAAAAACAAAACAAAACAGTAAGAAAGCTAAGAGTTTCTTCTGAAACAGCAATGGTGCCATCTACTGGACATTTCGAAAATGACATCTGTCCACCAAGAACAAGAATTCTCTATCCTGGAGAAGGGCTCAGAAGGGCTGCTGAATTGTCTTTCTTTTCTGTATAAACGATATTTCAGGGCCACGGGTGGAGCTAATAACTGACTCCTATGCAATCTGTGCTTCGAGATGTTTGACAGCAGTCACAGCAAGTAAAACATCAACAGTAATAATGAAACCTCTGGCCAGAGACTCTATAAAGTGCCAACTTCACCATTTCCCAGTTAGCCAAGCTGACAAAAGAGAGGGAGAGAGGGAGGAAGAAAACACAAATAACACAATTAGAGATCAAGGGATGCCATTAAAGCAGACTCTAATGGAATACAGAACATCATTAGAGAGTACCCTGAAAACCTATGCTCTGAAAAGCTCGATAAGAAGAATTTCTAAATGTGTGTCATTCTCCAAAATGAAACCCAGAAGACAGAGTAACTTGAACAGGTTCATTCCAAGCAACAAATTGGGATCTTCACTCAAAAGCATCCCCTCAGAGAAAGCCCCGACCTCTCAGACTCGCCGCTCAGTTCTATCACACTTTTATGGAAGACCTGAGGTGAATTCCTTCTACCTTCTTCCTCAAACTAGAAAGTGGAGGAATTCTATCAAAGTCATTCTCTGAAGTCTGCATTATTCTGAAACCCAAATGTAGGTAAAGAAAGACACAGCAGAAAGCAAAGAAGAGAACAAATATAGACCAATTTGTTTGATGAACATAGCTGCTAAGATTCTCAACAAGACACTTGCAAACTGAATTCAGGAACACATTAGATTATGCATTATGACTAAATGGGAATCCATCCCAGAAAACTAAGGTTGAATCAACCTTACTTGATTACTATGTAAATCAGTAAATGTAATTCACCATGTAAATAAACTTAAGGTCAGAAACCACATAGTCATTTCAATTGAGGCTGAAAAAGCATTTGACAAAGCTCAACATGCCTTTAGGATAAAAGTTCTGGAGACTTGCCAGGGGTGGTGGCGCACGCCTTTAATCCCAGCGCTTGGGAGGCAGAGGCAGGAGGATCTCTGTGAGTTTGTGGCCAGCCTGGTCTACAGAGTGAGTCCAGGACAGCCAGGGCTCTGTTACACAGAAAAAAAAAAAAAAAAAAAAACCTGTCTTGAAAAACAAACAAAAAACTCAAAAAGTTCTAGAAACTATAGGCACAGGTGTTACACACCTCAAAAAAATACAGGATATATATATATAACAAATCTATAGCCAACATTGTACGGAATAAAGACAAACAGCATTTTGTCTGAAAGTTGAGAATGAGACATATTGATGTCCACTCCCGCCTCATGCTTTATATTGTGCTCATCAATCAGACGAGAGAAAGACACGAGAGGGACAATAATGAGATGGAAGAAAAGCATGACATGATTCTTTCCTTAAAAGACACTATAGCATCTACTAGAAAACTCCTGGGCCTGAAAAACACAGTAAAGTTGTAAGATAAAAAAAAAAATCAATACATAAAAAACATAGTTTTTACTGTTTCCCACTGAGGATATAACTTTATCTCCACTCAACACTGGCTGGAGTCATTTGAGAGGAGGGACCCTCAACTGAGAAAATGCCTCCATAGGATGGGGCTGTAGGCAAGCCTGTAGGGCATTTTCTTAATTAGTGATTGATGCTGAGAGTCCAGCCCACTGTAGGTGGGACCGTCCCTGGGCTGCTGGTCCTGGGTCCTATAAGAAAGCAGGCTGAACAAGCCTTGAGGAGCAAGCCAGAAAACAGCACCCTTCATGGCCTCTGCATCAGCGCCTGGCTCTGGGTTTCTGCCCTGTTTGAGTTCCTGTCCTCACCGCTTTGCTTTCAATGTCCTCATTGAACCCTATGGAACTGTGGGTAAAATTAACCCTTTTATCCCCAAGTTGCTTTGCTCAGACTGTTTCATCGCAGCAATAGTGTCACCCCAACTAAGACACCAGAACTCTAAAATATGTTTTATTTTATTTTATTTTATTTTTTTATTTTTTTTAAACATTTTTTAACATTTTTTTATTTATTTATTATGTATACAGTATTTGCTCTACATATATGCCCGGGCAGCAGATCTCAATGTAGATGGCTGTGAGCCACCATTTGGTCGCTGGGAATTGAACTCAGGACCTCTGGAAGAACAGCCAGTGCTCTTAACCTCTGAGCCACCTCTCCAGCCCAATATGTTTTATTTTAAAAAAATTATTTTGTACTACTCTTTAAAAAACATAAAATTACACTTAATTGTGTGCGTGTGCATGTGTGTGTGTGTGTGCACCGTGGTGCATGTGTGGTGGTCAGAGGATAATTTGTGGATGTCAGTTTTTTCCTCTCACCATGTGGGACCTGGGCACTATGTACGTTCCGGCATTTGAACTCAGATTTGGCAGCAAGCACCTTTATCCTCTGAGCCCTCTCACTGGGCCCATTATATGATTTCTACATGGATGGCTCAGAGCTTAAGAGCTCTTGACACTCTTTCAGAGGTCACAAGTTGGGTTTCCAGGGGTTCTGATGCCCTCTTCTGGCCCCCACAGACCGGCACACATATGGTGTACGTTCATACAAATGCATGTGAACTAGTAAATAAATTTAATTAAATAAATAAAACACATTCTTTTCCTTGAAATGGTTTGGCATTCCCATGCACACCACAGAGGCCCCTTTTCTCCTCTGACTGGCCTGGCACACCAGGGCCCACTCCCCCTGCCTGCCCTGTTTCATTGTGTATGCCAAGGTAAAGTCCTGAGCTGCCTCTTCACTGTTCATGAGCTCGTTCCCCTGCCTGACTCAGCTCCCATAGCTTCCAAGCATCCTGGAACAAAGTAAGAGTTTGCCCTTGTCTAAACAGTGAAAAATTAGGGTGAATTTTAATTTGCTTAAGGCAACCAAACTTCACCTGTTCCTTAAACACAGATACAGTGCTTACTGTCACGTTTCTAAGTCTCTGTGTGATTTTGCTTTAAAAAAAATCCATTAACATGTGTTATTTATTTACTTGCTTGATTACTTACATTTTTTTTTAAAGATTTATTTATTATGTATACAATGTTCTGTCTGCAGGTATATCTGCAGGCCAGAAGAGGGCACCAGATTTCATTATGGATGGTTGTGAGCCACCATGTGGTTGCTGGGAATTGAACTCATGACCTCTGGAAGAGCAGCCAGTGCTCTTAACCGCTGAGCCATCTCTCCAGTCTGATTACTTACATTTTGAGACAGGTTTTCAGGTTACCTAGGCAGGTCTGGAACTTATTCTGTAGCCCAGGCTGGCCTTGAACTTTGATCCTCCTGCCTCCGCCTCTTGAGTCCTGGGATCACAGTGTGCACCACCACACCTGGCTAGTGTGCACCTTTTGATAGTGAGCACAATGAACTAATCTAGGGAATCTCATTTCCCCAGAGATAAAGCTCTTCAGAGAATGTGAACACTCGGCCCACAGAAGAGTCATTCTAAGAGCTGCTTCTTCCCATGAATCTCCCATAGATCTTTTGTTTTCACAGACAATGTCTTGAATTTCTCAAAATAAACCCCAAAATGAATCAGCTAAGAAAATAAGAAACTACACAGGAAGAAGATACTTTAGAAGTTGGGCTGAGTCACAGGATAAACAGACAGGGTCCGTTTTTCAGGTAAGGTGGGGTTTGTGGTTGGCTCATTTGTTTCTTTGTTTGAGAGAGGATCTTTCTATATAGCCCATGCTAGCCTCATACTCTCCATCCTCCTGCTTCAGCCCCCTGTGTCCTTGGATGCAGGTGTAAGCCACCATGCCCACCCAAATTTTGTTTTTTTGTTTTTTTTTTTAAAGATTTATTTTATTTATTTTATGCATATGAGTGCTCTATCTGCATGTACACCTGCATTCCAGAAGAGGGCACCAGATCACATTGTAGATGGTTGTGAGCCACCATGTGGTTGCTGGGAATTGAACTCAGGACCTTTGGAAGAGCACTAGGCAGTGCTCTTAACCGCTGAGCCATCTCTCCAGCCCCAAATTTTGTTTTTTTGTTTTTTTTTTTGGTTTTTCGAGACAGGGTTTCTCTGTGTAGCCCTGGCTGTCCTGGACTCACTTTGTAGACCAGGCTGGCCTCGAACTCGCAAAGATCCGCCTGCCTCTGCCTCCCAAGTGCTGGGATTAAAGGCGTGCGCCACCACTGCCCGGCCCCAAATTTTGTTTTTGAGATAGCTTTCCTTATCTGTAGTTCAGAGGACATAAACCCACCTGTTATGATTATACAGTTCAATGTTGTTAGTATATTCAGAAAGTTGTGCCATAAAAAGAAATGAAGCATTGATTGATATATGCTTAACCGTAGAGGAACTCTGAGCTTGTTATGCTAAATGAAGAAAGCCAGTCACAAAGGAGCACATATGATCTTGTTAATGTGAAATGTCCACAATATGCAAACTATAGAGACAGAAAGTGCATTAGTAGTTGCTTGGGGTCTCTCTCTCTCTCTCTCTCTCTCTCTCTCTCTCTCTCTCTCCTCTCTTTGTTTGTGTGTGTGTGGTGAAGTTGGGGGTTTAAAAATGTTTCAAGCCGGGCGGTGGTGGCGCACGCCTTTAATCCCAGCACTTGGGAGGTAGAGGCAGGCGGATCTTTGTGAGTTCGAGGCCAGCCTGGTCTACAAAGCGAGTCCAGGACAGTCAGAGATATTCAGAGAAACCCTGTCTCGAAAAACCAAAAAAATAAAAAAAATAAAAAAAAATGTTTCAAACTTGATTGCGATAATGGTGGCTGTGACAATCAGTTTCTCTCAGGTACGTACACCCAGGGGTGGGGGAGGTGGTCGAATGACACGAGTGTGTTTATTTCTCTGACTACTAGATTACAAACATCCCTTGGGCATGCACACTGATTTTTATAAATACTTACTAACCAGGATGAATGGATGGATGATATTTGCAATTCTAACATGGAACATCATAGGGAGTTACTGGAGCAAACAGGTGTCACGAATAACATGAATTTTTTAAAAGAAATGCCTCAGCCAGACACCACAGGATTGATGCACATTTGGCCTCACAGAGACCGTAGGCCCTGCACAAACTCAAGCCAGAGTCCCAGCAGCGAACCCAGACTGAATCCCAGTTCTGAGAAGGGGAAGTGGACACAGGCTCCCACCCCTAACCAAGAAACTGTCTGCAACTAATACCAGCTGGCAAAGGGGAAATTAGTCGTCTCCAATGGAATTAGATTCTTCAATGGAGTCTGACTAGCTATATCAACCACACGTCAGGCTAGGCCTTGTGCCAGGAGTAGTTAGCCAACACAAAACAAGGTCAATGGTATTTCTGTAGATGTTTTGTCTTATTTGTAGCTTTTGTTGTTGTTTTTGGCCTTATTGGTCTTTTGCTTGTAAATTTTAGTTTTTGTTTGTATGGAGTTTTTTTTTGGGGGGGAAGTTGTATATGTTTCTTGTTTATTTTTGTTTTGTTTTTTAAAGAAACAGAAAAAGGATATGAAGTTGGGTGGATGGGGACATAGGGAGGAGTTAGGGTAGAAGAAAGGTATGATCAGATTATATCATTTGAAAAAAAACGTTTTTACCTTTCAGGTCACTAACAACCTTTTTTTCATTTTTTGTTTTGGTTGTTGTTTTTTTGAGTCAGGGTCTCTCTGTGTAGCTCTGGCTATCCTGGAACTCTCTCTGTAGACCAGGTTGGCCTTGAGTTCAAAGAGATCTGCCTACCTCTGCCTCCCAAGTGCCAGGATTAGAGGTGCACACCACAGCCCAGCTAGATCATTAACAATCTTAACACCAAAAAAATACCATTGCAAAATGTGCTTGGAGCCCAGAGCCACTTCTACAGAGTGAGAATACTCTGCTTGGGGCTGGAGAGGTAGCTCAGTGATTTGGGAGTGTGTTCTGCTTGTACAAAGGCCAGAGTTCAGTTCCCAGCACCTCTATCAGGGAGCTCTGAACCACTGTAACTCCAGCTCCAGGGGATCTGATGCCCTCTTCTGACTTCTGAGGGAATTAGTACACAAATGCATATACCACCAACCCCCACATATGTACGTAATAAAACTATGCCAAGTGGTAGCTCATGCCTTTAGTCCTAGCACTTGGGAGGCAGAGACAGGCAGATCTCTGTGAGATGGAGGCCAGCCTGGTCTACAAAGTGAGTCCAGGACAGCCAGGGCTATTACACAGGGAAACCCTGTCTCAAAAACAAAAACAAAAAACCAAACTAAACAAAAAACAAAAATTAAAAAGTGATTATACTTGATAGAATTGTGACATTGAAAATTATTTTCTGGGACTGGAGAGATGTCTCAACAGTTAAGAACACACTGGCTGCAGAGAGGAGTGAGTGGGGGGGCAGGGCTGGAGAGATGGCTCAGAGGTTAAGAGCACTGGCTGCTGTTCCAGAGGTCCTGAGTTCAATTCCCAGCAACCACATGGTGGCTCACAACCATCTATATGGGATCTGGTGCCCTCTTCTGGCCTGCAGGCATACATGTAGACAGAACACTGTATGCATAATAAATAAATAAATAAATAAATAAATCTTTTAAAAAAAGAAGAAGAACACCAGCTGCTCTTCCAGAGGACCCAGGTTCAATTCCTAGCCCCCACATGGCAGCTCACAACGGTCTGTAACTTTTGTTCCAGAGGCTCCAACACCCTCACACAGACATACAAGCAGTCAAAACACCAATATACATAAAGTAAAAATTAAAAAAATTATTTTAAAGAATTGTTTTCTGAAAAATTTTCAAACAGGCCTGGCACATATAGTAGGTACTTGATCAGTGCTATGTAGAGGCCAGAAGAGGGTGCTGAATTCTCTGAAGGTAAATTACAGTCTTGAGCAGCCTGATGGGGGTGAGACTGCAGGTCCTCAGGAAGAATAGCAAGTGCTCTTAACTTGTGAGCCATCTCTGCAGTCCCATTGTTTTGTTTGGACACTTACTACTACATACTTAATCCGGGTTGACCTCCAACTTGAGAGTCCGCTGTCTTCCAGGTTCCATTAATATGATGACCTCCAGTTCCATCCATTTTTGTACCAATGACACAATTTCATTCTTTTTATCATTGAATAAAGTTCTTTTATATGTATGTGTATATATATATATATATATGTCTGTCACATATTCTTATCTAGTCATCTATTCTTCGTCATTTAAGCTGTTCCGTCTCTTGCCTATGGTGAGCAATGCAGCAACAGACATGAATGTTTAAGTGTCTCTGTGGTGTGCTGACTCAAATTCCTCTGAGTATATACCCAGAAATGGCAAAGGTGGGCCATGCTGTAGTTTTAACATTACATTTTTCCAGGAACTTCTAACTTCTAGAGTGGCTGCGCCAGTTTGCAGTTCTGTCAGTGTTGTACAAGGATTCCTTCCTGCACCCTCTGTCCTCCTCGGCACTGGTTGTTTTCTTTTTTAAAGATTTACTTTTTCATAATTGTGTGTGTGTGTGTGTTTGTGTTCATGTGTGTATGTGCATGCCTGGGTGTGAATGTGTGTCTCTGTGTATGGTGTATGTGTGTGTTTTTGTCTGTGTGTGTGTGTGTATGTGTGCATGTGTGTATTATGCATGCGTGTGTGTGCTTGCTTGTACACTTGCTTGCAGTTGCATGTCATCCTAGCACTGGGGAGGTAGAGACAGGAGGATGCCTACAACTCACTGGCCAGCCAGTCTAGCTGAATCAGTGAGATTCAGTGAGAGACTCTGTCCCAAAAAAATGAGGTAAAAAAAAATGAGGACACCTGATGTCAACCTCTCTGATCCACACAGTCACATGCAGGCTGGTACACACACAGACACACAGACACACATACACACAGATACACACACACTCACAGACACACACACAGACACACACACAGATACACACACACACACATACACACAGAGCATGTTTAACAAGTGACCAGAGGTGGCCAGCCTAGTACTTCTTGCTCTCAGAATGGGAACTACAGCTACACTAATGTGGTCCGCATGGTCCCTTCCCCGACCCCAAAGTCATCTTTTTGTTTATTTATTTTGTGCGTGCCCTGGGATTGGACTCAGTGTTGTGAGCTGCCAATTTTACACTCTATCAGAACTAGACCCAGAAACCATCTTTTAAAACTCTACTTGTCTGGTGTATAGATATCTGATAGTTTCTGTCTTCTGCTCTTCAGAGTGTGGCTCTTGAGAGCATTTGAGAAAAAATAAAAATAAAATGAGTGTGTTCCATGTTTATTTCAGTGTGGTAGTTCAATATATTATAATATAGAATACAGCCAGGCATTGTGGCACACATACTTAATCCCAGCACATGGGAGGCAGAGGCAGGTGGATCTCTGTGAGTTCAAGGCCAGCCTGGTCTACAAAACGAGTCCAGGACAGCCAGGACACACAGAGAAAACCTGTCTTGAAAAAAATACATATATAGTACCTAATTAATTTTCCAAAGATTTATATATTGTTATTTATTTTTGTAAAAATGTTTTCCCTGAGTATCTGTGCACCATGTGTGTGCAGTGCCCCCAGAGGCCAGAAGAGGGCATTAGATCCTCTGCAACTGGAGTTTCAGGCAGTTGTGAACCATTATGTGGGTGCCGGAAGCCAAACCAGAGTACTCCAGAAGAGCAGCAAATGCTCGTAAGTACTGAGCCATCTCTCTAGCCTCTAATTAAATACTTTTAATAATGTAGGTTAAATTCATTGCCACATATTGCAATTTTTTGGCTTTATGTATCAGTTAAAATACATTTAATAAAAAATTTCTCCTAATGAAAAATCTCTAATCCGATGAATTGCCAGAATACCTTTTCTTGGTCTTGCTTGCATCATTAGTTTGTTACCTGCTTTCTGCTAACACACAAAACAGACAAGATACTTCATTTCCTAACTGCAAAAACATCCCCAGTCAGCACTGTGACACCTGAGGAGTTTTCTTGCAGGGTCAAGGGTTCTAAAGGTTTCCAGTTTGTGGCAGCATGTGAGTATTTACAGAAAAGCTAAATGTGATTTACCAACAATCTAATGGGCCCTGCAGCACGGTGCACCCCTGGTCCCATCCCTAGGGTCCAGAGGAGACAGTAAGTTGGGAAAGGTGGCCAGTTCTGTCCCTACAGACCCTCTACACAGGCTACAGGGTGGTCGCCCCAATAGAAGGCTCAGCTGGGCGCCCACAGTTAAAAAAGGCTGTCGTCTACCAGCTGTTGTTGTTTTTCCGAGATTGGGACCAATAAGAGGGATGTGGGCGTGTTTTTTCTTAGAATCCAAAGGGGAAAAAAGCTACCAAAAAATGTTCCCAGTACAAAGTTCGGGAGGGGTGGTGGGGTAGCTCTGGAGGTTCCCCCCCTACCCACTAAATTTTGTAACATGAGAAAATCTCTCAGAAGGAGAGCGTTCTGGAGCTAAGTTTACCCAGAGGAAAAGTTTTCCCGTACTTGCAAGAGTGGAGAGGGACAGAGAGGAGAAAGGGGGGAAGGGAGAAGGAGCCTAGCCAGAGAAGGAAAGAGATTTGAATACCAGACTGTTGTTGCCAGTAGCTTCCAGGACTGCAATTACCCCTTGAGCTCCCCCTCCCCCGTCCCAAAGGATTCCTGTTCGGCCTCTGGATGGTGCAGCCAAAAATTACAAAACCTCTTTCCCTGTGCCCAAGTGCTGGTGGAGGAGGGAGACCTGCCAGCCACTCCTCGCAGCAGGTGGGGCAGAGCAGGACCCCGCTGAGGACAGGTAGGAGAGCCTGGAGCACTGGCGGGCCAGTCATTGGGTCCTTCAGCTTCCCGCTGGGATGTGGCTGGAAGGCAACCTGGGGAAAGGGACAGCGTTTTTTCAAAATGCTGTTTGAGTGAAAAGTGTTAATGGGGAAACTCTAGGAAGTAAAGTTGTGTCACCTCTGACTCCTGCCACCGCTCTCTCCCCCAAGACCTGTCTTGGCAAAGAGCATCCCCAAATACCAGATTCAGAGAAGTGACCGGCTAGAAAGGGCCCTGATGAACCAGGGCCTGGCTGTTGTTCCCCCACGGCCTGGACCTTGTGTGTTTCTGGTCCGGGGATGCCCATTTTTCTCCCACCCATGGTCCTGGGTCAGCATTCCCTGAGCTGGTTGGTCCTTCAGGAATGGTGATACAGCCCCCCGTGGCGCTGTGCTTTGTGTACCATGGTTCAGTCAGATGGCTATGTGTAGCCCTGCCTTGTTAGTGACATTCACTCAGCAGCCTGTGGTTATATACACCTAGTCTTGGCCATAGCTGTTGATACTGAGCTGGCCGAGGGAACTCAGGGTACCTTCTCCCAAAGCTGAGGAGGGTAGGAAGCAGATATAATGCAGCCTTTCAAAGGCCTTTCTCTGGAGTCCTATAACTTCCACTCTCTACCTGTTTTCTCTTTAGCCACATACCTCCTGCCGTGTTCTCTGACAGGCTAACCAAATGAGGAAAGGAACTGAACTTAATAGTCAGAGCCCACCAACTGGCTCTCAGGAAGTTCCAACTGACTCTTGTAGGACATCTGCTATATGCCAGGAGGTAGCCTAGAGGTGGCAGACACCTTCACCATCATTGCCGTTTTACAGATGACAGTCAGGCTGGCCGCACAGTAAATGTCAGAGGAGGGATGGGAGCCGCCTGGTTCTCATGTTCATAATGCTGAGGAAGGTGGGGAGAGGGGTTGAACCTGGGTTCCAACCAGTAGCTGACCCCTGACAGTTAATTGTTCTCAACCTGTCCCCTCCTATCTCACCTTGACTAATAAGAGCTCTGCCTCACAGAAGTCTTGCAAGGGGCATTGATTGTAAAACATCGTTTTACTATAAAGCAAGTGGGTCCTGCAGTATGCAGGGATGCTGTGGAGGGGTGCGGAAGCCTGAGTTCTGTGGTGTGTGCCTGGCTAGGGTCAGTATCTTGTGTCAGGGCTGTGAGTGGTCCCTTGCCAGCAGGGTGTGGCTTGAGCTAACAATTTACACCAAGCTCCAGGGCAGGCTTCACACCTCATACATGTATGTCTTTGAGAAAATATCCTCTGTTGTGACTCAAGGACACAGTTCTTTGTAACGATTTCTTTGGGGAGGACTTCAGCATGGAGGCAGAGCCATCTGGTGCCCAGGAACCCACCTTCTTTAAGTTCCAGCCCAGAAGCTGCGTCTTTATCTGGCTTGAAGGAAGAGTCCTCTGTTGAAGGGAAGTTTACAGAACTATTGGCCTGGGGAGCATGGTGCTTTGCCCGGACTGCAAACGACTGCTCTGGAAGAGCTGGTTTGCAGAGTTGCACACAGAAGTCAGTTCATACAGCCCTCACCAAAGCCCTGAGAGGGACATGGTACCTCTGCTGGTGACAGTCATATAGACCTTATATGACTGGCTTGAGAGCACTCAGCCTGTTTGTGGAATTGGAGCCCATCCCGACGAGCCTGAGCCTCAAGGCCTTGAGTGCTTTTGAAGCCCCATCAGACAGAGGTAAGGAGGAGACTGTGGTGGCCATGACTCTTTGTGCTTTTGTTAAGGAGGACTCTGAGAAAAGGCTGGGCTGAGTGGGTCATGTGGCCAAGACAGAATGTTCTATGGAAGGAAGTGTGCTAAGACATAGATGGAGTTAGGATTTTTTGTTGTTGTTGTTTTGTTTTGTTTTTGAGACAGGGTTTCTCTGTGTAGCCCTGGCTGTCCTGGACTCACTTTGTAGACCAGGCTAGCCTCGAACTCACAGAGATCCACCTGCCTCTGCCTCCCTAGTGCTGGGATTAAAGGCGTGCGCAAAGCAGGACTTTTTTTTAGCTTGAGATCCTGTATCTTTGGAGTGCTAGGATTGCACGGGCCAGCACCATGCCATCATGCCATGCTGCATCCCTGGTAAATACTTATCTACAAAGTGGTACAGAGCTCTCTCTCTCTCTCTGTACCTGTGTATGTGTGTGTTTTCTTTCCCTTTTCCCCAGTGAATAAATGCTATTAGCAAAACCCCTTGTGTTTCTAGAAAAATGACTGTAGGATTTCAAGCTGAGATATATACTTTCAAGAGCTATCCGGAGCTTATTTTTACTTTATTTATTTATTTATTTATTTATTTTTAAAGACTTATTTATTTATTATGTATACAGTGTTCTGTCTGCAGGTATATCTGCAGCCAGAAGAGGCCGCCAGATCTCATTGTGGATGGTTGTGAGCCACCATGTGGTTGCTGGGAGTTGAACTCATGACCTCTGCAAGAGCAGCCAGTGCTCTTAACCTCTGAGCCATCTCTCCAGCCCCGGAGCTTATTTTTAAAGAGACAAGGCAGCTCATGGTTTACAAAATAATTTTGTTAGTTTTTCAAAAACCAGATTGATTAGCATCTCCAAGTTCTGGACTAAGTTTAGAATGATCTTGAAACTAGTATGCCTTGATTTACCAGCTTCCCTGGAAATACAAGTCCTGAAGAAGAAAGCCACACAGGGACTTGTGTGCTTCCTCCTGTGAGGCAGGCCTGCAGTGAGGTGCTTCTTGTGCCCTGTCCCAGGGGCTGGGTGGCTATTTCCTCCATTTACAAGTGAGGACAGCAAAGTTCTGAGAGAGAAATAAAGATCACAAAAACACATAGCATGTAGGTTTTTGAGTTGGGGTTTTAACTCAGTGCTAATGAGATACAGATGTTTCAGTCAGACATTAGAGTTCTTCTAAATTCCAGCTGATCTGCTTGAATCCATTTCCATCCATCTGAGACATATTGACCTCAAAAGCTGATGGAGGATGCCAGGGACCAGAGGGCACCAAGGGCATCTGACAGGTGACTCCTAGTGTCATTGCATCTGAAAGTGGAAAGTACCAAGAGCAGTTGGCCAGGGTGTAGCTATGAGACATAGAGCCTTCTTAATTGTATCCGTGATTCCCGAGGGTTATGCATCTCCTGGTCTCCCCCTCCTTTCTTTTCCAGGATCCCGGTTACTATACGTGGTGGTTTGAGTGTCCCCCATAGGCTCGGGCATTTGAGTGCTTTGTCTCCAGTTGGTGGTGCTGTTTAGAGCAGTTATGGGGAGGTAGAGTCTTGCTGGAGGAAGTTTGTCACTGATGGCAGGCCTTGCCCTACTTCCGGTCAGCTCTCTGCCTCTTGCATGCGGTAAAAGATGCTATCTCCCAGCTTCCTGCCCCTCCAGCCGTGCCTTGCTGCTTGCTGCCATGCCCCCCACCACGATGGACTTTTGTCTTTCTGGAATGGCAAGTCAAAATAAACTCTCTCTTCTATAGACTGCCGTGGTGGTGGTATTTTAATCATAGCAACAGAAAAGTAAAGAATAGACCGTGTGAGAAAATGGGGGATGCTCCAGCTGAGCCCCACCCTATGCCTCACTCCCTCAGAATCCCAAATCCCAAATTAGTCCTCCTACTTCTAGAACCCTCCCTTCTCTTTCCTTCCCTCCCTTCCCACCTCCCTCTCTCCATGCCAGAGTGTGTTTATAGCAACAATCAAATTGTTTTGCTAGAACTTGATGACAATAGAATCTGGAAATCAGCAATACAGGAAGAGGCTTTTTGATTGTTTGTTTTAATCATTTTATTTTGTCGCTTTAAAATTTTTGTTTATAAAGCCGGGCGTTGGTGGCGCACGCCTTTAATCCCAGCACTTGGGAGGCAGAGGTAGGAGGATCTCTGTGAGTTCGAGGCCAGCCTGGTCTACAAAGTGAGTCTAGGACAGCCAGAGCTGTTATACAGAGAAACCCTGTCTCGAAAAACCAAAAAAAAAATTTTTTTTGTTTATATTTATATGTATGGGTAACTGGAGTTAAGATGGTTGTGAGCTGCCATATGGGCCTGGGAATCAAACCTGGGCTCTCTGGAAGTGCTCTTAACCACTGAGCCACCTCTCCAGCCTGGGAAGAGTTTTTAAGGATTTGAGAATATAGGACTCTTTGGCTTCCCTCCTTTCTCCAAATCACACAGAATAAAGTAGTGCACATTCAGGACTCATCAGTAATCAGGGGAGGTCCTCGTTTAATGTCTGAGAATGAATGGGAGGAAGAGAGGAAATCCATTGTTTGTTCTGGTCTACCCAAGATAGATGGAGATGGGAACGGAGGGGAACACCTTTATCTTCATCTTCAGCTCTGGAAATACCACAGACATGAGACTTTCTTCCTTAGCCTCATCCTCTAGACTTGGAGGCCTCAGAGAAACATAAGCAGACAGAAACAGTTGAAAACCAGAACAGAAGAGAATGTGGCAAGGCAGGAACGGAGGACTCAGTATGTTCGTTGTCAGCATAGGGCCCTTGGGATTTTCCATAGCTTGACTTTCTGGCTAATCATTACCAATTCCATAATTGCTGGCAGTTGACCCTTTGCTCCTCCTACTGGGCTTGCCAGCCACCTGCCCAGCAGCCCGAGGACTGCACCAGCTGCAGCCAGCTGCTGAGGTCCTCTCAGTCTAAAGAAGACTGAGGACCAAGTGAGCATGCTGGTTGCCTGCCCACCCA
Source organism: Lophiomys imhausi (assembly GCA_907164525.1). Classification (NCBI taxonomy): domain Eukaryota; kingdom Metazoa; phylum Chordata; class Mammalia; order Rodentia; family Muridae; genus Lophiomys; species Lophiomys imhausi. The sequence goes on from CAJQZJ010032761.1 coordinate 5,215,560, forward strand.
GCTGCCGGATGAGTGATTATCTTACTCTGTTTTCTGGGTGCTTGGGAGCCCACATGGAACTCACGTGAGCACAGATTACTCATCCCTGGAATGGCTGAAAAGCCAGTCACCATTGCCCGTGCTGGTGCAGAAGCTAGATGTGTAAGGAAGAGAGGCCTGGGTGTGTTTAGCGAGCATCTGTCAGCTCTCCAGGCTCATACCAGCAGAGTCTGTCAAAGCCTTTAGTCGCTTCTGGAGTCACATACGCTAGAGCTGAAATGGGTCTGAAAGGCTAAATTCTCCACTTCTGATGAAAGCTGGGAACTGACCAGGAGGCCTGGAGAGGAAATAAACTGCCTATGACCACAGAGCAAGGTCCCAGCCCCTCTATGTCTGCAAGCTAAGCTGATACATGTGAATCATCTTGAGAAGGACTTGACACTACATCCTTCTGGGTGTCTCCGTCATCCCCTTTCCCCAACTGCCCGGCCTCCACCACTGTGCTCTGAACTCAGGACGCTGGCCTCCTGTGTCTGTATCCGTGGCTGCTTGAATGTGCTGTCCACTCAGACTTAGCTGATGGAAGGTACCTATAGGAAGTCAAGAGAGGAAAGAATGGAGGAAGGGACATATTTTTCTGGCACTTCTCCTGCTGGGATGCTATGGGATGGGCATGTTTCCCTGATTGACAACTGGGTTACACTGGACCTGTGACTTAGTTATGGTTTTATTGCCGTGAAGAGACATCATGACTACAGCCACTCTTATAAGAGAAAACATTTAACTGAGGCCGGCTTAGTTTCAGAAGTGTAGTTCATTATCATCATTGCAGGGAGCACTCCTGTTCAAACCACCATAGCCTCTCTCTCACTCACTTCTGATCTCCCCACCTCATAGGCTTAGGGCAGCAACAGCAAACCTCCACTCACTTTCCACTTTCTTTTCTGTTCTCCCAAACCCTTATCAGTACCTTATCAATCTCTCAGACTGGAGAGTTTCACTTTCCAGAATCTCGACCAATATGTTCCAAGGCTTCGCTTATTAGAGAAAGAAAGTACTTGTGTGTTTTCCCCACCCCCGCCTGTTCTCCTCCCCTCTAACTGGCTGGATGGTATATTTTACTTTGTTTTCTTCTATTTTATAACTTGGCAGCTCCCTCTGGCTCCTCAGTGTCCTAAGATAGAACATTAAGGCCCCTGACCTCCAAGGCCATCTTAAACTTCGTTGCTCTTTAGGGATTCCCTTTGAAGATTTGCATGTTTTTGTCTGAAGCATTTTCCAGCTTGTTTAGTTGATTTGCATGTGTTTCCGAAGCATTTTCCAGCTTGTTTAGTCCAGTCAAAGAACAGTAGCATGTCCTCCCCCAACACACATGCTGCCTTTTTTTTTTGAACTACAGCAAATGCCAGTTTTAAATCCAAAAAACTCACAAGACAAAGAGCTCTCTTGAACCCAGGTCCTCTGGGTTTGTTTTCTGCTCCACTATTTTCCAGTGGGGTGACTAAGTCAGAACTGTTGTTGGTGAGTAGAGATCAAGTCTTAGTAACAAAGGGTTCCACTCCCCCTCCCTCAGGACTATGTTAGCGGGATTGGAAGTTAGGTCTGCAGTTGCCCCACGTCCCTAGGCCTATGAGTTAACATCCCAAGTGCTTGGGTGCTTGAGTCACAGGCAGATGCTGTCTCTGAAAGCAGGGCATGGGTACAGGAAAGGGGCCTGTAGAGGAAACTAGCCCTACAATTCACACAAGGGTGTGCTATGCCTGACATGTTGGGTACAGAGATGACAAGCGCCTGGAACAGCGTAAAGGAAACTTCATAGATTGCTTCCAGTCTTTTTCCTGCTACAGGGAAGCTGAATGTAGGCAGCAGGCAGCTGTCTCCATGCTAGGAGAGAAGGACACCAGGTTTCCAGTACTTGCCCTCTCTTAGAAACTGCCACTCATATGTGATGTTTACACTACCTTAAAACGGGGAACAAAGACTTTTGGTGGGGGAGAGGGGGCAGAATTTGGCCTTGCAAGATTCAGCCCTTCAGAGAACGGCTGGTGGGAAGTCAGGAAGGGCATTTGCAGAGTTGGCCAAAAAGCTTGTTGCAGGCAAGCATGAGAATCCCTGCTGCCACCACCACCCTCCAACACCGACTTCTAGGACAGAAAAAGCACAGCTATCTTGGCTGTGTTTAATTTTCTGAATAAACGGAGACCAAATCCAGGGGCACATTGCCAGAAGTAACCCCTCCCTGTGGCCCATGGTAAATGGAGAGTTCTCTCTCATCTGTGCCCACAACATCTCACCAGAGGGCTGTCCCTAAACTCAAAATCCTCCTGCCTCAACTGCCCAACTGCTAGAATTATAGGTGTCCTCAAGCATGCACGCATAAAAGTTTTATTTTCTAGAGAAAGTGGCAGGTGTGTAAATAACCCACTGAGTCTAACCTGTGACCACATACTCCTCAGCTGGGGGCCTTCTACTGGAGTGTGGTCAATCAGCCAGAGGCCCCCACTTTAAGAAACTTGTCACTCAGGTTAGACAGATAGCTCAGCTGTTAAGAGGGCTGGCTGTTCTTCCAGAGGACCTGGGTTCAATTCCCAGCACCCACATGGTAGCTCACAACTGTCTGTAACTCCAATTCCAGAGGATCTGAACCCTTACACCAATATCCATAAAATAAAATTTAAAAAAGAAAGAAAGAAAGAAACTTGTCACTCCCTCCTCCAGAAGCTATTGACTGTCAATGGCTCCTATCAATCAATCAATGGCTCCTCAGTTAGGCTGGACCTTCTAGTTTTATCCTCTGTCTACTTCCATTTTGGGACAATCCTTTACTTTCAAACAAAATCTCATTTTACCACATAAAATTCTTTCTCATTCAAAAACATTTCCCTTTCTCTTTAAGCTTTTTTATAAAAAACATATATATATAAAATGTATATTATATTATATTATATGCCTGGGGGTACCAGGCATACATGTAGAACACTTACATATATACCAGCCAAACACTCATGCACACAAATTCATATATATATGTATATATATACATATATATATATGAGTTTGTCTCCTTTTATTTATAAAATCCTAGAAACACCTTTTCCTCAATAAAACAACTATATTTTGTTCATTGCTTTAAAGATTTTATTTTATTTTAAATTCTCTGTGTGTGTGTGTGTGTGTGTGTGTGTGTGTGTGTGTGTGTGTGAGTCCAGGCACTTGAAGAAGCCAGAGACATTGGATCTCCCTGGAACTATGGTTATAGGTCGTGAGCCATGCAACGTTGGTGCTGGGAACCAAACTGAAACCCGGAGGGAGCCTCTACAAGACCAATACATGTTCTTAACTACTGAGCCATGTCTCCAGCTTCCCAAAAGTGAAGACATGTGTATTGACTCTTAAATATACAACAGCCGTGAGTACAAGGAAAGCATGCTAAGCTTGATATTACAAAACAAGTTATCATCCCAAATATACTACGGAAAATAAATTATATTTATGATACAATTAAACACTTTACAATTATCTGGAAACTTTAAAATGTCTACGTATGTCTTAAGTAGTTAAGTGGATTTTAAAATGAGCATTTTTTTTTTAGTTGTAAGTTTTTAGAGCTGTCTTATTTTGGTTTGACCGAGATAAGGACCTTGTGAAACTGTTGTTTTAGCAGAAAGAAATCATCTTTAAAATGTTTCCACAGGAGCTGGAGAGGGGACTTAGTAGTTAAGAGCATTTTCTGCTCTTCTGGAAGACCTGGCTCAACTCCCTGCACCCACATGGTCACCCACAACCAGCTGTAACTCCAGTTCCAGAGGATCTGATGCCCTCTTCGGGCCTCTGGGGGGTACCAGGCATATACACGGAACACTTATATACCAGCCAAACACTCATGCACATAAAATGAAATATTAAAAAAAAATTTATGCTCACATGTACATGCATGCCCATACATATACAAGCACAACTCTTAAAATTAGGCATATCCCATTAATCCTTCTCAGGTCTCTCATGTGGTTGAAGACTAGATGATTATAGTCTCACAGTTACATTTTAAGTTGTTTAGGAATTAAAAGGATGTTCGAGGTCTAAGAAGATGCTTTTAAGTTGGTAATGCCAGTTAGGATGGAAACTGAGTTAGGTCTAGAACTTTAAACTCACCGAGATAGATAGATAATAAAACATTATTATCATTTGACAAATATGTGTGGACTGGACATTGGGAATGTATGTTATACCTTATAATTTTCATAATTGTGGCCTAATTGTTCTTATTGTTTTGTATTGTATTTATTGTTATAAGAAAAAGAGCCTTTTATTGGACTAAAAGGGGGAGATGTTGGGGGGGGGAATATACCTAAAATTAAAAAAAAAAGAGGGTAGGAGGGTAGGACCGGGAGGGGAGGAGGGAAGGGGCTGTGTTTGAGATGTAACTTGAAGAAATAAATACATGTTTTTAAAAAATTAGGCATATCCCAAGAGTAGTGCTCAATATTATTTAAAAAGATATATAAACACAGTAGACACTGGTTTTGGTATTTAGATTTTTTTTTTTAGGATATAATACATAAAGAATGTTATATGAAAACAATTATCATGCCCACATTTAACACCCAGCTAGCAGGTAAGATGACATGAAAATAATTACGAACACTAATAAAAAAAAAATCAAAGACCACACAGTGGGTTATATTGTAATATAAATCAAAGTGTCCTCTTACTAGAAACAGGTAGAAAATGTGTATCTCCAAGTAAAGACTAACCTTGAGGGCCCCAGTGAAGGCCAAATGTAGGCCCAGTGTTAGGGAGAAGGGTGACAACTCATTGGTTTTTGAATTCTCTTTATGAAGTTCCCAGGCTGTTTTCTGGCGGACTGCCTAAGAATTTGATTGGGGGACGGCGGAAGTGCGGCTGAAGGCATTTTCTCAGGATACAAAGAAGGGTTAGGAGTCTGCAGAGTAGTTTTTTTGTTTGTTTTTTGTTTTTTTCTTAATGTATATCAAGGGTGCGGGAGGGGAGTCACAAACTGAAACTGGCTACAAACCAACTGTGGAGGAAAAGGGAAACTTGCCATTTATGAAGAATCGAAAACTTGAGTATCTGTCCACCTCTTAGCCCAGCAAAATTGAAGGTGCAAATGCGGTCAGCCCTGCCCACTCCGGCGGTGGAGGGCAAGGACTGGTGCTGCAGTGGAGACTGCTGGTGGGGTAAGGACGCCCCTCCCACGGAAGGACCCTCTATGCCTACCCCTCCTTCAAGCGCTCAGCTAAAGAAAGCCCTGGAAATGGATGTAGGGAGCACGGAGGCAAAGATAGGAAAGCCTCGCACAGGGCGATCTGTTTCCCTGCTAACTTTCTCCTGAGTTTTGGCACCAAAAATATAAGGTTATTGAAGAGGGAAAGGGAGGTGTTTGAGAGGAACGCTGAGGCAGATTTTCCTTCAGGCATGAGCTCTGTTACCACAGGCAGGTGGACAGGCATCTCCCGGTCTGAGGGAAGAGACCTTGGTCCCTCCAGACAAATGTAGTTTTTGTTTGTTTGTTTAAATTTATGTATGAATGTTCTGTCTGCATGCATACCAGCAGAGGTAACCAGATCCCACTGTAGATGGTTATGAGCCACCATGTGGTTGCTGGGAATTGAACTCAGGACCTCTGGAAGAGCAGTCAGTGTGCTCTTAGCTGCTGAGCCATCTCTCCAGCTCCTGTTTTTGGATTTTTCTTTTTTTGAGACAGTGTTTCTCTATGTGGCCCTGGCTGTCCTGGAAGAACAGGCTGGCCTTGAACTCAAAGAGATCTACCTACCTCTGCTTCCCCAGACGCAGAATTATTCCTTAATCAGAACAGCGGAAGGTCACCGTCTCTCCCGGAAGTGAGGCTGTGGACACGCAGTTTGGGGTCTTAGGGTTTATAGGATGGTGAACTGGGAGCTTCGGGGATGGAAGAATGTAGAAAATGGCTAATTAAATTATTTAACAGAGGGGGGAGTAGGGAGGGGATTGTGATTGAGATGTAACTTGAAGAAATAAAAAATAAATTATTAAAAAAAATTATTTAACAGTATTTAGAGTATCGTTAATTGGTTGACGGTGTTAATCCTTAACCCACCATTATAAATAAACACACAGACATCTGATGGATTTTAACATGGCTTGGCCTGGATTATGTAATCTTAGCCCATCTAAGCTAGCTCTTAATTCTATTCCCCAAATATGACCCCATATATACATATATCCCCTTGGACTGTTATTCTCTACTCTATGCCGATGTTCCAGGTCATGTGGAATGAGGTTCTTTTCTCTCACCCATGGGTGTGTCCTCCTTCTTGCTCTTGGCTTCTTCCTCTTCTTCTGGAGGCTGCTTCTACCCCAGATCCTCTCTGCTTCAGAACTGCTCACCTTGGTCCTACCTACCTCTGTCTTTGCCGAATCTTAGGCCTCAGCATTTATTCAACCAATCAGAGACAATGGTTAACAAGAAAGGTAGTATAGCTTCGCTTGGTGTGCAGCAAGCGGGCTTCTGGGATTAGGTTAATGAACATTTAGAATGCATAACATCAACCCATCAGAAGGTTCCATCTGCAGGTCAGTCCCCCTGTGGTCTGGAGGCGTGCACATGGTGGCAGGTTTGGCATGTGGCTCGCCTCGTCAGAAGTGTCCACAGGCATCATTGGTCAAGTCAGTCTGAGATTCTCAGACCAGCTAAGGCCTTTAGGTCATTAACCTTTCAACAGTATTACTTTCATTGTTCCTGACCAAAAATACCTGATGTCAACAGCTTAAGGCTCAGAGTTTTCAGAAGTTTAGCTCCTTATGGTGAGGGCAAGCAGTTCATATCATGGCAAGGAGGACATTGAGAGCAGAATGGGAAGTGGGTGAGGGTAAGCCCCCAGGAACCTGCCTGGCGAACTTCCTCCAGCTAAACCCACCCTCTAGTTTCACAGTCTAGTCTCTTACAATATAGCTGCTGGGTGGGGAGAAACCATTCGGAACACAGGCTCATGGGTAACGCTGGCAACACCGATGACTCAGGAGGCTTATAGAACTTTCAGCTGAAGCGTCAAGCTAGTGCCCACAGCCCTCTGTCTATAGAGCAGGATGGAATGGTGTTGGCAAGGGTTAGTTATTCCAGGACCTGGGCTTTTGACTTTATAGTAATGAAGTTTTTCTTCCAAATGAATAATGAGAGTCTTAAATGACTTGCCCAAATCTTACAGAAATGCGAAAACAACAATGGCTAAATGATGTCTATTTATTTTTCTTTGCACATAAGGAAATCTGTTAGTGGGCAAGCTAGGGGCTTCATGGTTTCAAAGATTCTGGTTACTTCCCCTCAGCACCTGCTTCTACCTCGAGATGAAACATGGATGCTTGCACTCAGCTATTCCATTCTAACCAGCAGGGAAAAAAGAGGGGAAGAAAACAAGACTTACTCACCCTCCCCCATCTTCATTGTGCCACATCCAGGAAATTGGACTTCACACTTCTATTTTCAACCTGCTGACTAAGATAAGTGATGCTAACAAGGCTGCAGAATATATAACACATAAAAAAAACAATTGTACCTGCCCCTAGAGGCATTGCAGATGTGGCTGCTGTGTCACATGTGCATCAGTAGGTGGCAGAGAGGAGAGAGGCTGTATCTACATTCATTGTTCTGACCTATGAACATCTGACTGAATAGTAGCCTAACATACCTGGAAAAAAAGCAAGCTGGATCCAACACAACGCTGGCACCATGGGGTAGCCTGAGATGACTACCAGACCAGTACCAGGCAAACCCCAGATGGGCTCCCAGGACAGGAAACAAGCCAGAAACTAGAAGAACTCTCCCTGGCCCTGGATGTGGGGGTTGTGGAGACCTAGCCCTGGGGTGAGATCTGGTCCAGAGGGAATCACAAGAGCAGGAGAGCTGTCCCTGCCCCTCACATGCTGCAGCACTTG
>CAJQZJ010032761.1:5223480-5243046 GCA_907164525.1 Lophiomys imhausi
ACAAGAGCAGGAGAGCTGTCCCTGCCCCTCACATGCTGCAGCACTTGGGAGAGCAGACCCTGCACCTTTCCACAGTAGAATTGAGCCTGTAACTCAGGTGTTGCAGGTCCAGAACCAGGGCTTTGAGTTGCCCCACCCCAGCATCTACCTCATGAATGAACTGCTGGAGTGCAAGAAGAGGCCAGTTCCATAACCCAAAACTACAGGATCTCTATGACACGGGACAGTTACAGCATATCTGAGAGGTGTTCCAGTGAGGTTCCAGTATTGACAAAGTAGAAGAATCCAGAGGACGCATACCAGACCAAGGAGTCATTTTAATGAACATTTGCAAGCAAAATGTGTGGACAGAAGGGAATATTGTGGGACACACTGAGACACACTGCAGCTTCCACAATGAGATTTTATTTTTTTATGCTGGGACAGATTGCAAGGGTGGAGGGTGGATCTGAAGGGAGATGGGAGATGAGAGGGAACAGGGTGTATGATGTGAAATTCACATAATAAAAATTTTTCAATTAAAAAAAGAAATAAAATGTTATGGCCCACTTTGAAAAAATCAATTGTATCTTACTAGCAACTGTCATTTAGAATCTAAAATGATAAATCTAAAAGAATAACCCTCTAACAGATAAAGTAGGTCGGGGGTCTGGAAAGAGGCCCTGTGGTTAAGAGCACTTGCTGCTCTTCCAGAGGACCAGTGTGGGCTTCCATCACCCACATCAACTGGCTCACAACCACCGGTAACTCCAGTTCCAGGGGATACAGCGCCTCTTCTGGCCTCCATGGGTACTCACATGCACGTTTGTGTACATATACACAGACACACACATGAAGTATAAAACAAATTTTTTTTTAAAAAATCCCAAGCCGGGCGGTGGTGGCGCACGCCTTTAATCCCAGCACTTGGGAGGCAGAGGCAGGCGGATCTTTGTGAGTTCGAGGCCATCCTGGTCTACAAAGCGAGTCCAGGACAGCCAGGGCTACACAGAGAAACCCTGTCTCGAAAAACCAAAAAAAAAAAAAAAAAATCCCATAGGCTGAAAATTTTCAGGCATGACAGCTTGACAGGACATTAAGAAGGTAGACAAAGTGGATGGTCGTATACTATGTTCCTGCATTGGGAACCTTGGTGTTTGGCATTGTTAGTTTTTCTTAGACTAATCAACAGTTTAATACAGTGGACAGACTTATTTTAAATCTCATATAGGAAGCAACTTAAATAGACAAATTATTTATTTATTTATTCATTTTTATTTTATGTGCTTTGGTATTTTGCCTACATGTATGTCTGTGTGAGGGTGTCAAATCTTGGTGTTACAGACGGTTGTGAGTTGCCAGGTGGGTGCAGGGATTTGAACCTGGGTCCACTGGAAGAGCAGTCAGTGCTCTTAACCATGGAGCCATCTCTCCAGCTCCCAACAAATTATTTTGAAAGAGGATGATGATATAGGAACACTCATGCTGCTCGAGTTCAAGAATAATCTGTGACTCTAAAAAACATGAAGCAATTTTATCCTTTATAAGTTGACATGTAAGGGGCTAGAGACATGGCTCAGCAGTTAAGAATCCTGGCTGTCCTTCTAGAGGACCCAGGTTCAAGTCCCAGAACCCACATGACAGCTCACAGTAACCTGTAACTTCAGTTCCAGGGATCTGATGCCCTCTTCTGGCCTCCTTGGGTACCAGGCATGAATATGAGGCTCAGACATACACACAGGCAAAATATTCATATGCATAAAATAAAATAATAAAAATTTAAATACTTTTAAAAAGTCAACATGGAAATGATATCCAATCTGGGTGAACTGGTCCATCCCTGATATCACCATGGACTTCTCTAGGTGATTTCTTCTGAAACCTGATACTCATTTGATGTAATTTCTGGAAGGAGGTGTCATGTTGAATGTAAGCTTAGTTAGAGAGATACAGTTGCGCTCACACCCTGTGTCTGCAATGGGGATGCTGATGTTAATTAGTTTTGTTTCTAACTGAAGCATAAAAAGGAGAGGACTTTCAACAAAGGCACATTAAACTGAGAGCCCGCAGATAATCCCACAGCGTGTTTCTGATCTGAAAGTTCATAGCCATCCCAGGAATAGAAAGACAAGTCTTGGTTCTGCCTTCATGAGAATACAAAGTATATCCTGGGGCTAAGGAGCATCCGAGGATCCTAATCTATCTGGGCCATGCTTCCTGAAGACCGCTAACCAGTTTCCTCCCCTAGGACAAGATATGCCCTTCACTATCAGTCACTCCCATGACTCCCATGATCCAGCTGCCTAGAAACCTTTTCTCATAACTGCCAGGGCAGCCAAACAAAGGACAAGGCAGCATTGTGGACACAGGACACCCATGTGAGAGGTTCGGTGGGTCTCAGTCTATCACTCTTTCTTTTGTAGAGTCATTTTTCTCTAGTTGTCTTAATGATTGCCCCATAGCAGATGCCCTATTTGCTATTTATTTGTTTATTTATTTATTCATCCATTTAATTGTGTGTTTATTTATTTTTATTCTCCCCCTTCTTCAGATGGTTTCAAACATACTAGTCAAGTGTTCTAATACTGGACTCCCCTTTCCCTTTCAAACCATTTCCCTGTGCCTTTCTTCACTAATGGAAACAAAAAAACGTCCCAACGTCCATCTTATCTACCCAGGGAAGGAAACTTTCTGGTTCCTGCCCTCTGCCTGCCCTACCCCTCCTATTTCCCTTGGAAGGCCTCGGTAAAGACTTTCCCAGGGGGAGGGGCTGAATCCTCCTCCGGAAGGACCCACAGCTCTGGGTAGTGTTTGCATTGCCGGCGCCTTCACCCACCGCTCCAGACAACCTGGGAAGAGTCAGAACTTTCTACAAGATGAGCCTCTGCTAGCAGTCTGTTTCTCTAGCTATTTGAAATCTCTCCTACAAAAATCCCAGTTGCAGCGTCATTACGCTTTTCTTTTTTTTTTTTTTTTTTGGTTTTTCGAGACAGGGTTTCTCTGTGTAGCCCTGGCTGTCCTGGACTCACTTTGTAGACCAGGCTGGCCTCGAACTCACAAAGATCCGCCTGCCTCTGCCTCCCAAGTGCTGGATTAAAGGCGTGCGCCACCACCGCCCGGCTCCATTATGCTTTTCTTAATTAATCTTTCATTTCCCTCTCCACGCACTTGGCTCTTGGACGTGTTAGCACTGTGGACCTTAGGGGTTCTCAGCCTGAGCAGTGAAGAGAATCAACAGGTAGTCAAAACTTTGACACACAAAAGAGTTCTGTTGTAAACCTATGGATCACAGTTTTCTTATTCTTAGTAGAAAAACAGAAGCATAGCCACACACATTTTTATTTTCCTATAGCTTCCAGTCAAGAAGAAAGTTGATGTTTGGCCTAGTTCTGTGATCCCTGCAACTAAGTCTTTTATTCAACTAGTGCATATTTATTGCTGGTAAACCAGGAGACAAACACTAAGCTAGGAGACAAGGATAAGAGAATCTTCTAGTCATTAAAAAAGTTACATTCTAACAAGAGTGTGGGCTACTGAAACTCAGAAGCCATAGTTCAAGGCCAGCCCTTGTGACTTTCACAAGATTTTTTTTCTCAAAAAAAAAAGGAAATAGCTACTGGGCCTGCTGACACACACCTATAAATACCTGGACTTGGGAGGCAGAGAAGAATGATTAAGAATTTGAGATCATGGGGCTGGAGAGATGGCTCAGGGGTTAAGAGCATTGTCTACTCTTCCAGAGGACCCTGATTCAAATCCCAGCACCCACATGGCAGCTCACAGCTGTCTGTCACTCCAAGATCGGACACCCTCACACAGACATTCAGGCAAAACATCAATGCACATAAAATAAGTGATTAAAGAAACACACAAGTTTACTGCTGTCTTCATGGAACTTGCCTTCCAGGGAGGGAGAGACAAAAAAGGTGTGTTTCAGGATACAGAATGATGTGATAGAAAGACTGAGGAGGGATGGAGAGATGAACGGATATGAGCAGAAAATGTCTTCCCAGTGTGCCAGGTAAAACCCATCACAGACTGCTGAAGAGGACAGAGGTGGGTGCTGTGGCGCCTGAGGGTGAGAAGCCTTCTAAAAACAAATCTTAGAGGAAGGTGGGTCTCAGGCAATTTCTCCTCTTCTGCTCCTCCTCTCCTCCCTACCCATCCCCTTTCTTTTTATTTTGGTTTCCTTTTTTTTTCCCCGAGACAGGGGGTCACTATGTAGCTTTGGCTGTCCTGCAACTTACTATATGGATCAGGCTGGTCTCAAACTCACAGAGATCCACCTGCCTCTATCTCCCAAGTGCTGGGATTTAAAGGAGGTGTCTTTTCTCTTCTGATTTTGGTAGACTTCATTCTTTGGTTGACAGACGCGAAGTGCACATATAGCGGCGAACACACTCCCTTATTATTTTACAGACGAAGAAAGCAAGAGTCAGAAAGGGTGCAATAACTTCTCCCAAGTCACCCAGCTAGTTGGGGGTAAACATGTGGCAGAAGTAGGGTTCGCCCAGCTTCTGTTGCAGCCGGGGCGGGCGGGAGGTGGCTGCGGCCCCGCCCCGATTCTGGCCCTTCCTCCCGCCGCCTCCCGCCGAGGTCACCCGTGGGTTGGCTGTGATGGGCGGCTCGCACTCCCAGGGTCGCGGCCCCGGGCCCGCGTGGGAGACGCCCCCGATAACCGCGGACGCCGCGTGAGTTAGCGCAGGGCGTGGGGCTGGGGACCCGGGACGGGGACGGTCGCCGGACAGGGTGGGGGTGCCCGCGGAGACCTGCCTGGGCCTGCGGGGACCAGGGACGTGGATGTGGCGCCTGTGGCTCCCAAGAATTCCCTCTTGTTTGCGGCGAGTTTCACGATGACCTCAGAGAAGGGCAGCATTGTAGCTGCTGTGAATGCTTTGTTCCGGGACAGCGACAGCTGGGGACACCAAGTACCGTACGTAAAGAGGCGGCAGGGGAACTCGGTGCGGGACCTGTTGAAAGTTGGCGTTCCAGGGGGGAGAGGACCCGCGTTGATTAAACCCTTGAGAGACTAGTCGGAACAGTTCAAACTCTGTGTGTGTGTGTGTGTGTGTGTGTGTGTGTGTGTGTGTGTGTGTGTGTGCGCGCGCGCGTGTGGTTTGTCTTTCAATCAACCCTAGTTTGAGATAGACTAGACGCTGTGGCATGGCAAGGCTTTCTCCTTTAAAAAAAAAAAAGAGGGCTGGAGAGGTGGCTCAGAGGTTAAGAACACTGGCTGTTCTTCCCAAGGTTCTGAGTTCAATTCCCAGCAACCACATGGTGGCTCACAGCCATCTACATTGAGATCTGCCCGGGCATATATGTAGAGCAAATACTGTATACATAATAAATAAATAAATGTTTAAAAAAAAAAAGAAAGAATCACCCTTTCAATGCAGAACAGCTTCCCAGTATCCAGATACTAAACATATTATTTTTACCTCCAACTATTTAAAAAACTTTATTATTTTTTAATATTTATTTATCTGTGTCAGGGTGCACATGTGGAGGCCAGCTCTCTTTCCAGCAAGTGGGTTCCAGGAGTTGAACTCAGGTGGTCAGGCTTGGTTACAAGAAACTTTCTTTTCTCATTGAAACATAATTCACCAGCTCTGTGTCTCCTGTAATTTACATATGATTACAAATTGAAATGTAGTTTGAGCAACTTGTTAGTAGAAAGGATAGCTGAGATTCACTGAGTTTGTAAGATTTGTTTAAAAAAAAAAAAGCTTAATAATTGCTTTGTGCAGCTGGGTGTGGTGGCGCACGCCTTTAATCCCAGCACTTGGGAGGCAGAGGCAGGTGGATCTCTGTGAGTTAGAGGCCAGCCTGATCCACAATGGGAGTCCTGGACGACCAGGGCTCCACAGAGAAACCCTGTCTTGAAAAACAAAAACAAACAAACAAACAAAAATTGCTTTGTGCAATTTAATCTCTAAGAACACTGAATTCGTTTCTTGTCTTGTTATTCTACCAGTGGCACAGAGATGTCAAGTAATTTGACCAAGTCACCCAGATAGAAAGCAGTGGGCTCTAGAGTGTCTTAACTTCAAAGCTCATGTTGCAGCTACCTTCCATCCGAGAAAAGTGGGGAGAAACAATCAGATTTGTTTGTTTGTAGGTTCTTAACAGAACCTCCCCAACCCCTTTTCTTTCATTTTCCCCCAAAAAAGGAAGAAATCTGAATCGGCATTGCTTAATACAAAAATGCTAATAAAATGCTAAAATTGCTAAAGTTGACTTAACTTTTAACAAACAGACATAAGTCTGATGGTGGTGGTTCATTCCTTTAATCCCTATGCTCAGAGACAGAGGCAGGTGGATGTCTGAATTCGAGGCCAGGTCTACAGAGTGACAGCCAGGGCTACACAGAGAAACCCTGTCTCGAAAACAAGAGAGAGAGAGAGAGAGAGAGAGAGAGAGAGAGAGAAGAGAAGGGCTGGAGAGATGGCTCAGTGATTAAGAGCACTCCTTGTTCTTGTAGAGCACCTGAGTTCAGTTCCTAACGCCTACATGGTGGCTCAGAACCATCCATAACTCCAGATCCTGGGGATCTGACATCCTCTTCTGACTTTTTGGGCACCAGGCACCTACACACATGCTGGCAAAACACTCATACACTTAAACTTAAAATAAGTAAGTCAGAGAGAGAGAGAGAAATAGCTGTACCTCTGATTTTTTAATTCCAGGGTCTGTTTCTTGGCATTTGGGGGAACTTTATCTATTTATTAACATCTCTGTGTCATGGTTTTATCATTTGTTAACTGAATAGTAGGAAGAAGAGCTTTGTAGGTTGTTCTGAGGTTGATAGAAGATTGTGTAAATCACAACCATTTTTTTCTGTGAACCGTTTTATCTATGAACATAGTTTATTCTTCCAGCCAAAGATGGCAGCTGAATGATCTTTGTGAATTGTGGCCAGGTTTACTGCATAGTTTGAAAGTAAATAGTGAAACTATCCTCTGGCCGCATTTTGGGAATGAAGGTGCATGTGAGTTTAGTTTCGAGGGTATTAAGTGGTCAATTGTTAAATTGTCTAGTGTTTTGGTGTTCTCCCCCCTCCCACGCTCCCCTCCACTGGAGGTCCTTTGTGTGCCTTCTCTGTTTGGCAAAGCTTGCCTAAAATCAACCTATACAAACGGCCGTCCTCGGGCTTTGCCTAGGAACACAACCTCTCCTCACTCCAGTTCAGCACACAGGATGTAATTCAGTACTTGAGCACTTGCCTAGGCTCTGAACTGGGCTTTTTGGTCTCTTCAGAGTACTACAGGCTCTTAGTGAGGCAGCAAACAGATCTCTGTGGGTTCAAGGCCAGCTTGGTCTACAGAGTGAGTCCAGGACAGCCAGGGCTACACAGAGAAATCCTGTCTGGGGGAGGGGAGGACAAAAACAACAAAACAAACAACCACAACAAAACCTTTAAAAAGTTGAGATTCCATATCTGCAAAAACAAAAAGTATTCTTTTTACCCAAGTGCTGCTGAGTGGAGGCACATGCCACAAGTCTCTCCAAGGTCTCCAAGAGAGCAAGGACTCATTGTTCACATGGGTCCCTGCAGACTTCCTGTGCTACATGTGGCTTCCCTGGATAATGTTGACCTCAAGGAAGTCCCCCCTTGGATGGTGGCATTTTTGAAGTCTATTATTCCTTAAAAAAATTACATGAAAGTCACACGACTAATGTACTCACACTTGAAAAATCACATGACTGGGGCTGGAGAGATGGCTTGGCGGTTAAGAGCACTGACTGCTCTTCCAAAGGACCTGGGTTCAAATCCCAGCACCCACATGGCAGTTCACAGCTGTCTGTAATTGCTGGGCTTGGTGGCCCATGCCTTTAATCCCAGCACTCGGGAGGCAGAGGCAGGCGTATCTCTGTGAGTTCAAGGCCAGCCTGTTCTACAAAGTGAGTCCAGGACAGTCAAGGATACACAGAGAAACCCTGTCTCCAAAAATCTAAAAAAAAAAAAAAAAGAAAGAAAAAAAGAAAAGAAAGAAAATCACATGACTAATGTGCTCACGGGCATTTTCTTTTGGGGGGAGAAATTATCTTTGAGAATGTTCATAGTTTGTATTTCAGAAGAACCCATCCAGATACTAAAAGAAGCCAGATAAAGCTTTTATAAAAACTATGCTGAACAGCTGGGTGTGGTGGCGCACGCCTTTAATCCCAGCACTTGGGAGGCAGAGACAGGTGAATCACTGTGAGTTTGAGGCCAGCCTGGTCTACAAAGGGAGTCCAGGACAGCCAGAGCTGTTACACAGAGAAACCCTGTCTTGAAAAACCTAAACCAAACCAAACCAAAACAAAAAACTCTGCAGGAACTCTGCTGAGAAATACAAAGAAGCCTAGAAGTAAACATGTCTGGTTTAAGGTCAAATTCATCAATGTTTAAAAGTTTAGTCAGTAGCCTTCTCTGAGCCCAAGGAAATAAATGGCTGGCTTGTCTAAAAAGCTAGAGACTGAAGAGATGGTTAAGAACACTGACTGGGGGGAGGGGGGCGGGCTGAAGAGATGGCTCAGCGGTTAAGGGCACTAGCTGCTCTTTCAAAGTTCCTGAGTTCAACTCCCAGCAACCATATGGTGGCTCACAACCATCCCCAATGTGATCTGATGCCCTCTTCTGGCTGCAGGTGTACTTGCAGATAGAGCAACTCATATACATTAAATGAATGAAAGAAAGAAAAGAACACTGACTAGGGGCTGGAGAGATGGCTCAGAGGTTAAGAGCACTGGCTGCTCTTCCAAAGGACCCTGGTTCAAATCCCAGCAACCACATGGCAGTTAGAAACTGTGTGAGTGGCTGAGTGTGGTGGCACACACCTTTAATCCCAGCACCCGGAAAGCAGAGGCCAGCGGATCTCTGTGAATTCAAGGCTAACCTGGTCTACAGAGTGAGTTCCAGGACAGCCAAGGCTGTTACACAGAGAAACCCTGTCTTGAAAAACCTAAGGGGGGAGGGGGAAGCACTGACTGTTCTCCCAGAGGCTTCAGGTTTGATTCCCAGAACTCACACTGTTACCCACAACTGTAACCCCAAGCTGGGGATCCGATGCCCTCTTTTGGCCTTCCAAAAGTATCTGGCATGCTCACAGTGCACAAGTGTGCAAACAGGCAAAGTATAGAAAATAAAAATAAAAATAAATTTCTGAGTGTTGATGACACACATCTTTAATCCTAGCACTTGAGAGGCAGAGGCAGGTAGATCTCTAAGGTCGAGGCCAGCCTGGTATACAAGAGCTAGTTCCAGGACAGGCTACAGAGAAACCCTGTCTCAAACAACCAAACAACAAAAACCAACAAAACAAAAAGCAAGAGGAATTTCCTTCCTTCCTTCCTTCCTTCCTTCCTTCCTTCCTTCCTTCCTTCCTTCCTTCCTTCCTTCCTTCCCTGGGGCGTTGAGGACTGAGAAAGCACAGCTGTGCCATCAGGCAGACCTGGGTTAGAATTCCTGTTACACTACTTCACTGCTTACTTTAGGACATGTGGGAAATGCCCGCCACAGCGGCATCGACAGTCCTGGGGGTACAGGTGTGCACTGCCATGCCCCGTTCTATGCAGTGCTGGGGACTGAACCAAGGGCCTCACATTTGCCACTCAGGCACTCTCTCAACTGAACCTCGTCACCAACTCAGCAACCTCTTAATTTTTAATTCAGGTAATTTCGGGTCTTTTCAGGAAGGAACCTGAAAGCTACCAAGAAGATAGGTACACATTTGGGGAGGAGTTTTGGAGAATGGCATGAAACAGAGCCTATGATTTATAAATAATCACCTTGTTTTTATTTAGCTTGTCTGTCTGAAATATAAGACACACACGTGTTAAATTTCTGGATCAGTCTTTGTATTTGGGATTTAGTGAATGTGCCCTAAGTCAGTGGCCAAGCACATGCATGCGTGTGTGTGTGTGTGTGTGTGTGTGTGTGTGTGACACTCTGTTTCTTCATTTGTGGGTAGGCATGTGAACTGAGTCCTCATTTTAACTATTGCGAGTAACTCTGCTTTAAACATGAGAACACAAGTGGAACTCTGCTTTTGATTTTTTCTGGCTATATACATAGGAGTAGAATTACTGAGTGATTCTATTTAATTTTTTGAGGTTTCCCAAAGTGACTACACCATTTTACACTCTCACCAACAAGGCAGGAGTGTTCCCGTTTCTCCTTGCCCACACCAGTGCTATGATTTTCTTTTTCATTCTTTTTTTTTTTCAATTATGTGAGTACTTACCTGAGTGTGTGTGTGTGTGTGTCTGCAGAGGTCGCCATATTCCTTGGAACGAGTTGTGCATGGTTGATAGCCGCCATGTTAATGCTGGGAACTGGACCCCAGTCCTCTACAAGAGCATCTCTCCATTCCCCCTCCCTTTTTAAAATGTTATTTTTATTTCACATATATGAGTGTTTGCCTACATGTATAAATGTACCCCATGTACATGACTGGTGCCAGAAGAGGCCAGAGGGAGGTGTGAGAGCCCCTGGAACTGGAGTTACACGAGGTTCTGAGTCCTTATGTGGGTGCTGGGAATTGAACCTGGGTCCTCTGGAAGGACAGCAAATGCTCTTAACTACCAAGCTGTTTTCAATAGCTATTCTAATAGGTATGAGGTAGTATTGAATTTGATTTATATTTTTATTTCCCTGATAATTGATTGTATTAGTTACCTTAATAACCTGACAAAAGCAACTCAGAGAAGGAGGGGTTTAATCCTGGCTCACGGTCTGATGTTATGGTTGTCCTGGCAGAGAAGGCTTGGTAGCAGAGGCATGGCACAGCTGGTCTCTTGCATCTGCAGACGGGAAACAAGAGCAATGGCTGCTTTTGCCCAGCTCAGTTTCCCCTTTTTATTCAACACAGGCCCCCACTCGTGGGATGGTACCACTTACATTCCACTCCACCTGATCTAGATAAAGTCTCACAGCTATGCTTTGAGATTGTTTACATGGTGCTTCTAAATTCCACTAAATTAATAATCATGATCACCCATCACAGGGGCTGGGGAGCTGGCCCAGCAGATAAGAGCTCTTGTTGCTCTCTCAGAGGACCCGGGTTCAGTTCCCAGTACCCAAAGGATGGCTCACGACGTCCTGTACTTCCAGTTCCAGGGGATGTGACACATTCTCCTGCCCATGTGCATACCAGATGCCATACATGCAAGAGTAACACTCATACACATTAAAAAAATAATTAAAATATGCTAGGTGTGGTGGCACACATGTTTAATTCCAGCACTCATGAGGCAGAGGCAGGTGGATCTCTGAGTTGGAGGCCAGTCTGGTCTACAGAGTGAGTTCCAGGACAGCCAGGACTACACAGAGAAACCTTGTCTAGAAAAAACTGAAACAAACAGCCCCTCCAAAAATAAAAATAAATCTAAAAAAAATTACCCATTAACAATACTGATCCAAAAACCTATGTGCATAGTTAATTGTATATTGTTAGGCACACCTGTAAACTCTTTTCTGCTGCCTTTATTTGTTAAGCTTTGAGGAGAGGGGTATTATCTGGCTTTTCTGGAACTTAGTCTGTTGACCAGGCTGGCCATGAACCTGAAGATTAGCCTGCCTCTGACTCTCAAGTGCTGGGATTAAAGGTGTGTGTCACCACTTCTTGGCTCTGGGGGAGAGGTATTTCTTAAATATACTTTTCCTTACTTTACAGAAAAGTGGACATAGAGAGCTCCCTGTATGCCATATGGTGTTTCTACCTTTTAGAAACATGATGTTTTAATATGGTATATTTGTTACACTAATGAATCAGTGCTGATACCGTACTATTAAACAAAACCTGTATTCTATTCGGCCACATGGTTCTGGCTTTAGAGTCAAGGATAAAAGAAAGGGGTTATGGAGTCTCCCTTCTCGACTAAGGAAGCTGATGAGGCCAGGTGTGTGGCAGGGGTGTCCCTCCCCAGACACCAAGAGAGATCACTGAGTGAAGGAAGCTATGAAGGTGAAGCCTGGATTGCCTTGGAGAGTCCAAGATGTTGGAGATGTCAGTGTTGTGGGATACCTTTTGAGGAGAGCTGCTAACAGGAAGTGGAAGCATCCCAAGAGAAAGAAATGTGTTCCTGTCAACAAAGCTGAAAGGAGTTGGAGATCTAAAGAGAGAGAGAGAGCTTTGACATCAGACATGGAGATGCAGAGTTTGGAGTTTTCCCAGCTGGTTTGCAGTCTTGCTTTGGTGCTGTATTCCCTCATTGTTCTCCCTTTTCGCCCTTTTGGAATAGTAAAGTATTTTCCGTGCCTTTATATGTTGGAAGTATGTGATCTGCTTTCTCATTTTGATTTTATAGGGGATTACAGTCAAGAGATTTCATAAGTCTCAGAAGAGACTTTGAACTTTGCACTTTTAAACAAGTTTGAGACTGTGATAGACTATGGGGACTTTTGAGGTTGGACTAAATGCATTTTGCTTTACATTATGATATGGCTACAAGCCTATGGGGTCCAGGGAGTGAAATGTGGTTCTTTGACTAAAAATGCCCCCCACCAGGTCCACAGGGAATGGCACTATTAGGAGGTGTGGCCTTATTGAAGTAGGTGTGGCTTTGTTGGAGGAGGTGTGTCACTAGGAGATGGGCATTGAGGTCTCAGAAACTCAAGCCAATTCACTTCCTGGTGCCTGCTGATCCGGATGTAGAATTCTCGGCTCCTTCTCCAGCACCATGTCTGCCTGCAGGCTGCCATGTTTCTTGCCATGACAATAGTGGACTAAACCTGTGAAACTGTAAGCCAGCCCCAATTAAATGTTTTCCTTTTTTTTTTTTTTGGTTTTTCGAGACAGGGTTTCTCTGTGTAACAGCCCTGGCTGTCCTGGACTTGCTTTGTAGACCAGGCTGGCCTCGAACTCACAGAGATCCGCCTGCCTCTGCCTCCCAAGTGCTGGGATTAAAGGCGTGCGCCACCACACCCGGCAAATGTTTTCCTTTTTAAGAGTTGTTGTGGCCATGGTGTCCCTTCACAGCAATAGAAACCATAACTAAGGCGGTCATGTTTTGCTACATATCAAGATTTTGGCTAGCCTGGTCTCCATGAAAATATTTCTATGTATATAGCAGAAAACTAATCAGTTTCTCTGGTATAATAGTAAGTGTTGAATGACTTCTCTCTCTCTCTCTCTCTCTCTCTCTCTCTCCACATGACTTGCTACACAGCCTGGGTTAGTTTTGAGCTCTGAACCCTCTTCCATCAGCCTGCCATGTGCTGGTGATCAAAGGTGTGTGCCATCATATCCAGCCAGTAATACCACTGGAAGTTCATTAATACAGTCTCCTTTTCCTTCTGGTTTTCCCTCTTGGTGGCTCCCCGCCACCTTTTCTTTTCTCATACACTGAGAATGAGAACTCATTTGTTTTTTCTTTGGCCAGCAAATGTTGATTGGTTGCTCTCGTATGGCTAAGCTCTATGAACATTATGTTACTTGCATGGAAATTTACATGCATCTAAGAAAGCTTTTCTAAATATATATAGTCTGAATGTTCCTCTGTACTGTTGAGGGCTAGAAGTGAAGGGAGGGATGGGAGAGGATGTGGTACCCAAAAGAGATGGCAGTCACAGTCGGACCTTTCTTCTGCATACTATGCCAACCTAATCCATCTTAAAAATGTCTTTTCCTCTTCAAAACAGCAACAGCATGCCTTCTGCTGCTCTCTGCTCACCCATGTGCTTTGTCACCCTTGGATTTTTCATAGACTAGGCTTTATTTTTTTGGATACAAGGTGCTAGCAGGTTCCCATAAGGAAAGGCAAACAGTAAATCACTCTGCTCTTCCTTTGTCTTCTACTCTTTTGCACGGGAAGACTTGGTAACTATGGAGACTTCTACCAGTGAGAGTCCTACATCTGATGTTTACTTCTTCCCAGAAGTCTTGCTGGTAAGGATACCTTGAATATATATATATATATATATATTTTTTTTTTTGGTTTTTCGAGACAGGGTTTCTCTGTGTATCCTTGGCTGTCCTGGACTCACTTTGTAGACCAGGCTGGCCTCGAACTCACAAAGATTCGCCTGCCTCTGCCTCCCAAGTGCTGGGATTAAAGGCGTGCGCCACCACCGCCCGGCATTGAATATATTTTTTAAAGGTGTTTTTGGTTTATATATAGTTTCGCCTTGATCAGTCTCATGCTAGATCTGCTACAAGTTCTATGAGTAACAGTTGTGCTTTCGGGACTGGAGAGATGCCTCAGTGGTTAAGAGCACTGGCTGCTCTTCCAAAGAACCCAGGTTCAAATCCCAGCACCCACATGGCAGTTCACAGCTGTCTGTAGTTGCTGGGACTTTAATTCCAGCACTTGGAAGGCAGAGGCAGGTGGATCTCTGAGTTCAAGACCAGCCTGGTCTACAGAGTCCAGGACAGCCAGGGCTACACAGAGAAACTCTGTCTTGAAACAAAAGAACAAACAAACAAACAAACAAACAAACAAAAAACAACTGTGCTTGCTTAACCTTGGGAGTAGTCTTAGTCTGTTTTCTGTTATAATACACAATTTTGTCTTTCTTTTGGTTTTTTGAGACAGGGTTTCTGTGGGTAGCCCTGGCTGTCCTGGGACTCTCTTTGTAGACCAGGCTGACCTCAAACTCAAAGAGATCTGCCTGCCTCTGTCTCCCTAGTGCTGGGATTAAAGACATGTGCCACCACACCCATCTTATTTTAATTATTTTTTATGTGTATGAGTGTTACGCTTGCATGTCTGACATCTGGTCCCTTGACAGCTGGGATTCAGGTGTGGAGAACCTGGCTGAGCAGAGACAAATTACCAGGTGTTTGTAGTGGTGGCTCATTAACCAGCTGAGGTTCTGTGTATCTCCTATGATGACGGGTGTTTATGGCTTTCCCCTACTGCTCAGGTAGTGTCAGGAAAGGAAAAGTTTGACAAAACACTGCTCAACCTGTTCTACAGATAAATACCATATTGGCTTACATTAACACAGAGCAAGAAGAATGCTGTTGTGAGTTTCTTTGCAAAAAAAAAAAAAAAAAAATTGGTCTGTGAGTCTTTTCTGACAAGTGCAAAATGTTATGTTTCTGTGATTAAGTAAAAACCATTCTTAAATAGAGGTTTGAGAAAACGAAATGAGAGACGTTAGGGCAAGATGGAAAAGTGGGAAGATGATTGGGGTTGTCTTAAGTATAGATGTTTTATCTCCTTGACCACAAAAGGCTCTTTTGTTTTTGTTTTTGTTTTGCTTTGGAGACAGAGTCTGGCTACATAGCTCTGGCTGGCCTCAAACTCACAGAGATCCATCTGCCTCTGGTTCTCAAGTGCTGGGACTAAAGGTATGTACCCTTCTTTTGATCACATATGAGAGTTTACTTAAACTGGTTGTGGTGGCTCACACCTTTAATCCCAGCACCCGGGAACCAGAGGCAGGTGGATCTCTGTGAGTTTGTGGCCAACCTGGACTACATATCAAATTCCAGACCAAACAAGGCTACACACACACACACACACACACACACACACGCACGCACGCACGCACGCACGCACGCACATGCATATGACCCTATTTCAAAATAGCAACAAAAAGAAGTCACTTAGCACACACAGGCTTCAGATTGGATCCCCAACACCAAAGCAAATACATTTTTCCCCCTCAAGTTGTGGTATTTCATGTATGCAAAGCCACGTGTGTTAGCCTGTGTCTCTCTAACAAAAACAGTTGAGATAATCAATTTATTAGGGTTCTATTTATTTAGGGTTCTAGCCCATAGCTCTGAGCTGGTAGAGAAGCGTAGCATCCTGGTGCCAATGTGTGGCAGAACAGAAGAAAAAGGCGGAATTTACAAAGCCCATTGAATGGCATTCCACAACCTCTGACCAAGCCCACCCAATAAAGATTCCGGCACTTTCCAGAGATGTCTTCTTGTTGGTCAAGCCTGTAGCCCACTGACCTTTTATCATCTAAACTTAGTACCCTAGAACCTTATAAATCTCCATGGCTCGGAGCGATAACACAAGGGAACTTGTCAAGTCCCAATTATTAGGGACCACATTTGCAAGTTGATACTAAAATGGAGGCTGGCATGTTCTCTTGAGGACAAGATTGGAACTAGGAGATGTCCCCAAATTTTGGGAGCATGTAGAAATAACAGGGAAGAGAGACAGACGAGTGAGCATGTTTGTGGATCCCTCCTCCCATCTCTACCGCCTTTCAACCTCTTGCCAGAAAAGGCGTTGTTCTCCAGTCCTGCCACCAGGGGGCACCAGCTACCGTCCACTTAGTTTTTTGTTTTTATGTTTTTTTTCCACAGTTTGGCCTGAGGTGAGCTGTCTGCATAGTTGGGTGGGATACATTAAAAAGCCAGTCAGACACTAAGATGTAATACTTGTAAGACAAAAGAAAATAGAATGAAGAACTGAAGTTTTTGATGCTTCGTTTCCTTTTGACCAGGATCCTATATCTCTTTTGTTGTTGTTTTGTTTGGGACGGGTTCTCTGTGTATCTCTGACTGTTCTGGACTCATTCTGTAGACCAAGCTGGACTTGAACTAACAGAGATTCCCCCTGCCTCTGCCTCCTGAGTGCTGAGATTAAAGGCATTCACAACGCTCAGCAATTACAGACAGCTGTGAACTGCCATGTGGGTGCTGGGATTTGAACCTGTGTCCTTTGGAAGAACAGCTAATGCTCTTAACCACTTAGCCATCTCTCCAGCACCCCTACATCCCTTTTGTTTAGCCTCCAATCCCAAGGTTCAAAGATTTTTTCTTTTTGTCATTTCTGGTAATTAGAAATATTTCTTTGTGCTCCTCATGATTTGTTCGTTGGTATACATTTACTGCCCGAAATGCAGTTAAACACCTTTGTTAGACACAGGGCGGATTCATGGAGGCTTTTTTTGTATTTATGGAAATACAAGTTTAAAGACATTCTCTTAAAAACTTCATTGATTGTGTGACACAACTTTTGGGTACCCTCTGTGATCAGCAAATCTGAACAGCCTAAGAAGGTCTTATTTACAGAAGTGGGGAGACCGCTGCTTCCTCACCTAGAAGAATGGCAGTTCTCCACCAAGAAGGATGAGTGTGGTGTGTCTCCAAGTCCCATGTACCCTGGGATTTAAGGAGATTGCTTGAGCCTAGGAATTCAAGACCAGCATGGACAACATACTAAGCCCCCACCTAAGAGAAAGAAAGAAACAAAGGGTTGATTTTCAAGCCTATAATATCCAATTGGCTGGCTCTTCCAAACTTTTTAAAAATACATGTTTAGTTTATCCTTGTTTTTCTTTTTGCCTAGTTTATAGTTGTTTTTTTTTCTTTTAAGTAAATGTTGCTTTCTTTCTTTCTTTTTGTTTTTGTTTTTTTGAGACAGGGTTTCTCTGTGTAGCCCTGGCTGTCCTGGACTCATTTTGTAGACCAGGCTGGCCTGGAACTCGCAAAGATCCACCTGCCTCTGCCTCCCAAGTGCTGGGATTAAAGGCATGCGCCACCACCGCCCAGCTAATGTTGCTTTCTTGCTTGATAACAGACTACTTTGAGTCCATATTCCTATATCAGAACCAGTGTGTGCTTGAGAAGTGTGTTCATGGTATGTGTGCGTGTGACTGTATGGGAGAGATATGTGTATGTGAGAATGTGTGTAAATATGGTGTGTATATACACCAGACTACACATAGAATTGTGTGTAGGGAGTTTAAGGTATATTGTGCATCTGTGATTCTGAGATACTATGTGAGGGGAATGATTCATAAAATAAAGACACCAAGTGTGTGTGTGTGGTATGTATATGTGTATGTGTGTGTGTGTGATATGTATATGGGTATGTTTGTGTGTGATGTGTATGTGTGTATACACATGCCCTGTACTGCCAATCCCGACTTTCCCATACACCTTCCAAAAAGCAGCAACAATTTCACACACAGAGTTGTCAGAACACTGTGCCTTCCCTGTCAAGCTGCAGGGCCCTATTGGGGTTATCTTGTTTTTGTACAAATACTCTAGATGACGTATCCAAGTCATGATCTCTCAGGTACTTTACAATCAGAGAGGTATTTTTTTTGATGTCCCTCCCCAATGGCAGTAGCGGCAGTAGCTTCCCCGTCTTCTGAAGGTTGTTGCTGGGGATGGCGCACATTTCTCTTTCATTGTCTGCATTGTTGCCAGCGCTGGATTTTCCCTCCCTCCTTCCTCCCTCTCAGCTAGTCAGTTCCCCCTCACACACCCGCAAACCCCCTGTGGAAGCTGAATCATGCCGCTTCCTTTTTTGGTCATAGTTGAGTTTCTTCCACTTTCGGAGCAGTTGAGTTATGTGAAATGAATCAGTCCTTAACACTCTGAGCGCCTGCCTCCCACTTCAGCATCAGAACAAATCAGCAGCTCTCCTGGGTTGCCCTGTCCACCCCAAAAGCCACTTGGTGGGAGATTTTGAATGACCGACTTTATTTGAGGTGTGAGTGCAGGTGATACGGTGATTCTGAATGGTCTTGCATGGGGGACAAAAATCAGCATTTCAATGGGAACAGAGAAAAACGCTAGCAAAGAATTAGGGCAATTCTTTAAATTTGATCCTTGTGCCAGGACAGTCAAAGATACACAGAGAAACCTTGTCTCAAAAAACCTTTAAAAAAAAAAATTAAAAACTTGGTCCTTGTCTTGGTAGAGAGGAATTCTGGGAAATCAGCGAGGCAGGATTTGGCCACACAGATGTAGCAGGAGCTGTGGAATGGTTCGCACCATATGTGTGTGTGTATTCCTGGCACCGCCAACCTAGGAAATGTCTCTACCAGTGGTGATTATAAAGGTTTAATCCAGCATCTGAAATAAAGGGATTAAATAAATTCAGAGCCAGGGACTAATGAAAATGCCCACCCACTATGTCCACAAATTCAGTGTAGGGTCAGGTTTCTACATATAAAGCCCCAAAGACTCAGTTCATTCCCTGGGATCCCTGCTGGATACCCAGCCTTCTCCGTGAGGCTGGTTTTTTTTTTTTTTTTCCTATGAGGGAACATGAGGGCAGCTTTTAGCACATCTCCCACACTGGGGATGCTGACTCTGTTCTGGAATCCTGCCGCGGGGCCCTGGGGTTTGATCTACTAAACAGGTTCTACCAAACACAGTTGAAATGTGAAGATTTGGGTGCTGCGTGCTTGCTGGGTCAAGGAACAAAGACATAGGGGTGGGGAATTTGAATCAGGTCTGAGTCACTTTCACACTCTGCCTTGGAGCTAGAGCTGGAGCTGGACCGGGGGCAGGCATGCGGAGCAAATGTGAATTGTGGCTGGAGGGAAATGGTGCCATGAAGCCCAAAGCAGAGATGCCTCTCATAGGCTGTGTCCCTGGAGCCTTTAGGGTGCGCGATGCTGTGCACTTGAGAGCTTTACTGAGGAGACAGAATGCTGTGGACAAGAGGGAGTTAGCCAGTGATGTGCAGTGTATAAACACCAGGTAGAGCACAAAGAATTGAACTTGGTGTGACAAAAGCTTTTGTCTCTAGCTTGGTTGCTGGGGACAAGTGTCCTGTTGAGAGGGTACGGCTGCAAAAGGTGCTGAAAAAGGACAACCACGTGCAAAGGAATGAAAGTAGATTCACATCTCTCATCCCAAACAAAAATAAACTCAAAATGTGCTGAAAGCCGTCATG
>CAJQZJ010032761.1:5262695-5302025 GCA_907164525.1 Lophiomys imhausi
CTGGGATTAAAGGCGTGTGCCACCACCACCCGGCACAATTTTTCTTTTTAAAGACAGGATCTTAGCCCAGGCTGGCCTTGAACTCAACATGTATTGGAATATAGCCTTGAATATAAATCCTGGAGTGGCAGGCTTTACCACCATGCTTGGTTTATTGTCACATGTTTCTGAATATAGTTTCACTTATCCTAGTAGGAATTAATTTGTTCTCAGTAAATAGAGGTGCTTTGATGCAGCAGTGAAATCTTGATCTCACTGAGCAACATTTTGGAGGGAGGTGAACCTTTTAAGGGTTAAAAGCAAAATATCTGTCAGGCTCCTGTTAAGTTCTGTGGAGAAAGGGTGGAGGGCACATGGCCTATGGGCCTGTTTAGTAAATGCTGGAAGTTAGTTTAGGGGAGCATGGTAGAGTAGGTACTTGAACAGACTCCTGAAGGTGAGAATTGAGGAAACAAAACGTGTGTATTATTGGGAAGAGAATCCTTTCAGCAAAGGTAGCAGTGTTTGCAAAGAAATATCCTGTAAATGGTGAGGCCCTGGAGTGTGGAGACTGCGCATTCTGGAGGAGCTGGCCCAGAGGCTAGATGGTTAGACTGCTGGTGCTAGCAGGCGCTGAAGTCAGCAAGGTGAGAGGAAGGCCAAGCAATATGGTAATGATGATCTGATTTTCTTAGTGACACAGAGAGCAGCTGTAGGGTATCTGAACAAAACACCGTAAGTGAGTGACTCAGATCAGCAAGTTTATTCTCATAGTTCTGGAGAACTGATGGGAAGTTGGAAATCTGAAACCCGAGTGCTGGCGGTCACACTCCTCCTGAAGACTCCCTTTCTTGTCTGTTCTGACTTCTGCTCATCAACAGTCCTTGGTATCTGGCTTGCTGCAGTCTAAACTCCCGTTTCCCTTACCACATTCTGGGTTTTCCCTGTAAATTATGCCTTTAACATATCTTCTTGGGGACACAGTTCAAGTCATTCTGACAAGGCTCTGACTTTTTGAGACATGGCTAGCCTGGAACTTGCTGTGTAGACCAAGCTTTGAACTTACAGATCCTGCCCCCGTAGCTTAGTTCTATCTTTCCAAGTTGCCTGGGAAAGTTGAGTCGATGGACATTGTACAGGAGCTAAGTTTACTAGTAAATCACCAGGTTTTTTGCTATTGTTGTTTTTTTTGTTTGTTTGTTTTAACTAGAAATTGAGATCTCTATGCCATGTGTACCCTGCTGAGGATCGAGCAACATTTTCAGCCTGCTCTGGGATGGTTCTGTTGCTGGTTTAAGGACTGCTTGTTAACATGGACTGACACATTACACACGAGGGTTTGGCAGAGTTGGGCTTTCTGTAATGAAGATACTGCTTGTCCCATGGCTAGCTTCCTTTCTTCTCTCCAGATTGGCCGATCCGAGAGGGAGGTTTAGAAGCTTGAAAGAACAGTTTTGTGGGCCTTCTCATCAAATTTAAGTAAAGCCCAGAAGATGTATGTTAAGTAGCTGTTTGAAAGCCTCTTTGAATTGCCCTCAGCTTGGGCAGCCTTTCCTCATTGTATATCAGACTGCTAGCTAATTCATCTGCCAGATTTTTTTGCTAAAAGAATAGAGACCTGGGCCTAGGCCCCCCAGCCCCAGCCATAACACACCCATTGTTTGGTCCTTCTTGTCCCAGGGGCTCTCACACTCCTTCATTTTGTGTAAATGTTTGCTTCTTAGAGAGTCTTGGATCAGGAAAGCTCTCCAGGGTAGGTCGTGGCTGCAGAGTGTCGCTGAAAAGGGAGGAGTGTGGTGGTGTATAGCCTGGGAGATGGTCCTCCATATTATACAGTCCCTCAGTTTAAGGCCTTTGGGCAGTGGGGTGACTCCTAACTCTGGTTAGTGTCCGGCCTTTTAAGGACCTTGTGGAGTTAGCCCAATGTGTGTGGATTGCCTTGTCACACATACAAAGTAGTACTAAAGGTCAAATCTGCCTGAAGATGGTTTCAGTCAGTTCATGGTGAAATTTTAATTTCTTGAGGTGGGTGTTTCACTTCCCCCCCCCAAATTGTTTATTTTATTTTTGACTTTCTGTGGTTCTAAAACTTGGTTAGACAGCACATACAAATTGGGTGGGGCTGTCTTCATGGGACTTGTAATGATCTAGGCTTCCTGGTGTATTGTCACCCTCATGCACACATGTGGGCTAGTGCCATACTCCTGTTCCGTCATCTGCTTCCTAATTCTTTAAAAGTAGGGAGAAATACATGTTTGCTTTTGGTTGGAACTGTTTTAAGAATGTAGAGATTTTGTCATGAGTCTTAAGCTAGTCATATTCTAGCAATTCAATATCAGGTTGTGATTTTTTTTTTAAAGCTATAGAAAAAAAGTTGGCTTCTGAATTTGTAATAAACTCAAACTAGCTGGAAATACTTCTTGAAAATACCAAGCTGGCAGCTGTAGAGTTTCAGCTGGTAGTTCTGTATTTGCTGTCTGCTTTGCCCAACAAGGGTGTTTAAGCTGGGTTCATATGTTCTGTTTTTTTTTTTTTTTGGTTTTTCGAGACAAGGTTTCTCTGTGTAGCCTTGGCTGTCCTGGACTCACTTTATAGACCAGGCTGGCCTCGAACTCACAAAGATCCGCCTGCCTCTGCCTCCCAAGTGCTGGGATTAAAGGCGTGCGCCACCACCGCCCGGCTATATGTTCTGTTTTTTGTTTTGCTTTGTTTTGGTTTTTTCAAGACAGGGTTTCCCTGTGTATCAGCCCTGGCTGTCCTGGACTTTACTCTGTAGATCAGGCTGGCCTTGAACTCATAGAGATCTGCCTGCCTCTGCCTCTTGAGTGCTGGGATTAAAGGGGGTGCGCTACCACCTCTGGCTGAGACAGGATCTCTCTCTCTATTAGCCTGAACTCAATAAATAGCCATGCTTGGCCACAAACTCACAGAGATCATTCTACCTCTGCCTAAAGGTGTGTGCCACCATACCCAGCCATTTAAGTTGCTTTTAAAAACATTATTATCATTATTGTGGGGAGATAATGGTAATACACACAGACACTATGACTTCTTGTGCGTGATAATGATAAACACACACACACACACACACACACAATGTGGAGTTAGTGCTCATCCACTGTTATGTGGGTTCTAGGGATGGAATTCAGGCCCCAGACTTGTGACAAGAGCCTTACACGCTGAGCCATCCCACTAGCTAGGTGAGCTTCTTTCTTTTGGTTTGGCTTGGCTGGGATGTGTGTTGGTGAAGAAACTCCTCCTGGGAAAGAACTTTGAGGAGGCCTCCTCATCTTTACCTCCCTCCTCAACTCCCAGTACCTTCTTATTCCTTTGTTTTCACAGAATTAGTGACCTTAGGTCTGTTCAGCTGTTTCAGCCTACAAAAGCTTCAGAGCTGTTCTAGCATCTTGGCACACACCTTGAACCCCAGCACCAGAGAGGCAGAGGCAGGTTGTTCTTTGAGTTTTATGCCAGCCTGGTCTATAGGGGTTCCAGGCTATCCCAAGCTATATAGTGAGACCCTGTCAAAACAAAACAAAAGGAAAAGCCTGGCGTGGTGGCACATTCCTTTAATTCCAGCACTTGGGAGGCCAAGATAGTTTGATAGGTCAAGGCCAGCCTGGTCTACAAAGTGAGTTCCAGGACAGCCAGGGCTATTAGAGAAACCTTGTCTGGAAAAAAAAAAAAAAACCAAATAACCTGCGGAGGTTATGTGAAAACAAACAAACAAACAAAAAACCAAAACCCAAAACAAACAAACAAAAAACCAGCAGAGGTTTACTTGTCAGCTGGGCCACCTCCTTTTGTGCTCACACATGTACTTATAGTTACCTTTCTTTGAAAAAGAGAATGGGGGCTGGAGAGATGGCTCAGCGGTTAAGAGCATTGACTGCTCTTCCAAAGGTCCTGAGTTCAATTCCCAGCACTACATGTGGCTCATAGCCATCTATAATGAGATCTGGTGCCCTCTTCTGGAATGCAGGTGTACATGCAGACAGAACACCCATATACATTAAAATAAATAAATCTTTTTCTTTTTTTTGGTTTTTCGAGACAGGGTTTCTCTGTGTAACAAACAGCCCTGGCTGCCCTGGACTTGCTTTGTGGACCAGGCTGGCCTTGAACTCACAGAGATCCGCCTGCTTCTGCCTCCCAAGTGCTGAGATTAAAGGTGTGCGCCACCATGCCCGGCAATAAATCTTTTAAAAAAGAGAATGTTGATTAATGTAGAAGCCTTCACATTATCCTTGAATAACTAGTTAAACCCATCCATCCATTTTTATGTTAGAATACCTAGGTATTTCAGAGACTTACCGTTGCAGTCTGGAATAGAAATGGAGTTTACCTACTAATATTGATTGCTGGTGTCCATGAGAAGGATGCAAAATTATTAATTGACATAATTTTGGTATTTAGATCAGACACACCAAACCATGCTCAAGGCCAAGTCAGGCCACTTATTATTATTATTTTTGCCCTCTAGGGACAGAAAAAATTTAAAAATTTAAGTGATTGAGCCAGGAGTGGTGGTGGTACACACCTTTAATCCCAGCACTTGGGAGGCAGAGGCAGGCAGATCTCTTGAGTTCAAGTCCAGCTGGTTTATAAATCAAGGTCCAGACCAGCCAAAAAACAAAACAAAATTTTCCCCCCAAAATTAAATGGTTGAGAAAGAAATGTATACTATTCAAAAATTATGTGAAATTCACTCTTTAGGGCCCATAAATAATGGTGTTGAGGAATATAGCCACTCTAGTTTGCTGAGGTCTCCTGTGTGGCTGGTTTTGTATCTTGGTAGCAGGTTGAGTGCTTGGGACTGGAGAGGCGTGGTGACCTCTATACATTCTATGTCAGTTTCAGGGAAGTAGCTAGGGATGATGACTTGAACAAAGAAGGCGACTGCACTTGAATAATGAGCAATGTGTGTAACTAATATTTTTATTTATAAATATTTATATTTATTAGTACTTAACAAACACCTATAAAATGCCTAAATCCTATAACCTAAAACCTATAATCTAAAATCTGTAATCTATATAAGAACATCCTAATATCTGCAAACACCTAACTAACCCTATTTTAATTTTCTTAAAAGGATATCAATATTCTTAGCCTAGGTCCGTGCAGGATGACTTGTTTTTTTTTTTTAAACATTTATTTATTTATTTATTATGTATACAGTATTTGCTCTACATGTATGCCCGGGCACCAGATCTCAATGTAGATGGTTGTGAGCCACCATGTGGTTGCTGGGAATTGAACTCAGGACCTTTGGAAGAACAGCCAGTGCTCTTAACCTCTGAGCCACCTCTCCAGCCCCAGGATGACTTGGTTTTATGGCTGTTCTGGAATACAGCAGTCAGTCCCTTTCAAGCTTAGTGTCCATTGGGCCTAGCTTTGCCAGTTCATATGGCCAGTTTATTTCAACCACTAGATCGTGTGGCTTATAAAGTCAGTCTGTTTCAACCGCCAAACTGAGGGCAGCTTGAGGGGCTTCCAAACTCCACTTGGCCCCACTCAACTTTTCTGGCATTCTGGAGCCCCAAGACAGACACCTTTAAGGAAGTCTCTCTCTCTCAGCAGGTTTTCTGTCACCACTCCTTTGCCTTGGGCTATCACAATGTAAATCGTTCTGTCAATGCCATACCTTGTTATGTACTTCTCCAGCGTGCCTTCTCAGTCTGTGAGGGCAGGAGGAAGAGAGCAAGCACCATGTGGAGCTCTCTGGCTTATATATCGCATTATCTCACGATTCTTGGCCGTCTGGAGGGCCCAGAAGATTTCTCGAGGTATGCAGCAGTCCCGTGGCTTCTTGCGGCAACCAACATCATCAGCTGTGCGGCTTGCCTGGTTTCTTAGCCACGCCCCTTCAACAGGCAGTTCACAGAACTATGGCCTCAACTGGGCTTTGTCCATTTCAGCGAGCTAAAGGGACGCCAACCTTTCCAGGTGCCAGGTTGAACTGCTTACTGATTCACTAAAGAGGCCTAACTTCTACCACAAACGTATACTGAGTTCCACCTGTGTGGGCCTTTGTGGTCAGAAAAGGCTTCTTTAAGGGAGAAAGAGATTGAGTCTGTTTGTCTCCTTTGCAGACAGTGTGCACTTGAATTTTAAATGTCACTAAAAGATTGAGAGATTTAAAAAAATATATTTGAAAATGAAAATAAGAAAGCATGGAAGAAATCATCTAATACAAGTATAAACAGATGTTTAAAAATGGTTCTTTTTTTTTTGTTTTGGTTTTGGTTTTTTGAGACAGAGTTTCTCTGTGTAGCCTTAGCTGTCCTAGACTTGCTTTGTAGACCAGGCTGGCCTGGAACTCACAGAGATCTGCCTGCCTCTGCCTCCCGAGTGCTGGGATTAAAGGTGTGTGACACCATGCCCGGTTTATTTTAATTTTTAATGATGTGTCTGTGTGGGGGTTTGAGCATGGACTGTAATTGCCCATCAATGTGGAATTTCATATGATGGTGAGCCAGACAGGGTTCTGTGTAAGAACAGTATGGATTCTTAACCACTGAGCCATCTGTCATCACCAACATAGACTTTTAACTTGTTTTTTCTTATTCAGTGCTGAGTTTGACTGTATGGATACTGTTTGGTGGAATTATATATAGACTGTATTTATATGTTTAAGACTTAAAAACACAGATCTTACTGAAATCTGAGCCCCAGACTTTTTATTCTAAAGCTTTGAGCATGTTTATAAGCAAATATGCAACTATTTTTCATTTGTTACAGATTGAAGTGGTCCATTCAGATCTACAAGTATGTTTTCCTCAGGATTTAGTTGAGTATTTCTTCGCCCATAACAAGGGATTGCTTTATTAGAACTTCCTAGAAATAGTGAGTCTGAGAAGGACATTAAATATTACTTCTTCTAACAGTTTAACTTGTGGCCCCTTCCACCATGCTTCAGGTTAAAGCTCTTATTTATACTTTGGTATAGTTGGCGCTTTTACAGCCTTAGTTTTTTTATGTGATTGTAGCTTAGGATGTTCAAAGCTTGAAAACCCAAGTAGCATGCTACATTTCCATTTTTGCTAATGGATCTGGGATTGTTGTTGGTTTATTTGTTTCAGTGTAATGAGGTATGGAGCAAGGACTTCATTGTATATGGTGTTCCACCCAAGACTGCTTTGTGTTAACAAAGCTATTTTCTCAGAACAGGACAACGGTATTGATAAAGAACACCAGGGCAGAGGAGCTGTCTAGGCCTACACAAAGTGAAGTTTTTGTTTTGTTTTGTTTGATTTGATTTTGTTTGTTTGTTTTGTTTTATTTGTTTTTCAAGACAGGTTTTCTCTGTGTAGCCCTGGCTGTCCTGGACTCACTCTGTATGTAGACCAGGCTAGCCTTGAATTCACAGAGATCTGCCTGCCTCTGCCTCTGCTTCCCAGTGCTGGGATCAAAGGTGTACGCCACCACACCCGGCTCAAAGTGAAGATGTTTTAATAACTTTGAAATCACATTTTAGATGTAGCAAAGTCAGCTGGGTGTGATGGCGCACTCCTTTAATCCCAGCACTTGGGAGGCAGAGGCAGGTGGATCTCTGCTAGTTCAAGGCCAGCCTGGTCTACAAAGTGAGTCCAGGACAGCCAGGGCTACACAGAGAAACTCTGTCTCAAAAAACCAAAACAAAAACAACAACCAAAAAAGTTCTGTTAAAAAAAAAAGTTGCCGGGCTGTGTTGGCACACGCCTTTAATCCCAGCACTTGGGAGGCAGAGGCAGGCGGATCTCTGTGAGTTTGAGGCCAGCCTGGTCTACAAAGCGAGTCCAGGACAGCCAGAGCTGTTATACAGAGAAACCCTGTCTCGAAAAAAACCAAAAAAAAAAAAAAAGTTCTGTAGATGTAGCAAAGTCAAGGCCTTCTTAACAAGTATGTTAAGGGTTAAACTCATTCCTGAGTTGCCCTGCTCTATTACTTGGACATCACCTAAAACTTTGCTCTGATAATTTTTGGTGGCAGAGGGATTTTCTACCTATGGAGTTGGGGCGATAGTTCTAAATGCCCCACTAGAACAATGGGCATGATCTAAAGCCACTTACAGTGAGAGTAACTCTGTCGATGCCAGAGAAACTAGATTGATGGAGTGGAGGTGAACCTACAGTCCTAGTTCTTGGGACGTAGAGGCAGGAGGGGCAGGAATTCAAGGTCATCCTTGGCTACACCATAAGTTCAAGACCAGACTGGATTATATGAAACCCTTTCTCAAAACCCAAAACCAACCTGGGAGTGGTAGCCCCACTCCTTTAATCCTAGCAATCAGGAGGCAGAGGTAGGCTTTTGAGGCCAGCCTGGTCTACATAGTGAGCTCCAGGCCAGCCAGAGCTACATAGTTGAGACCCTGTCTCAAAAGACAACAACACAAAACACCATAAAAGCCCTCATAATCGGGACAGCAGGGGTCTGTCTGTAGGCAGCCTTGGGGGTGTAACTTTTCTCATAATCTCCAAAATCCAGAGCAGTGTTGGGAGTTCACGGTTTATCTCACAGTCATCTTCCTGGAGCTTTGATAACCGAGGTTGCTAGCTGTGCACGTGACAGTAACCGTTGACTGTAGAAAGGCCTTGCTCTTGCTGGCCGACTCAAAAGAGATCTTGGAGAACCACCTTCTGTGGCTTCCCAAGAGTGGGTGTGTCTGACTGCTCAGCTGAGCTGGCAGCTTCCCCTGATAGCTCTCCTGCTGAGCTGCATCCTTAGCCCCTAAATTCTCCCCTCTTCATTCCTTCCTTTTGTTTTTGAGACTGTGTTGAGTCTCCATGGAGCCCAGACTGGCCTCTAGCTCCCAGTACTCCTGCCTTAGCTCCCCACATGCTGCAGTTAAAGGCGAGCACCACAAAAGCTGGGCCAGAAGACTTCCGTGGCATCACCTGGATGCTCACCTAACCTTAGACCTCTATTTTAACTGCATTTGTTTATTGGGTGTCTTGGATGCAAGTAGATTTTGTTTATAGCATTTCCATTATAGCAGCGATGCGATGCTGAGATAGGACACGTGAGATTTCTGTTTGAAAAATTGAGAAATCGAGGCCTTGACTGCTACTAGTGCACCTTGGTCTTCAGGTTTTTAAGTTGGAAAATCTGGGCCTTCAAGGGCAGGATGGCTCAGTGGGTAGAGGTACTTGATTTGATAGATCCCTGGAACCCACCTGGTAGAAGGAGGGAGCATATGCTTACCACACACATGCCTCACTACCTGCCCCTACCCACCCTCCCCAGAGTAAATCAGTGTAAAGTCTTTTTAGAAAGATGTAAAATGGACAAATAGTCCTAACACTCAGAAGACCGAGTGAGACAGGAGGATCAGACAAATCTGAGACCGGCCTGAGCTACACAGCACTAGACCCTGAGTTCAGTCTCCAGTACTGCAGTGTGGGGGCAGAGGTTGGGGGGACACCACACTACAAAGCCAGAGCTCAGTGGAATGTGTTTCACAGCTTTTCCTCTCCAGGGACTTTGTGAATCCCCCTGTTCACTGTTTGAGAAGGTTGAGAGGAAATGAAAGGCCTTAAAGCGTTGCCAGAACAGGGTGTGTGCTGGGGAAAGCATCCTCCTAAGTGATGCTAAAAAGCCAGTAGGAGACGCATCCTCCACACGTGTGAACTTGGCATCCATGCTCAGTGTCTGCCAAATACAGTGCGGTTTGGGGTTCCGAACAGCAGAAGTTCGCTGCACAATCTAGACAAACCAACAGAAGCAAAAGCCATCTTTGGGGAAGTGGTGCATTTGCACTGGAAATATTTTGTTTTCTTAATAATTAGCTTCAGCTCCCATGTAGTGGCTCATGCCTTTAGTCCCAGCACTCACTGGGAGGCAGAGGCAGCCTGAACTACATTCTACATAAGGAGTTCATGATAACCAGGGCTTCAAAAAAAAAAAAAAAGTGAACGTCATCTCTCCGATGAGGATAAAGTAGGAAGGGATTGGTGTCTTCTCTCCCTGACTCTTGTCTGGGTGAGGAAAGGGTTGCTTTATTTTTGGTTTTGTTAGTAACCCTCAGGATTGCACCAAGATCTCACATCTGAGGTAGACAAATGTTTTTCTCTGAGCCATGTCCCCAGCCCTCAAAGGAATCCTGTATTGGTGGTAGTTCATTGCCTCATCGCAAATTATTTCAAAACTTGGCTTGAAGCGGTTTTTGAAAGTGGGACGGAGCCGGGCGGTGGTGGCGCACGCCTTTAATCCCAGCACTTGGGAGGCAGACGCAGGCGGATCTTTGTGAGTTCGAGGCCAGCCTGGTCTACAAAGTGAGTCCAGGACAGCCAGAGATATTCAGAGAAACCCTGTCTCGAAAAACCAAAAAAAAAAAAAAGAAAGTGGGACGGCTTAGCCGGAGAGTGGGCTCAGGTCACTTTGAGACTCGACCTGAAGGTTAAGGGTCTTGTGATGGGGCACGCCCATCTTCTCAGCGGTCATTGCTGGCTGAGGGAAGGAGGCGCTAGCCCTGCAGTGTTGTCTCAGCGTCCTTGTTGTATGACATCTGGCTTCGCCTCCTCCCCAGACTGACTGGGCCACTAGCAAGCAAGTCTGAAGCCTCAGATGTCACACTCCTCCTTCCCCTCTACCCTCTTGGTGACACAGGTTAGCTAAGTGTTTTGAATGACCAGGAGGCGAAGACTCAGTGGGAGCTGTACACTGGAGCTGGTCACCAGGAAGAGCTTAGTATGCCAAAGGGTGTAACTTTCGGATCCACAGACTTCTCCCTGCTTCCTTGCCTTGGGTCTCTTTTGGGCTGCTTTCCTGGGTCCAGGATGGCCGCCATCCTGCTGGGGAGGTGTCTCATAGGCTCACTGTCTGGGGGCTCCTCTTGCTAAGCATTCCTTCCTTTTTTTATCCTGAGCCTCAGCTTCCCAGCTGTGTGGGTGGCTGCTGCTTTATGAAAGAAGCAGTTGGTATTTTGAATTCTCCAGTAATTATTTCTGAAGACATTGCACATTATGGGTGTTTGGCAGCAATGGATTGAAGTTCCACAATTTCAGGTCTCTGCGTCGATGCCCCATTTGTCAGCACGTATCTTCCGGCCTTTGCTCTTCCTGCTGGGTTGGCATAGCCCTGTGCTGAGGCTTTCAGAGGATTTCTGCTTCTCCTGAAGTGTGGTCTCAGATAGATCCAGCTGGCTCCAGCCTTGTTACTGAGAGGAAAAAGCATAGAGATTGTTGGTCTTGCTTCTCTGGAGAAGGCCTTAGCTTGCTGGTAGGCAGGCACTTTCTGGCTAACCCTTCTCTTCTGTTCCTTAGGATGGCCTGCAGAGGAGGGCTTGGATCTCTTGATTTGATTCACGGATTGTGCTTAGACTAGACCCCAGGGACTCGGTGCATACTAAGTGGTCTTCCACTGAATCCCACCCCTACCCCTGTGAGTTAGTGTTGGTGTTCTGCCTTGGGTGGTAAGACATCCTAATCGTATGGTGGCCCTAAGGAGACATTCTGCCTTGACTAATCAGTCCCTTCCCATGTTTCTGGGTTGTCAGGGATGCAAGCTGTAGTCCACTTCCCAGAAAAGGCCTTCATGCACGTACAGCTGGTCATTCATTCCCTGAACAATGCATTGCTTGTCATTCTCCATTTTAAGGCCCATGGCTTTGGCTTTGTGCTGTTTTTTTTTGTTTTTGTTTTTGTTTTTGTTTTATTTTTGAGACAGGGTTTCTCTGTGAATACCTGGCTGTCCTGGACTCACTTTGTATACCAGGCTGCCCTTGAACTTGCAGAGATCCGCCTGCCTCTGCCTCCTGAGTGCTAGGATTAAAGGTGTGCGCCACCATGCCCAGCTGTGCTGTTTGTTTGTTTGTTGCCTTTAAAAAAAAATTTGGGGAACCCTGCCTCGAAATAACAAGCCACAATTATCTTGGAAAATGGATTGTCAATTGAGAATATACATAGAATAGTTGCAACTTTTTTCTTTTCGGTTTTTCAAGACAGGGTTTCTCTGTTTAACAGCTCTGGCTGTCCTGGACTTGCTTTGTAGACCAGGCTGGCCTCGAACTCACAGAGATCCGCCTGCCTCTGCCTCTCAAGTGCTGGGATTAAAGGCGTGCACCACCACCACCCAGCTCTTTTCTTTTTTCTATTTATGTATTTATTTACATCAGAGGCACTAGACACTCAGACATGAAGTTAGAGGTAAAAATACAAAACAAAACCAAAAACTCAAGTTTTGGACACTTGTCAAAAATGCTAATGTGTGCCTCATTACTATTCTCCTCAGGTTAGACTACTTGAACAGAAGGGGTTGCTGCCTGCTAGAGCCAGGTTTCCTCCTGACACTCTTGATTTCCTCACGGGAGAGGCAGGCAGGATAGGATACAAGGTTCGCACGGAGCCGGGCCGTGCAGAGTGGGGTTGTGCAGTGCCTCCAGAGGAAAAGGGCCTCAGATGATCAAATGTTAGTCCTGAAATAGCTGTTAATGTGGAACCAAATGGCCTTTCTGCTTACTGTGTAAACATGTCTTTCTCCATGGCTGTGCAGTGGGCACTGAGCATCAATCAACTATGTTGGTAGCACTGGGTTCTTAGGTGGGTGGGATAAGGGGGACTAACATGAGAGAAGGCCCCTGAGAAGCAAAGTCTTCAGAGAAGTCAGTTGCTTCATTTCCCAGACCCCTTGACCTTGACTTCTGTGTTGGTTAGGTTTCTCATCAGCCTGACACAAGCCTCTCTAGGAAGAGAGTTGAGACAATACTCCTCTGGACCAATCTGTGGATAAGCTGGTGGGACATGTTCTTGATTAGTGATTGATGTGGAAGGACCCAGCTCACTTGGGGGTGGGGGGACTTGGGGGGTGAGGGGGTTGTGCAACTCTGGGCAAGTGATTCTGTGTTGTGTAAGAAAAGCTTGCTGAGCAAGTCATGGAGAACAAGCCAGTAAGCAGTGCTCCTCCATAGCCAAGCTGCTGCATGCAGTTCTTGCCCTGAGCTCTGCCTGACTTCCTTCCCTTTCTGCCTCGGTTCTTCTGGTCATGGCTTTCCCACAGCAACAGCAAGTGCGTGTGCACACACACACACCCCTTAGGTTTTTATCTTTGTATTTTTAAAGAAAAGGTCTTAACACTGTAGCCTACCCTGGCTTCAAATCCTGTGGTCCCCCTTACTCGGCCCCTGATTGTTGGTTCTGTATGTGTATGTGTGAGCCACACTGCTTGGCCTCTCCGGTGTCTGCAGGAGTGAGGGCATGAAGAAGTGAAGTCCTGAAACCTTGTACCCACACTGGGTGTCTCAATCTTTCTCCAGCACCTCTCCTCCTAGCCTTTTAATGAACCTCAGCATGCAGAGAAGGCGACACCATTCCCTGTAGAGAGCGTCTTAATTCTGTGGCACTCTTTCCCTTAACCCTTGTCTCTTTACTAAATTCCAACACAGCATTGAAAAATAGAATTAAAAATCATACCCAAAGTTAGGCAAAGGTAGAGGCAGGAGGATTAGGAGTTTGAGGTCAGTGTGGGCTGTATGGTGAGAACCTGTCCCCAAAAAGCAAAATAAAGCCCAAGCCCCTGAAAAACAAAAAACTAAAACTCTCCGGAGCTCAGAGGCTGCTGTGTTTCTAGGCTGTTTCATATGAGCGGTTATTCCTGTCGGAGAAGGAAGGAATGACATCATTCTTTTCACTTCTCTGTAAATAGAACTTATCTAGCACATGTGGGCTCCCTCAAGAAGGATTTACAATCCAAAAGTGGCGGTGCGATTTGCCACCTCAAGTGTGGGTCCCTGCAAGTGACACACATGAGAGATTACTTAGAACACTTTCTGAAACGTGAATCTGTGTACAGTCCTAACCCTTCCTGCAGGACGGGAGACATTTTGTTTTCCTTCAGCAGTTTTGTGTGTGCTCGGAGTATGGCTCCGTCAGCAAAGCACTGGTCTCGAAAGCATGAAGACCTGGGTTTGATCCCTGGACCACACTAGGCATAGTGGCGTGTGCTTCAGGGACTGTTCAGAGACAGGAGGTCCCCTCTGTGGTCAGTCTAGCCTGATGGTGAGCTCCAGGCCAATGAGAAAGTGTCTCAAAGTTAGATGGAAGTCCCAAGGGTAACACCCAAGACTGTCCTCCAGCATCTGCAGATATACACCTAAACATGTGCACACACATGTACAGACATTTTAAAGAAGATGTGTGCAATAAAATGGTTTTGATTTTTTAAAAAGGTCTCTCTTTTTTTTTTTGTTTTAGACTTTAATTTTTTTTTTTTTGTGTTTTTTCGAGACGGGGTTTTTCTTTTTAACAGCTCTGGCTGTCCTGGACTCGCTTTGTAGACCAGGCTGGCCTTGAACTCGCAAAGATCCGCCTGCCTCTGCCTCCCAAGTGCTGGGATTAAAGGCGTGCGCCACCACCGCCCGGCTTTTTTGTTTTGTTTTTGAGATAGGCTCTCACCACATAGCCTTGGCTGGCCTGGAACTCTCTATTTATCTATCTATCTATCTATCTATCTATCTATCTATCTATCTATCT
The DNA here is from genome assembly GCA_907164525.1 of Lophiomys imhausi. Taxonomy (NCBI): domain Eukaryota; kingdom Metazoa; phylum Chordata; class Mammalia; order Rodentia; family Muridae; genus Lophiomys; species Lophiomys imhausi. Next base: position 5,277,125 of record CAJQZJ010032761.1, read on the forward strand.
ATCTATCTATTTATTTTAAGATTTATTTTATTTATTTTATGCATATGTGTGCTCTATCTGCACGTACACCTGCATTCCAGAAGAGGGCACCAGATCACATTGTGGATGGTTGTGAGCCACCATGTGGTTGCTGGTAATTGAACTCAGGACCTTTGGAAGAGCACTAGGCAGTGCTCTTAACCGCTGAGCCATCTCTCCAGCCCCCGGAACTCTCTATTTAGTCAGGCTGTCCTTGAACTCAGAGATCCGCCTGCCTCTGCCTCCTGAGTGCTGGGGTTAAATGAGTGTGCCACCACACCTGGCAAAAATAATTTATTTTTATTTTATGTGTATAGGTGGTTTGCTTGTATGTATATCTGTGAACCTCATGCGTGCCTGGTGACTGTAGAGGCCAGAAGAGAGCATCAGATACCTGGATGATTGTGAGCCACCATGCCGGTCCTCAGAGTTAAACATGGATCCTCTGGAAGAGACACCTCATAAACAGTGACTCATCTTTCCAGCTTCCATGATTTTTTTTTTAAATAATAGGGGATATGAACCCAGAACCTTGTATATAATAGGTCATCATTCTACTACTAGCTGTAGCCCTGGCCCTTAAGTTTTTGATTTTGAGATAGGGCCTCTTTATGTAGCTTGGGATGGCCTTGAATTTATGATCCTTTTACCCCAGCTTTTCAAGTGCATAGCATTTCAGGTGCATGCTAGCAGGCCTGCAAAATGATCTTTGTAGCTGCTACCCTAACCTAAATTTTTTTAAAACATTTATTTATTTATTATGTATACAGTATTTGCTCTACATATATGCCTGGGCACCAGATCTCAATGTAGATGGTTGTGAGCCACCATGTGGTTGCTGGGAATTGAACTCAGGACCTTTGGAAGAACAGCCAGTGCTCTTAACCTCTGAGCCATCTCTCCAGCCCCCCCAACCTAAATTTTAGGATTCTGTATCCATTCTACCTAGTCACAGTCATATGCCATTCCTCTCCCACTCTAGAACCTCCTCTTGAGGTTCTAGGCAAATAATGATCTGTTTTTCATCTTAGTAGATTTGTTTTTTCTGGACATTTCCTGTAACTAGAACCATACTTCTTGAGGTTTTTTTATGACAGTCTTCTTTTGCCATAACGATGTCTTTTTTTTTTTCCTGGTTTTTCGAGACAGCATTTCTCTGTGTAACCCTGGCTGTCCTGGACTCACTTTGTAGACCAGGCTTAGCCTTGAACTCACAGAGATCCATCTACTTCTGCCTCTCCAGTGCTGGGATTAAAGGCGTGCACCACCATGCCAGGCAGATTTGCTTATTTTTATTTTGTATGTGTACAAGTGTTTGCCTGCATGTACATTTATGCACCATGTGCATGCCTTATGCTCTTGGAGGTCAGAAGAGGGTGTCATCCCCTGGAACTGGAGTTACAGATGAGTCTTCAGTAAAGGCTCAACAGATAAGGGTGTTCTTAACCGTTGAGAGCGTTCCCTCTGGCCCCTACCATACTGCTTTCAAAGTTCAGCAATTGCCATAGCAAAAACCAACACTTCACTCCCTTTTTATCGCTGAATAATACTCCATTGTGTGATATACCACACTTTATTTACCCATTCATCAGATAATTGAAATTTAGCTTATTTTCATTTGGGGGGCTGTTATGAATAGTGTCACTTTTTTATGTTCATAGATATGTGTTTTCATTTCTCTGACTGCATACTGAGAAGTAGAATTGCTGGGTCATGTGGAACTCCACATGACCATAAAATTTTGAAGAACGGCCATTTTTTAAAGTGGCTGCATCATTTTTCTTTAGCGTTGCCAGGTAGATTTGCTTGTTTCTAGACAAGGTCTTACTATGTAGCCCAGGCTGACCTGGAATTCACTATGTAGCCAGGCTGGCTGGCCCCTGTGCTCACAGAGAGCCACCTGTTTTTGTCTCTGAGTGCTAGAATTAAAGGTGTCCAAGACCTGCCATCTGTCTGTCCCAGCAGAGGCGAGATGGTGGCTCATCATCAGCATGGTTTGTAGTCCCTGGTGGGTCATTGTCTTGAGCATCTGTTCATGTAGTTATTGAGTGTTCTGTACTTAACCCTATGTCAAACTGAGGCGTCTTGATGCTTCCACTGGGTGTGTGTCCTTGGTTGTAAATACTTTCTTTTTAAATTTTATAAACTTATTAAAAAACTTGCAAATTAACCTCCTCCCCCCAAACTAAACCTACACACCAAAACTGACTAGACTCAAAGTTGACATCTCAGGGTATATATTCAGGCTTTTATGCATTTGAATATTTTTAGAGTTCTCTAGGGAAATGTCCATCCATATTTCTTCCCTGTTCTTTTCTTTTTCTTTACTTTTCTCCACTGGCCCCTGCCTCTCTTCCTTCCTGCCTTTTTTCTTTTTCTTTTTCTTTTTTTCTTCTCTTTATTGGCTTTTTGAGATGAGGTCTCAATCTTACAGTCTGGGTTGTCCTCTTGAATTCTCAATACTGCTTCAGCTTCCCACTTTGCTGGAATTAGAGGTACATGATATCATGGCTAGCTATCTTTGTGTGTGCATGTGTGCTACACAATGTTAGAAATACATCCAGTAATTTGATTTTCTTTTAAAAACTCCCTCAAGCATTTTTTGTTGTTTTGTTTTTTGAGACAGGGTCTCTGTATGTAGCTCTGTCTGTCTAGACCAGGCTGGCCCTGAATTCACAGAGATCTGTCTCCTGAGTGCTGGGATTAAAGGTATGCACCACCACACTGGCTTCTGCTTTGGTTCTTTATGTCCTGTGGTTTATAGTCAGCCCCTTGTTTGTGTTTGTAAAATGTTTTGGGTGGTGTTGGGCCCCTCAGCCTGAGTCATGCTCCTTATGTTGGCCCTCAATATCACAGAGCACACTTTGGCCATCTCCAGTGACACACCTTCTCCAAAAAGGCCACACCTCCTAATCCTTCCCAAACAGCTCCACTACCTGGGGAGCAAGCATTCAATTGTGTGAGACTGTAAGGGACCATTCATATTCAAACCACTGCATTACTTTTGGCTTTAGGGTCATTGTAAAGTGAAATAGGGGCTACTTACACCCTCCTTCATGGTTCTTAATACAAGAACCACTGAGATGTTAACTGAGATGGCTAGAGAGATCATATAACTGAAGCAGTGTTGTCCCTCAGTTCTAATAACATATGTAGGTGATCACTCCTTATATAAAATGGTTTATGCATATATCAAAATGCTTGAAAATCACCTCTGAATTACTCATGATACCTAGTACAGTGTAAGTGCTATATCAGTATTTGTTACTGTCTAGGGGATAATTTCAAGAAAAAACGTCTGTATATGTTTGGTACAGGTGTAATTTTTTTTTTTTTTTTGGTTTTTCGAGACAGGGTTTCTCTGTTTAACAGCTCTGGCTGTCCTGGAATCGCTTTGTAGACCAGGCTGGCCTCGAACTCGCAAAGATCCACCTGCCTCTGCCTCCCAAGTGCTGGGATTAAAGGCGTGCGCCACCACCGCCCGCCTGGTACAGGTGTAATTTTTTTCTGAATATTTTTGTTCTGTAGTTTCTTAAATTCAGTTATAGGACCCATGGATGTATGTCTTATGGGTAGTTTATTGATGGTCTTCTCTTATGTGCCTGACTCACAGATCAGACTTTATCCTAGCTGTCTGCATAGAGAAGCCATGTGTACAGGGTCATGTACTTCCAGTGATGTCAGGGGTCAATGAGGAGCTCTGAAGGAAAGCTTTGAGGATAAGGGTAGGGAGGGTGTATTCTTTTTAACATTTTTTTTATTTTTTTATTTTTATTTATTACTTCAGGTTACATCCCCATCACAGTCCCCTCTTCCCCCCCCCCCAGCCCCCCCCCCCCCCCACTCCCTAACCCTTCCATTCCACTCCTCTGGAGTTGAGTGTCCCTTCATAACAGTCCCCTGCCCCAGTTCAGCAGTCATATGAGGGCCAAGAGCCTCCTCATACACTGGGGCCATATAAGGCAGCACCACTAGAGCAAAGTGTCTCATTGACAGGAAAGAAAGTCTGTGTTCTTGTTCCCTTTGGCGCATTGGTTGTAGTATAGTTATCCTGTACTATATGGCTAAAATCCGACTATAAGTGAATAGATGCCATGTGCATCTTTCTGAGTCTGGGTTAGCCCACTCAGGATGAGCTTCTCTAGTTCCGTCCATTTGGCTGCAAATTGCAAGATTCCGTTGTTTCTGATAGCTGAGTACTATTCCATTGTGTAGATATGCCACAGTTTTTTTTTTAATACATTCTTCAGTTGAGGGATATCTGGGTTGTTTCCAGTTTCTAGCTATTACAAATAAGGCTGCTATGAACATAGATGAGGAAACTTCCTTGTGATTCGGTGAGGAATCATTTGGTTGTATAACCAGAAGTGGTATGGCTGGGTCCTGAGGCAGAGCTATTCCAAGTTGTCTAAGATATCACCAGACTGACCTCCATAGTGGTTGTACAAGCCTGCACTCCCACCAGCAATGGAGGAGTGTTCCCCTTTCTCCACACTCTCACCATCATATGCTGTCATTTGAGCTTTTGATCTTAGCCATTCTGACAGGTGTGAGATGGAATCTTAGAGTTGTCTGGAGTTGCATTTGATTAGTTCTTTATCGCTGCTGTGATAAAACACTCCCATAAAGCATCTTACAGAGGAAGGACTTATTTTGGTGCTCAGTTCCTGAGGGAAGTAGTCTCTGGTGGCAAGGAGGCCTGTGCCTGGTCCCATTGCAACCTAGGAAACAGAAAGAATAGCAAGAAGGGCTGGGCTATAAACCCTCAAGGCCTTCTGGGGATGGTGGGCGGGGGGGCTTTATCTACTGTCCCCCCATTTCCCACAGCAAGGCTTCACCTCTTCCAGGTTTAACAACCATCCATAGCAGCGCTACCACCTGGGAACCAAGTGTTGGAACACATGAGCCTGAGGGGGACACTTTACGTTCAGAGCACAGCAGCAGCTATATAATATTGCTTATCTAGGGTTTAATGTGTAGAAATTATTTTATAATAAAAGACCTGAGAGTAGCTCATTTTAGAAGAAAGCACAAAGTGGTGGCCTCAGTGTTCTATAGAAATTGGTTTCTTCAACAGCAAGTACAAGATATCTTGCCATGGCAATAATTATTTCCACAATTTTGTGTGTGTCTCTGTGTGCTTTGGTTTTTGTGTTTTGGTCTTTTGACACAGGGTCTCAGTATGTAGCACATCTGGCCTCAGACTTGTAATCCTCCTGCCTCTGCCTCCAGCCTCTGTTGAAATTATGGGCTGGTGCTGCCATTCTGGGTTCTGTATTGGGTTTTTAATCAGTGACCTGTATTCAGACCACTGGCAGTGAGAGATCAATAGTGCTATGGGTAAACTTGTTCTTTGGTTTTTGTGGAAGACCTATGCGAGGGAGATCTGTAAAGTCTGAGAACTTGCCAGGTTTTCTGAGTGAAGATGACCCCACCTTGACAGTCGTGAAACCTTTTCTGTCACGTGGAAATAGTATCTTCTTCCTTCCTGTTACTAGAGAGATTGCTTTTCTACATGTACCCGAGTACAACCAATAGCGTATAGGCTGTTAGGTCTTCCCTAGAGCCTTGCTTTCTGATTGGCCAGCACCAGGTAGCTGACTCCGTCCTGTTGTTACATCAGGTGCCTCCAGTTAACCTCGTGCAGAGGTCTGAAGGGCTAGTCAGAGGGCTGTCTTTGGTCATCTGTTCACAGCTCCCCAAAGCCTGGCTTGGCTACACATTTTAGGGTTCTCACAACCCTTTCAAGTGTGATAATTCCTTAGCACTGACTCTGGGACTCCTCAGGCCCCAGTCCTCTTAGTAGCTGGTCTACCCTAGTAGGTAATGTGAGGGAATAAATAGTAGGTAAAGGGAGTGGTGGCCACTCCCCATCCCGCGGCTGCCGGATGGGAGCTATTGCTTGTGGATGTTAAGGTCAGTCAGAGCCGGTGTATATGCCTGAGGTACAGGAGGCTCATTTTTTCAGGGTAATATACACGTGTGTGTGTGTGTGTGTGTGTGTGTGTGTGTGTGTGTGTGTGTGTGTGTGTGTGTTTGTTTTGAGACAAGGTTTCTCTGCGTACACCTGGTGTGTGTGTGTGTGTGTGTGTGTGTGTGTGTGTGTGTTTGTTTTGAGACAAGGTTTCTCTGCGTACACCTGGCTGTCCTGGTCTCACTTTGTAGACCAGACTAGCCTTGAACTCACAGAGATCCACTTGCCTCTGCCTCCCGAGTGCTGGGATTAAAGGCGTGCCACCATGCCTGGCATATGTGTATTTCAGTATTCATAAGTACTTGTTAGTTTGGTGTGCATTTGCATGTGGAGGCTGGAGGTTGATGGTGAGTATCTTTCTTTCCTGGTTCACTTTTCACCTCATCTTTTGAGACATGCCTCTGACTAACTAAACCTGAAGCTCCTTGGTTCAGCTGAGCTGCCCATCCAGTGACCCTCAGGGAACCACCAGGTCCCTCCCCTCCCCACCTAGTGCTGGAGTTGCTGGTGTCCCACCGCCACCCTGGTTTTTGCTTGGGTCTGGTGATCTGAACTCAGGTCCTTGTGCTTGTGTGCCAGGCACTTACCCTGCAGAGTGGCCTCCCCAGCCTGTCTTTTCTTAGATGAGGTTATGCACATGAAAGCAACTAACAAAGTAAGTTCTGTTTTTAATTTTAAGCATTTCTCTGAGTTACAAAAATACTTCGTGGGGCCAGTGTGGTGGCTCACACTTGTAATTTCAGCATTGTGAAGCTGTGGCGGGGTACTTCCACTAATGAGAGGCCCTCTTGGGCTACAGAGTGAACCTTGCTCCAAAAACAAATCAGGAGAAATGACTCAGTGACCAAGGTTTGTCCTGTGAAACTTGACACCCAGAATTCAGTCCCTAGGACCATGGAAGGAGAAAGCAGACCCTCTTGGATTGTCTTCTGACTACACATGTAGGTTGTAGTGTGCATGCCTCCCCCACGCAATGTAATTTAAAACAAAACAAAAACAGGCTCAGCAGGCAAAGGAGTTTGCCTCTCTAAGCCTGGTGACCTAAGTCACCAGGAACCCATGTAAAAGTGGAAGGAGAAAGTTTATCCCACAAAGTTGTTTTCAGGCTTCCACACGAGGTGTGTAACACACATGCCCTCACATGCACACATATATATATACACAATACATTTTGTTGGTTTGTTTTGTTTTTCAAGACAGGGTTTCTCTGTGTAACAGAGCCCTGGCTGTCCTGGACTCACATTGTAGACCAGGCTGGCCTCAAACTCACAAAGATCCACCTGCCTCTGCCTCCCAAGTCCTGGGATTAAAGGTGTGTGCCACAATACAGTTTTTTTTTAAAATAAAAAACAAAAACAAATTTTTGTAATGACATTTTTTTCTAAGGTTTCAAAAAGGCTTTTATAAACTTCGGTTTTAACCCAGAATATTTTTAGCATATGATCTAGAATAGTCCCTTATCTCAATAGTTATCTCAATCCTTAATATTTTTGCATTCCGTGCCCTCCCTTTCATTAAAATTTTAAGGAGCGAGGAAAGAACTCTTCCATAATAGTCTTTATGTTGAGTAAGTGTCAAAGCATCTGATATTGAAAAGCAAGGGATTCACAGTCCTTTAGTGTGAAGGAGTTTTTTTGTCAGCAGCAGATGTGGCTAGAGTGGCAAGCGATTTGGTTTCAGATTTCCTCGGTGTGTTTGCTTTGAATTTATCTCCCGATCTGAGTTCCCCAAGCCTCTGGCAAGAGCCCTACTTGTCAGAACCATACTCCTCTCTCACGCTGGCCTTGGGGAAGGAGCCTACTGCACTTGGCAAGGAACATGGGTTTTCTGACCTAGTGGAAAGGCATTCAAAGTAGATTAGCTAATACATAACAATGCTCAGAGGAGAAGCATGAATCTCTGGCTAACCCTGGTCTGAGATGGGCTAGTGGATGTTTCCTTCATCCCTGACAGTGATGTGCTGCTAGACTTGAAGCTTCTGTTCTAGGGTACGTATGCTGGGCAGCTCCTATTGGGACATGCCAGCTGGTGGTGTAAGTGCAAATAAAACTCCACTAAATATGCGTTTTCAAGTTGAGAGGGTAATTTGCTTTTCTTCTTTCCCTGAGATGGGGTTTCTCTGTGTAGTCCTGGCTGTCTTGGAACTCACTCTGTAGACCAGGATGGCCTTAAAGGTGTGCGCCACCAAGCCAGTCTAGTAATTTTTTAGTGTGTGTTTGTTTTTATAATCCATAGAGGTTCTCAAACTGGTTTAATTGAAAATTAATGCTTTTGCTATCTGGTTAGGACTCTTTGCTGGTGCTGAGATGTGGTATGGAAGTGGGGTCCACAATACCTAGTTAGAGAATGGGCAAGTTTATTTACTTGGTAACTGCCCTGAGGTGGCCAAGGTAAATGACCAGGGAGGATGCTCCCCGACAGGATTCCTAAAGCTGTCTGCAGGCTGGAGGTTGAAGCTGGGTGAGGGTGTTTTTTGTTTTTGTTTTTTCCTTTCTCCACGGCAGGGCCACACGTTTTTATGGTGCAGCTCCAATGTTAGCCAAACTTGGCTTAAAGTTTTCAGTTCCACCATCACTGCACTGCTGTCTGGATGTGGGTGACAGTAGGAAGCAGCTTGTGGGGGTCACCTGTTTCACACAGAGCCCTTTGGTCCATTTCCATGTGTAGTTCCACACTTCTAGGTGTGGAGCTAAGCAAGGCAAGTGGGAGTAAGGAGATGAGGAGAAAAGCCAAAAGCTCCAGTTAGGTGACTTCGGAGATGTGGGATTGACACTGAAGGTGGGTAGGTTACAAAGAAGAAAAAACTCCAGAAGTTGATGAATCACAGGCTAAAGGGGAAAGGGCCACTCATCTCCTGGTTCCTTCTCTGTCTGGATTTTGGCCTAAACTACAGGTTTTCCCAGGCCTACAATGGAACTTGGAGGACTAGTGTGTTAGGACCTGGCGCCCTCTAACATGGAATGGTGACGAATAAGTCAAAGCAAGGATGGGACAATGGCAGACAGCACAGACTTAGAATTACATAATGGAAAAACAACAAGAATCAATTCATTTTCTTCCATTTCTCATGCTGGAATTGAACGTAGGGCCTTGTGAATTATAATAAGTGTTCTCTGGATGAACTAGACCCCCAACACACCAAACATGTAAAAATTACAATTACCAGGGGCTGGAGAGATAACTCAATGGTTAAGAGCACTGTCTGCTCTTACAGAGGACCCAGTTCAATTCCCAGCTCCCACATGGCAGCTCACAACTGTCTGTAACTTCAGTTCCAGGGGACCTGACTCCTTCACACAGACATACATGCAGGCAAAACACCAGTGCACATAAACCAAAAAGAAATAAATCATTAAAAGTTTTTTGATAAGTGAGACTGCGATCCAGCTATGGGCCCTCTGGAAGGAAAGATCAATCGTCCCCGGATGGAGCTCAAGAAGTTGTTCAAGCGCCGGAGGGTGCTGAGCAGGGTTTGGAAGCGTCAGGTGGTCGGGCCCGTGATAGATTAAGGGCTGACTTCGAGGCACCACCTCAAGAAGCAGGCATGCAGTGCACGTGCCAACATCACGCTATCTGGGAAGAAGCGAAGGAAACTCCTGCAGCAGATCCGCTTTGCTCAGAAAGAAAAAGCAGCCATGGAAGTGGAAGCCCCCTCCAAGTCAACCAGGACTAGTAAACCACAGCCCAAATGACAAAAGAAGATAAAAACTCCCCAGGATGTAGATATGGAGGATCTTGGAGATGAGAGCTAAAGTTTCTAGCTCTTCTACCAGAAGATTCTCAACAGTAACCAGAAGGATTTGGAGAACGTTGGGGGAAATATTACCATATTTCATTCTCCCAGACAGATCTTTCTATAATGGCCCACTGACCTCCCCTGGAGGTATATACTGGCAAGGAAGAGGACACAGAGAAAGACTGGAGGGGGGCTCTCTAGCAGTCAATGCTTTTTGTAATAAAACCCTAGTGCTTTAAAAAAAAATTTTTTTTGGATAACTTTCTGAAAACACACTCAGGAGAGCTTCTACATTCTCATCATCCATGTTAAATGTGTTGGGGATTTTGCTTCACATTCTCCCTACATCATTTTTATTATCTTATTTGTTGCTCAGGGTTTTTTTTTTCTTCTTCCAAGATAGGGTTTCTCTATGTGATAGCCTGGCTATGCTGGACTCTCTTTGTAGACCAGGCTGGCCTCGAACTCACAGAGATCCTCCTGCCTCTGCCTCCCGAGTGCTGGGATTAAAGGCGTGCAGCACCACGCCCAGTTGCTCAGGCATTTTTAAGATAAATTCTAGAGATCATGATTAGTTCAGCATTCATCTGTAAATATTTGGACATTTTCCTGTGTATCAAGGATCCTGTTATCAATAATAGCACTACTGTAGTTTAGAAAGGTAGTTAAAGTTTAGGTTTTAAATTGGGTTAACCTTTTCAGGTAAACTTCTAATAATTGACTTCTGTTTTAACAATTTGGATTTAACATATGTTAAGGCTTAAGGTAAAAGAAAGCATGGGATGGCAGTCACTCACAATTGCAGGAGTAGTCAGAGTGTGCATGTGTTCTAGGATTCTCACATCTAAAACCGTAGCTTCAATTAGCAAAATATTTCCAGCCCATTAACCCTTGAGTTTTCAGTCCTTGAAGCATCTTTTCCTCAGATTCCCCAAATAACTATGTACCTGCTTGGGCAAAACTCAAGTAGGCCATCCTCCTGCACTGTAATTTCCAAAGCATTACCTTGTTTAGTCTCAGAGCTGGCACAGGAGTCACCTCTGATACCTCCTTCCTCAGTCCATGCCCAGCCCGGCACCCAGCTCACCAGTCTGACTCCATATTTCCTCCCAGATGTTGCATGCCACTTCCTTCTGTTAATTACCAGCACTCTGATTGAGACTCCCAATGTAGATGATAGCCTTGTACCCATTCCGCAGCTGGGTAAGCTATTTAAAATATAACCTGCTGTATCTTTAAAGCCAACCTTGACCGGGCTTGCAGGACTCTGCAAGACGCCTCCTCTGTCTTCCCAGACTCTTGTCTCTTCCCACTCATTTAGTAATTACTTAATCAGTACCGTCTGCCTCACTGGAAGGACACTTCATCCAGAAGCCCGAAGGAATTAGGGGGAAATGTGTTGTAAAGTTGAATTGCTAAAACTTTCAAGCTGTTAATCTGATTTTTTAAAATCTTTTTTTTGATGATTTATTTTTATTATATATGCATTGGTGTTTTGCCTGTATGTATGTCTGTGTGAGGGTGTCGAATCCCCAGGAACTGGAGTTACTGACAGTTGTGAGTTGGGAATTGAACCTTGGTCCTCTAAAAGAGTGTCCAGTGGTCTTATCCACTGAATCATCTCTCCAGCTCCTTAAATTTTGAAAATGTAAATTTTCAAAGAAGGTCCTGCAGTGATTCCACATGAGCTTAAGTCTTTTTGGTTGAAAACTACATTGAAATGTTTAAAAGTCTATAGAAGAGTAGACCATGGTCTGAGCATGGTGGGGTTTATTGTATTTTCTATTTTTGTAATAGTTCATTCAACTTTAGCCTGTCGAACAGGAAAACTATGGCTTTTTTTTTTTTTATTCTTCTCTCATACAATAAATCCCAACCACTGTTTCCTCTCCCTCCACTCTTCCCAGTTCCCCCCTCACCCCCAAGGCCTTCCAGTGATACCAGTGGAACTCAGGATAACAAGATGCAATAAGAGGAGGTACAGACCCTCATATCAGGGCTGGGCAAGGCGACCCAGTAGGAAAAGGGTCCCAAGAACAGGCGGAAGCTAATGATCGAAAACTTCCCCAGATTCATTTCTGCTAACTGAAACAGTCTGACATAGGCCTGGGAATCAGTTTGGTGTTTCTCAGCAACCTTTTAGCTGAGCTGCAGTGTGTGGATCCTACAGGGTGTTAGCATCACATAGGATGTATTGGCAGCAGAGTTTTAATTTACTCTGCATTTACTTAATACTGTATTACTAGCATAGCAAGGAAAAATCATGTTAAAGTGTAGAGCTCTCTAGGTTTTTTTTTTTTTTTTTTTGAGGTGAAACTTCTATTATGGCTGAGCTTACAGTAAAAACAATGTTGCTGCTTTTTGAGGTAAAGTCACACAATACAGGCTCTTTACCGATGGTAGGAAAGACTTCTTTAATAGAGTTTTCTTTCTTCTTTTTTTTTTTAGAATCACAAGAAGCTGATGAACAGTTGGTAGCCAAAGTAATTGAAAAATGTTCATCTGATACATATTCTAGACCTTTGGAAAATGAAGTGCCACAGGCGACCATTGATTCTCATTCAGCCAAAGATGTCAGAGCTGAACATGATGTTAGCAAGATCTCAGTAGTGAGGCCATTTTCAATAGAAACCAGGAACTCCACAGATGACCCAGTGGCTCTTGGAACAAAAGCAGACCATGGCTGTGTACCTGTGTTCTCAGGAAAGGCTTTGCCCTCCGCTACACCAAAAACTGCTCAGGACAAGTCGGTGATGGAAGGAGACATGGGGGTTACATTGGAGACTTTTACAGAAGCCGGTCTGAAGGCTGGAGGCCCCTGTCCAGAGCCTGTGCCCAGCAGAAGCAAGCTAAGAAGACCCAAACCTGTCTCTCTGAGGAGGAAGACAGCTGGGGGTGATGCCCCTGAGACCGAAATGATCACGGAGGGCTCACCTTTCCCTCGGGCTTCCTCCCAGTTGATTCCTGATGAATTGGATGAGAATGCACGTCCTGGTGTGCTGAGAAGTGCCAGGGCCCAGAAATCTTCCCTTAATCTTAAAGAAGCTGCTGATGTTCTCAGTAATGGCACCAGTGATTCAGGGGTTGAGGTGCAGGAGGGGTCCAGGAACTTGCCTGTCAAACTTGAGAATGATTTTACAGAGGATGGAGAAAATGTAGAGGCCAGGAGTGCCTTTCCAAAGCAACCTGGCAGGAAATGTAGTAACAGACCGACACCCAACATACTCAAGGATGGCATTAGTAAGCCCGCAGGTGTTGAACAGCTTGCAGACCCGACAGTTCAAGATATCCCTCGACCCCAAGCATCTCCTGAGTTAGACTCGAGTAAATGGGCTCACCCCAACTGTAATTCCTTCGGGAGCTGCCCCATTCTACAGAGCTCCCCACCCCTCTCCTCCAAAGGTTACCACTTTGACCCGGATAGCTTTGAGGAATCCATGGATCCCTTTAAGCCAACTACATCTTTGACAAGCAGCACCTTTTGTTCTACTACTGGTAATCACGTTAGTGAAATCTTAGACTCACCCAAGAAGGCAAAGTCGCGTTTAATAACGTGAGTGACAGCGGGTGCTGGGTGTGTGTTCTGGAATGCTCTCTGGGAGGTTGGCAGCTACTTTTGCTTTCTGTAAATTGCACTGGTAAATGTGTGAGATACAGTGGGACACTTTACTCTGTAGCCCTTTGCTCTTCTGCACATTTGGAAGCATCAGAAGTGTCTTTCTGACTTCTGCCTAATTTCTGAATTCTTGACTTACTTAGGTCATCTACCTCTACCCTGAATACTTAAAAAAATATGTTTAAAATAAGTCAAGTAAAGATGTGAGGTTTTCAGAAGTCCTCATCAGGAATCACATTATATACAGAATTCAGGGGTTGGTGCCAGCTTTACATTCTGAAGTTAACCTCTTTAGGGGCACCAGTGTCGGAAACGACCCAGAACACTCATGCTGAACAGAGAGTTGTGATTTTTATTGGTGGTAGTAATGTGAATTCTTGCTTCCTTCTGTGTTTCTAGTTCATTAGCAAATTTCTGTGGTGAAAATTGAGAGTATTTTAAATGGCCAGTTAAATCTGGGTAAATCTGTTGTGTGTTCCTTCTTCCGCCTGGTTCTCCTGGGAAACCTGAATTAACCTCTGTTTAGTTTGGGAGTTCCCAGAGTAATCCCTCAGGCCATATTCCGTGTCAGGCTTTAAATTTTGATAGTATACCTGTTTATAACCCTGTGACATCTTATGAAAAATTGGATGCAAGGGGCCAGTGACACAGAGGATAAAATGATGAAAGGGGGGAGTGTATCTGTGGTTGTCACTAGATTGGCTAGGGAAATACGTTTTTTTTTTTTTTTTTAATGCAGTGTAAAAGACAACTGCTGACTCAGTGCTACCATAGGCATCACTAAGAAACTTAGAGAGTTGAGCAGGATGCAGTATGCCTGCCGGTCAGCACTCAGCCGGCTAAGGCAGGAGGACCAACAGTGAAAGCCTGCACGGGTGTCACCATATCACTTTGATGCCTGGGGCCTGCAGAGGGCAGGAGAGGGCATTGGATCCCTGGGAACTGGATTACAGACTGTTGTAAGTCTCAATGTGGGTTCTAGGAACCAAACCTGGGTCTTCAGCCAGTGCTCGGAACCGCTGAGCCCTCTCTCCAGCCCCAGGGAATACTCTTCAACATTACTTTGTTTTTGTTTTTAATTTACTTATTTTTATTTCCTGTGCATTGGTGTTTTATCTGAATGTATATCTGTGTGAGGCTGTTTGATCCCCTAGAACTAGAGTTACAGACAGTTTTGAGCTCCCATGTGGGTGCTGGGAATTGAACCCCGGTCCTCAGGAAGAGCAGACAGTGTTCTTAACCACTGAGCCATCTCTCCAGCCCATTACTTTGTTTTTAAAACATTGTACTGGAAAGGAAAATATCCAGGTATTTTTAAAGAGTAGAATTAAGTTTCAAGTAGTTCAAGAAGTAGTTTCAAGACCAAAAAAGTCATGCCTTTTGGAGTCAGTTCTCCGGAGTGTCACTGGTATGTCTAACGGGAACAAAGTGACAGGAGTAGTCCAAATCTGCTCTTAGATGACATGTGCATAATTAAATCGGCTCTCAGCATTTGACTGTACTGTTTTGTACAGTCCTGTCTTGACTTTTATGGTTAGATAGCTACATTTGGACAATGCTTGGGGTCCATCCTGGATATGTTGCTGCCTAGGTTCTTCATCTCCTAGATGCCTGCCAAAGCCACAGTCCTTCGTGTGCCTTCTTTGCAGCTGCAGTATGAAGGTTTGAAGCTGTTGTGTTTCTGTTCAGATTAGATCTGGGCTCAGGAAGGAGACACCAACTCTGTACTTCACATGCAGAACCAAGAAATGCCCACTTTTGAGTCCTGCCATCCTCACCTGGCGGAGGTTCCATTTTTGTGGAATAATTTATTGGCCTAATAAACCACACAAATTTAAACATTTTGTACCTGATCAAACTTGTTCTCTTGAAAGAAGAGTGTTGGAGCTCTTGTGTAGTAGTAGGATTTCAGTGAGGAGTCCCTCACTTTTGAAAAGACTGAAGCTTAGTGGGGCTAACATCTAGAGTGGATAGACGGGTTCTTGGAACGTTAAAAAAGATGTACTGAACTAGAGATAATGCAATGTGGTTAGGATTTTGTAGACCAAATAATGCAGATGATGTGAAATCATTTTACACTTCTTTTAAAGCAGAGTCTCACTGTGTGAAATCCAGGCTAGCCTTTAACTCTTGGTCCTCCTGCCGTAGCCAGCTCAGTGATGACTTAGCCATGTTGCACCATGCTTGACTCCGTGATGCCTAACGATGATGTGTCTTAGTGATGCCTGCAGTGGAGTGAGCCAGGTGTCTTTCCACTGTGTTTTTGTTCAGGCGTTGCCTTTGACCTGGTCTCAGACAGTTAGCGTGAGGGTGCTCAGTGGGGAAGTACTGTGTCTGTGTGCTATAAAATTACACAATTACACCTTGTGCATGGGGGGGTTACTTTTCACATATAAATTTGGGACATTTCTCAGGGTTTCATCAATATATCTACCTCATTAAAACTGAGGTCTTGTTACCATTCATTTGCCAGGGCTAACGTTCATAAATACGACTTTTACATTTTAATATTTTGGTTTTTGGCATTTTGTTTGTTTCTTTTGAGACAAAGTCTCACTGTATAGTCCTGGCTGGCCAGAAACTGGCTTTGTAGGTCAGGTTGGCCTTGAACATCCAGACTTCAGCCTGCCAAGTGCTGGATTTAAAGGTATATACCTCTATGCCTGGCTTTAATACGATATTTTGAATTTGTATCTCACATGATATCAAAGAACTATGCAACTTTTACCTCTGCCAGACAAAAGATACATGTTCTAGTTTCACATGATTCTTTTCCATCTGTGTCTCTTTCCTATCTCTGATTTTGTTGATGCATCAGGACTACTGAGCAAGTGAAATTTCTCTGTTTTCTGTTGTAAGTACCTCTGTGGAAGGTTCTGTTTGTCACTGGGATTGTTGGCGGTCTCCTCTCCCGCCTCTGCCCCAGCTGTCTCCCCTGCATGTTGGCTTCTGTTTGGCCCTTCTCATTATTTTGACTTTCTGATAATTTTCTGCATTTTATTTGCCACATCTTAGTCAGCTTAGCCTTGCAATTGTCTGTAACTAAAGGAGTGAAGATTGCTTTTTCCACCTCGGGTGCAAAAAGCGTGTGCCTCTGGCTTACTCAGCATGTACCATGTGGCACTTTGAACTAAAAGCTTGGCCTCAATCATACAGCAGTGATTTGATAGACTGTTCTGCTATTTACTGTTGGGAATAATTAGGGTTTTTACTGTTGTTGTTTTGTGTTTTTTGGTAGGATGAGGCTGCTGTCTTAGAGCAGGTAATACATTTTACCACATAAACTTGAGTTTGGTGACACTTAGGACATTAGGGGAAGAAGGCCATAAATTAGTGACCTTGACTCTGGTGACTTATATACTTGCCTTTGTTTTTTCTGTGAAAGGAAACAAATTGGAAATATTTTGTTGTTGTTGATTAGAATGGTGTGGGGTTTTCTTCCCCCTAAATATTTTAAGTTCATTGAAGCACAGGAGAAATAGTCTTGTGACCACAAATTATGTACTAGTCTACCAGATGGCCAAGTTCTCCTCAGTTCTGGGAATTCACTGTACAGTACATGGTACTTTTTTCCTCCACTATGCTACTACTAAAGAACGGTAACAATTTGTTTACTGTTTTTTCTTTGATACTTTCTCTTGGCCATAGTTCTTTCTGTAAGCACCCAGGTCTAGACTGGAACTGTCTTAGACATTTCTGTGGTTTTTAGTGCAATAAAGAATTTTGAAAGAATCTGGTCCAGCGTGGTATCTTTTCTGATGAACATCAAAACCAAGCGAGTAAAGATCATAACCAAATGCCTCTAGCTGCTGAGGCTATTCTTGGAGGTACTTGGAGTCTTTGAAAGTTTTTCATTTTTATTTTTATTTTTTTTGTTCTGTGAAATTAAACACGTGGGGTTCAGAGTTCTGGTATCTGGCAATCTGTAGAACCGAATGAGGGGGTCTTGCCAGAGAATGAGCCCAGCTGTGGGTCTCTAGGGTGCTTTGTCTCCACAGCCCTACCATGCAAGTGTGATTGGTCGTGTGGTGCTATGCTATGCGCTGTGGCTTCTGTCCCATACCCTGTGCTCTGCTCCGTCTCATACCCAGAGAGTTGTCACTGGGATTCCAAACTGGCTTGTCTGTTCCTCTCATTTCTAGGAGTGGCTGCAAGGTGAAGAAATATGAACCTCAGTCTCTTGATTTGGATGCGTGTTCTCAGGTAAGTCTGTGCTGGTCCCAGAATAGGTTTATAATATCCCATGGGGGTGTCTGAGTAAACAAGAAAACTGCTTATTAGATCCTCAGTGTTCTAAACTCATTCAGGAAGGCCCTGAAGGAAAAGACAACTGGGAGGCTGAAGAGATGGCTCAGTGGTTAAGAGCACAGGCTGCTCTTTCGGAAGACCCAGGTTCAATTCCCAGCACCCACATAGCAGCTCACCACTGTCTGTAACTCCAGTTCCAAGGCCTTGACACCCTCACCCAGACATAATATGCAAGCAAAACACCAATGCACATGAAATAAAAATAAATAAATCAAGCCGGGCGGTGGTGGCACACGCCTTTAATCTCAGCACTCGGGAGGCAGAGGCAGGCGGATCTCTGTGAGTCCAGGACAGCCAGAGCAGTTATACAAAGAAACCCTGTCTCGAAAAAAAAAAAAAAAGACACAATGACCTTTTCTTCAACTGAGGGAAAATAACCTTATTCTGATACATCAGCACAGTGCACCATCTCCAGGGCACCAGAGATGGTGTGGAATATTAGGATAGGTTCTGTGAAGGCAGCTGACTGGTAACTGGATCGCTTTTTATTTTTATCTTAAAGCTCAAATTTAAAGGCTCTAGTTTGTTGTCTTCAACAAAATGGAGGCCCTGAAACCAAGTCTGATGAGAGACTGAGTACTGAGCCTGGAAAGGGTCGGAGAGCAGAGAGAGTGTCTAATATAAGACTTGCTTCTGCCTCACCTCATTAGTGATCAACAGTAGATCTCATTGTGGCTCTGATCGCTTCCTGCTGGTTATAATTATGAAGATGGAATCCAGGAGTCAGGTTCACAGTGACTCTTATTTCATCCTAGTGATTTATGATATTCATACATGAATATATAGAATAATTAGGGCAGATCTCTGTGAGTTCGAGGCCAGCCTGGTCTACAAAGTGAGTCCAGGACAGCTAGGGCTACACAGAGACACCCTGTCTGGAAAAACCAAAAAAAAAAAAAAAAGAAAGAAAAGCTCAGCATTTAAAATTTCAGGCCCAAACCACAGAAATGAAGTTCTAGAAACAGCAGCATTTCATGTGAAGCTTTCTCCTAGTTTTGTAGCTACATCTGTGGTGAGCCTTGAATAGCCACATGTAGTCAGCTGCATGCTCCATTCCAGAAGCATCACCGGTCATCTCCGAGACTGCCCTTCTGAAGGACAATGTCTTCTCTTTTGCATTTCCCAGGATGAAGGTGCTGTGACCTCGCAGATCTCAGACATTCCTAATAGGGACGGCCACGCTACTGATGAGGAGAAACTGGCGTCCACGTCATGTGGTCAGAAAGCAGCTGAGGCCGAGGTGAAAGGTGAGCCAGGGGAGGCCCTGTGGACGTTCTGATGTCTGCCGGAAACCATGAGTTTTTGTCCTCAGGAGCAAGTAGGGAAGCATAGGCATGCTGGAAGGTCAGTCGCCCAAGGGACAGTGAAGGCACAGGTCTGTACTTGGTTCTTGACTGCAAGAGATGCAGAAGCGCTTACCACAGCCCTAGGCACGGACACAGGGAGCAGTGTGGAGGGTGTCCGGGAGATGCAGATTGAACTTCTCTATCATTTTTGCATCAGTACGATCATTCTTGAAGTATTGTAGCCTGGAAATATGTGCTCCATGTG
This sequence comes from Lophiomys imhausi, assembly GCA_907164525.1. Taxonomy (NCBI): domain Eukaryota; kingdom Metazoa; phylum Chordata; class Mammalia; order Rodentia; family Muridae; genus Lophiomys; species Lophiomys imhausi. Next base: position 5,296,328 of record CAJQZJ010032761.1, read on the forward strand.
GCCTTTTGGGACTGTTATTTTCCATGCTTAGCTTCCAGACATTATAACATGGCGGTTGTGGTGCTTTTGCTGGTCTGGCCTTCTTCTAAGTGCTCCACCCGGAAGTTGCAGTTTTTTTTGCCGACGTTTCGAGAAGCGAGGTTGCTAAGCACATTGCTCAGGCCTCCTGACTAGCCCAGTTTTGTCCTGTTTTGCAAGGTTCATTGCTGAGACCTGTGTAGCAAATGTGAGACCAAGAGAAAACCCGCAAATTTGTTTTATAGAAGGCTCTTTTGGGGGCCGGATGTGGTGGCGCAGGCCTTTAATCCCAGCACTTGAGAGGCAGAGGCAGGAGGATCTCTGTGTGTTCGAGTTCAAGGCCAGCCTGGTCTACGAAGCAAGTATAGGACAGCCAGGGCTATTGCACAGAGAAACCCTGTCTCAAAAAAAAGGGCTCTGTTTGTTTGATTGTTTCTGTCTCTGCAATACTGGGATTTGAACCCAGGGCTGTGTGTATGCCAGGCAAGCAATCTGCCACCGAACTATATCCCCAACCCTTGGTTTTGTTGATTTGGACTTGGTGTGTACCCAGGGTGGCCTTACATTTAGTATCCTCCTGTGTCTATCAGTTGAGTATTTAAAGGTATATATATCATTATGCCCACATTAAAGTAAATGTTACCAAATTACAAGAACCCTCTGAAGTGAAGGCCAACTAAGGAGAAAAGTATAGGGTTTGGTCTTGATTTTTTTTTCACACTAACTGAAACTAATTCATTATTTTCAATGTTGTGTCTTGAGACAGGGTCTAGCCTGGTCTAACCCTGGCTGGCCTAGAAATGTGTAACAACCCTTCAGCTTGTGTTTCCCAAGTATTGGGATTACAGGCTTATGCCACCATGCCCAGTGTCTTAGCTGGTTTTCTTTGGCTAGGACAAAACTACACAACCAAGACAACTTATAAGAGAGAACATTTAATTTGGGGGCTCATGGCTCAAGACGATTAGAGTCCATGACCATCACGGTGGGGAACGAGGCGGCAGGCAGACATGGGACTGGAAAAAGAGCTGAGAGTTTCTATGTTGAGACAGCAACCACAACACAGTGTCAGGGAGAGAGGGAACTAACTCAGAAGGGCTGGACTTTTGAAACCTCAGTGAAACTCAAGACCACATGCCACACCTCCTCCAACAAGGCCATACCTCCTAACCCTTCCCAGACAAAGTTCCATCAATTGGGAGCCAAGTATTTAAATATGGAAACCTGTGGGACCCATTCTCATTGGCCTTCCACTTCTTTTCTGACCCCCTTAGGCTTGTATTGTAGCCATATCATAATGTAAAAATACATTTCGTTCAACTTCAAAAGTCCTTATAGTCTTTCAGTCTAAAGACTGTTTAAAAGCCCAAAGTGGGGGCTGGACAGGTGGCTCAGTGGTTAAGAGCACTGCCTGCTCTTGCAGAGGTCCTGAGTTTGATTCCCAGCAACCACATGGTGGCTCACAACCATCTATACTGAGATGCCAGGTGTATGAAGATAAAAGCACTCACATATGTAAAATAAATAAATAAATCTTAAAAAAAAAAAAGCCCAAAGTGTGTTCTGAGATTCAAGGCAATCTCTTAATTGCAACTCATTGTAAAATCAAAAAGCAAATTATATATTTACAATATACAGTGCACAGAATGTACATTACTGTTCCAAAAGGGAGGATTGAAAACAGCAAGGAAATGGCAAACTCCATCCTGTAGCTCTGTGTCCAATGCCAGAGGGTTTTATTTTGTTTTGTTTTTTGAGACAGGATTTCTCTTTGTAATAGCCCTAGTTGTCCTGGACTCACTTTGTAAACCAGGCTGAACTCACAGAAATCAGCCTGCCTCTGCCTCCCAAGTGCTGGGATGAAAGTTGTGCGCCACCACGCCCGGCTGCCAGAGGGTTTTGATGGCTCTTCCCTTCCAGCATGCTTATGGGGTGTTCCCTTTCTGCAGCTCTCCTCACCTGGGGTATCTCCAGCACCTTGAGGTCTGTAACACAATCCAGGCTTCACTTTCACAGCTTCACCCAGCGGCCTCTGGGCCTCTGTGCAGGGACTCTGCCACACAGCTGACCTCAGTGACTCTCCTTAGCCTCAAGGAAGTTTACACAACCCCTTTATGCCTGTATCCTTCATGACTCTAAAGCCAGAACCATGTGACTGATGATGCCAAATTCTGTGCTTGCTTGGAATGGCACCTGGCCTCCTCCTTGAGTTTCATCTGCATAAGCTTTGATTTATTGATGTCTTTCTAAAATCGGTCCAGATTCTATACAGCTCACATGCTAAACTTCCAGTGGACACAAGGGGGCAGACTTGCCATTCTTTCTGCCTGAGGGTTGCCTGCTCGAGGACAACGCTTTGCAAGCCCGTCTTCTTGTGGACTTTTAACAGCAGAGTTCAAGAAAGAGAATGACTCCTGGATATCTTGAAATTCTCTATTCAGTCATTCTGGGCCTGTGCTAGAGTGGCCTAGCCTTCACTAGGAACAAACAAACCCATCCCTTGGGGTAAGTATAAAAATGATTTTCTCCGTTTCAGGCATAGAGGAGGAGACATGCCAGAAGACGGAGAAAGAGGAGTTGGCTGTGCATGTAAGTTCCCAAACTGGGAGGGTGGGGCTAGCTAAGCTTTCTTTTGGGGTTTGTTTAGGAGGCCACATTAATTTGATAAATAAATTCGAGTTAATGTTAGGTGATGAGGGAGGAAGAAATGTATGACTGCCTAATGGCTCAGCAGATAAAGTGCTTGGTACCCAAGCCTGGCCACCAGAGTGCAGTCCCTAAAACCCACATGAAGGTGGAAGGGGAGAGCGACCCTACAGAGTCACCCTCTGACCTCTGTGTGCTTGCCGTGGTACATGTGCTCACACTCATACACACGTACATATTATAAACACTGCCTTTAACTGCAGAACTTACCATTTATGCCTCTGTTCCTTACAACAACTACTAGCCCCATGTGACTACCAACAACTTGAACTGTTAGTCTGAATTGAGATGCCTTGTATAATGTAAAATACAGCCAGCCTTTGAAGACTTGGTACACAAAAAGAGAATATTTAGAAAATGTCTCAGTAACTTCTTATACTGACTCCTAATAAGATAGCATTTTGGTCCAGGTGTGGTGGCACATGCCTTTAATCCCAGCACTTGGGAGGCAGAGGCCGGCGGATCTCTGTAAGTTTGAGGCCAGCCTGGTCTGCAGAGTGAGTCCAGGATGCCAGTACTGTTAAACAGAAAAACCCTGTCTCAAAAAATATATTTAAAAATGTAACATTTTGGATATGTTAACTATGCTATTAAAGTCAAACTAATAATCTAATCAGAAAATGGGGGACAGAGCTAAATAGAGAATTTACAAAGGAGGAATCCCTAATGGCCGAGAGACACTTGAAGAAATGCTCAACATCCTTAATCATCAGAGAAATGCAACTCAAGACAACTCTGAGATTCCATCTCACACCTGTCAGAATGGCTAAGATCAAAAGCTCAAATGACAGCACATGCTGATGAGGTTGTGGAGAAAGGGGAACCCTCCTCCATTGCTGGTGGGAGTGCAGGCTTGTGCAACCACTATAGAGGTCAGTTTGGCAATATCTTAGAAAACATGGAATAGCTTTGCCTCAGGACCCAGCCATACCACTTCTGGGTATACACCCAAATGACTCCTCACCAAATCACAAGGAAGTTTCCTCATCTATGTTCATAGCAGCCTTATTTGTAATAGCTAGAAACTGGAAACAACTCAGATGTCCCTCAACCGAAGAATGGATTAAAAAACTGTGATACATCTACACAATGGAATATTATTCAGCTATCAGGAACAATGAAATTATGCAATTTGCAGTCAAATGGATGGAACTAGAGAAGCTCATCCTGAGTGAGCTAACCCAGACTCAGAAGGATGCACATGACATCTATTCACTTCTAGTCAGATTTTAGCTATATAGTACAGGATATCTATACTACAACCAATACACCAAAGGGAACATGGACATAGACTTTTTTGTTTGTTTGTTTTTTAGTTTTCTCTCCCTGTCAATGAGACACTTTTCACTGGTGGTGCTGCCTTGTAGGCCCCCAGTGTATGAGGAGGCTCTTGGCCCTCATATGACTTCTGAACTGGGGCGAGGGACTGTTATGTAGGGACACTCCACTCCAGAGGAGTGGGATGGAAGGGTTAGGGGGTAGAGGGTGGGAGGGCGGGGCTGGGAAGGGGGGGAAAGAGGACAATATGATGGAGATGTAACCCGAAGCAACAAATAAAATAAATTTATTTTAAAAAAATCAAAACTGGAATGGTAGCTCACACTTGGTGATCCAGTACTTGGGAAGCCTAGGTAGGAAGAATGGTCCAAGTTCAAGTTTATTCTAGATTACACAGCAAGGATATTAGCTTCTTTTTCATCGCTGTGTAGAAGAAAAGGCCTATTTGGGGCTTACAGGTCTAGAGTCCATGATGTTGGAGCAAAGCAGAGGTAGCAGGCAGCCGGCAGCTGGAACAGCAGCAGGAACTCACAAGCTGGAAACAGAGGGAGTTCACTGGGGATGGCAGGAGCCTTTTGAAGTCCCAAGCCCTCCCCTAGAGATACACTTCCTCCAATAAGGCTAACCCTTCCCAGAGAGCCACATATAAACCTTAGTCAAGTTTTAGCATTTTTTTTACCCAATCTCCCTTTCCTGGCCAGTACCAAGTTCCAGTTCAGGCCCTGAGTCTTCCTTAATCTATGATGGTTCCTCAGCCTTTGTTTGCAGAGACCTCAGCAGTTTTGTTTTTCATTTGAAACAGGGTCTCTCTATATATCCCTGGCTGTCCTGGAGCTTGATATGTATACCATGCTGGCCTTGAACTCAGAAATCTTCCTGCTTCTGCCTCCCAATCATGAGGTTAAAGGTGTGTGCCTCTATGCCTGGCTGACCTCAACAGTTTTTTTTTTTTTTGGTTTTTCGAGACAGGGTTTCTCTGTGTATCCTTGGCTGTCCTGGATTCACTTTGTAGACCAGGCTGGCCTCGAACTCACAGTGATCCGCCTGCCTCTGCCTCCCAAGTGCTGGGATTAAAGGCGTGCGCCACCACCGCCCGGCTACCCGACCTCAACAGTTTTTAAGAGTGATAGCTAGTTACTATTTTTTTCTTTGTGTGTGTGTGTGTGTGTGTGTGTGTGTGTGTGTGTGTTTACATGTACGTGAGTGCACATACTTGTGTATGCACATGGGTGTGGAGGTCCAAAGATGAATTTTCTTTTCTTTTTTGAGACAGGTTTCTCTGTGTAGCTCTGGTTATCCTGGACCTCACTTTGTAGACCAGGCTGACTTTGAACTCACAGAGATCCATCTGCTTCTGCCTCATGAGTGCTGGAATGAAAGGCATGTACTACTCCTGCCCAGCTAATATGAGGAATTTTCTTCCATTATTCAGATAGATTTACCATGTCTGCCTACTTAGGCATGGATGTTGGTAACACATATTAGAATAGTTGCCAAAATGCTTAAACAGATAGATACAAGGCATTGTATGTGAATGGAAGGGTTATCACCATTCTTGAAAAATTATTTGCATGAGATACTTCCCCAGAAAACACCAGAAAAATGAGGCATTGAAGCATGTTTCTTTTATGCCTGGGATTCTCTGGTAACTGACCAGTTGACAGTTCCACCTTTCCTTTTCATAAGAAGAAAGCTT
>CAJQZJ010032761.1:5302035-5338873 GCA_907164525.1 Lophiomys imhausi
AGGGTTGATCTGTTTTGTTGAGAGGTATTTGAAGTTAGCTGGAGGCTTACTGTGTTAAATGCAACCCCTGCCCCACAGGGAATGCTGGAGTCCTCTTCAGAAAAGGCCCCTGTGTCCGTGGCCTGTGGGGGTGAGAGCCCCCTGGATGGGATCTGCCTCAGCGAAGCAGACAAGACTGCTGTGCTCACGTTGATCAGAGAAGAGGTAAAGTTGTTCTCTTTGCCCCAGCCTGCAAGTTCCTATTCTTGTGACCTGTGTGGTTAACATAAAGGGCTCCTCATAGACTCTGGCACTAGTGCTGGTGTTAAGCGAGCCCATGCACTGAGGTGTTTGTAAGACTTGTGTACTTGTCTACCCTCTGCTTTACCATGTGTGCCCTTGCTAAGAATTCTAGGCTTTCAGCAATGGGACTCCACATGCTCTTTAAGAAGGGTAGCTCCCTAGTTTCTGTATTGTGGTCCTGAAGAGCCTCTGTTTCAGACAGACCATCATTACAACGTGAAAACGCTAATGATCCATTGCTGGTTGGGTGCCATTTCTCTTCTGTCATATTCTGTACTGTCTTGCATTTGGTTTTAGTGTTCATATTTTCTTAAGAAATAAGAATATTGTGCTTTTGCAGCACAATATAAGTCAAAACACCGTGGTTACAGGGCTTTCAAAGCTTTATGAGATAATATTGCACTGGTAATTGGGGATGCCAGTTAGCCCAGTGGTCAGTGAGAAGAATAACTATATCTTCCTCCCAAGAGTTAAGCTATGAGGTGGCGATGTACTAGATCTGAGGAAAGCTGTGTCTAGTCAGTTGAAGCACACAGGATAGCCTCTGGTTTTTTTTTTTGTTGTTTGTTTTTTTAAGATTTATTTTTATTTTATGTGTGTGCTGAGTGCCCACCGAGATCAGAGTGGAACATCTGATCCCCGGAGCTGGAGTTAAGGCAGTTGTGAGCTGCTGTGTGTGTGTGCGTGCTAGGAACTGAACTCAGGTTCTTTGCAAGAGCAGCCAGTGTGTGTGTGTGTGTGTGTGTGTGTGTGTGTGTGTGTGTGTGTGTGTGTGCTAGGAACTGAACTCAGGTTCTTTGCAAGAGCAACTCAGGTTCTTTGCAAGAGCAGCCAGTTTGTGTGTGTGTGTGTGTGTGTGTGTGTATGTGTGTGTGCTAGGAACTGAACTCAGGTTCTTTGCAAGAGCAGCCAGTGCTCTTAACCTCTGAGCCAGCCCCATCCCTCTACTCTTGAGATCCTTAATATGAGCATTAAAGTAAGAGCTGGACCAGTGAGGAAGAAGGGAGACCCCCGAGGAGTGCAGCGAAGGGAGGATGCTGCATACCTCTCCAGGTATGTCTGTGCAGGACAGACAGAATTGAACAAGGAGTGGAGAGTCTTTCTCTCAAGTTATCAAGAAAATGTCACATATGAAGCTGGCTTCTGGTCAGAGTAGCAGGATCTGCCTGTGCTGATGGATCGTACAGTGGGGTGCACCTTGAGCCCCTTCATTCTGACTCAGTTCTTATCAAGTGCTGAGAAACCACCAAAGAAAAGGAATGCATGTCCGAGTGTGGTGGTGCCTACCTGTAATCCTAGCACTAGGGTGGTTAAGGCAGGGAGGAAGATCACAAGTTTAAAGCTGACCTAGGATGCATTCTCTCTCAAAATAAAGACAAAAAATTCAGAGGAGCTGCGAGTACCATGTGAATGTGAGGGAGCGATGCTGTTCACCTTTCCGTGGTGGTGCCTGTATCACAGCATCCTGTGCAGCCTAGAATGTGCTTTTCCAGATATTTATGAATGTTATATGCAAGCATTGAGATGCACTGCATTCCTAATGTTAATTGAGTATCTTTTGTGAGACTGGGTCATGTGTTGTTTCTCAGTTTCCAATAGATTGATGAGGTAAAACAAAGCTTTATTATAACCTAGATAATCACTAAAGAGATTGAAGCAAATGAATGGAAGAAAAAATACGAAGACACCCGAGAAGAAGTCTTGGAGATGAGGTTAGACTGGAACTGGGGTGGTGTGGGTGGCTCTGTGGATTGTTGGACTAAAGCAGCAATGTTTTCTTGTCACAAGATCAATGACTGACAACTGAGGGCTTTGCTCTTTGCACCATACTTTGAGATTAAAAATGTCAGTGCAGTCTGGGCATGCTGGTTGCATGCCTTTAATCCCAGCACTCTAGAGACTGAGACAGAGTCAGGTGGGTCTCTGAGTTTGAGGCCAGCCTGTCTACTTACCAAGTTCTAGGATAGCGAGGCCTACACAGAAAGGCCTTGTCGGCAAAAAAAAAAAAAAGAAAGAAAAGTCAGAGTTAGTATTGACTAGTTATTCAAATACCATAGCTTCTTTGGGTTATTTAGAGCATCACATGCAAATAGAACTTATAAAAAGGCATATAATTGCCTTTAAAAAAAGAATAACAGAGCTAGCTGGGTATCTTGGAAAAAGGATGGGTTTTTAAAATAATAATAATAATAATAATAATAATAATAATAATAACAGAAGTCCATTAAAAATAGTCATTTGGAATAAAGAGTAACTTACTAGTAAACTTGATGATGAACGTATTTAAATTAGTAAAATTAACATTGATGGACTTTCAGTTGGAATCTTTTAGCCATGGTGGTGATGGTGGAGACTTTGAAATCCCTGTAATCCTCGCACTCTGGATACTGAGGGAAGATGGTTGCCACGAGTCTGAGGCCAGCCTGGGCTCCACAGCAAGTTCCAGAACAGTCAAGGCTACACATGTGTCTCTTCAGAGATTTGTTTCCAAAAAAAAAAAAAAAATACAGTGAATGGAAATCTTTTTTTCTTCTTCCTGTCCAATCTAGAAATTTACGAGTCATTAGGTTGCTAAAGATAACCTCAAAGAAGAGGAGAAAACATATTTTACACGTGACCACTGTAATTTGTGGCTCTTGCCACAACTAACGTTGGTTTTGGAGTACTTTCTGGTTGGAGGCCCAGGGGTGGGCTTGGAGCAGCCCCACCTTTAGTGAGCTTACAGTAGCCACCATAAGGAACCTGGAGTCAGAGTCCAGCTTGGTGGACACACCAGTGAGGGACAGCTGCAGGGAATATCACCCAGCGCTGGGTGGATCAGAAGAGCAATGCTTCACGGGGTGCAAGGCCAACTCAAGGGCGGGCATGCCCTTTAAAATCTTTGAATAAGTGAAGAGGAGGACACAGGCTAAGGCCTGTAACTGAATCAGGGAAACAGCACCGAGAAAGGTAGATGGGCCAGTAAAGGCTGAAGTCAGGGTGGATCTCCTAGGAGAAGCCCCAAAGAACTCCTTTAATTTAAAAAGATTGTCTTATGGTATTTAAATAGGTGCAGAGAAAAAAGTGAAGACAGTTGTTTTTACAGAAGACCAAAGGGCTTATGTTCTAGCTGTGCCATTCTGTTCTGTGAAAACCACCAAGGCCAAAGCAACTTGAGGGAGGGAAGGGGTTATGTCACTTACACTTTCAGGTCATGGCCACCAAGGAAGTCAGAGCAGGAACTGAAGCAGGAAAGGTGGGGAGTGCACCTTCTTTAGAGGGTCGGCTAGCTTTCTCACAAAGCCAGACCACCTGCCGAGGGATGGCACTGCCCTCAGTGGGCGGGGCCTCACATCAATCATCTGTCAAGAGGATGACTAGGGGAGGGGCCGGCAAGGGCCAATGTGAGCAAGAGAGTTCTTCAGTTCAGGTTATCTCTTCCCAGGTGACTAGGTTGTATAGAGTTGACCATAAAAGCTAACTAAAGCATCCTGAGTTAACTTTAAACTTGTGATCCTCCTGCCTCAGCCACCCAAGTGCTAGGATCACAGTACAGCTTATTAAATATGAAATTGTCAAAAGCTTTTGGAGTTGAGGATATAGCTCGGGGGGTAGAGCATATACTTAGCTTTTGTAAAATAGGGCTCCGTTCCTCGCACTAAAGACATAACCCTTTCTTCATTTCATTTTTTTCTTCCTTTTTATCTTGTGCTAAGAACACTTAAGCTTCTAGACCTTTAGTAAACTTTGTGTACATAGGAAAAACCAAGAAAGGGAGGCAGAGTGAAGATAATGGTTTATGTATGTGTATTATATTTGTGTGTGTGTGTGTGTGTGTGTTTATTCAAGTTGCAGCTCCATCACAGCTCCCTCCCTCCACCCCTCCAGGTCCCACCCTCCCACCATCTCCCCCTTCTCCCACCCTGTTCCCCTTCTACATTTCCTAGTCCTCTGGTGTGGGGTGCCCTACATATCTGCCCCCTTCAGTTCAGCAGTCGTATGAGGGCTAAGAGCTTCCTCTTACGCTGGGGCCTATATGGCAGCTCCACTAGGGCAAAGTGTCCCACTAACAGATAACAAGGTCCTGTACCTTTCGGCCTGTTGCTTGTAGGATAGTTATCCTGTACTATATGGCTAAAATCCAGTTATGTCCCTCGACCTATGAATGGATAAAAAATTGTGGTACATTTACACAATGGAATACTACTCAGCCATCAGAAACAAGGAAATCATCCAATTTGCTGCCAAATGGATGGAACTAGAGAAGCTCATCCTGAGTGTGCTAACCCAGACTCAGAAAGATGCACATGGCATCTATTCACTTATAACTAGATTTTAGCCATGTGGTGTTATTATATGTTAATGAATTTGTTTCAGACAGCATTTCTCTGACTTCCATTAAAAAGCTAAATTTTATTATTGTAACTATAATAAATTATATTTTTTCTTATTTAGGAAAATTGTGGCTGAATATGAAAAGACCATTGCCCAAATGATTGGTAAGGAGAAAGGTTTTCTTTTTGTTTTTTGAGCATGGGCCATAGAAAGTATGTGAGTCTGCTCAAATTGTCATAACAGTAGACAAACACTTGTTTCTTACAGTGTTGGAATCTGTGGAGTCCAAAGCCAGGACTCGGGCAGATTCTGTGTCTGGAAGAGCCTGCTCCTCTTGGTGTCCCGCTTCATCATTACATCGTTCCTGGAGGAGACAGCTTCCTGGAGCCCTATTTTCTTTATTTGGTTTTAAAGATATATTGATTTATTTTTAATTGTGTGGGTGGGTGTGTGTGCGTACCTGCACAAGTTTATACGAACCAGGTGCCTTGGAAACCACAAGAGGCTGTCAGATCATCTGGAACTGGGGTTACAGGTGGTTGTGATCTGCCTAATTTGGGTTCTAGGAAGTGAGCCTGGGTACTCCACAAAAGCAGTGTGTGCTCTTAACTGCTCTGCCATCTCTCCGGACCCTCTCTGCTTTTTAAAGGTGACATGTCATAATTGTATATATTGTGAGGAACAGTGTGGTAATTTGTACATGAATGTAGTAGCCAGTGATTAAGCTAGCATTTCCATTTCCTTAAACATTTGTCATTTTGAGCCAGGTGCATAGCATTCCCTACACTCAGGAGGCAGAGGCAGGCAGATCTCTGTGAATTCAAGGCCAGTCTGGTCTATAGCAAGTTCCAGGCCAGCGAGGGCTACATAGAGAGAAACCTGTCTTTAAAAAAAGAAAGAAAGAAAGAAAGAAAAGACATTTCTTTGGGAACATTCAAATGTCTTGTACTTTGAATCAGCTCATTTCGCTTCCACATGTGCTGACAGCATTTAGCATCTGTCTTCCTGTGTCTGGCTTATTTCATTTAATACAGTATTCTGTGGGCTGGGGGTCTCTTTTGTAGATGTATGGATTCTGTCCTCAGGACTTGTTTCCTGTATTATCCACTGTGACCAGTGTGCATGATTGTAGACAAGAGAAGACTTACTTGGCTCATGGTTTGAGAGGGTTCGGTCCGTAGTCACTAGGTCCATGTGCCTGGACAGAACATTGTGTTGGTGGGAATATGTGGCCAAGCAGGAAGGAGCTAGGGCAAGATGATGCCTTTTAAAGACACACCCCAAGGATAGCCTTGAACTCTCTGTACAGTACAGGCTGGCTTTGAGTTCAGTGTTCTTAGCTCAGTATCCCAAGTACTGGCTCACCTAGTGAGTCCTTTGTCTGATGTGGTGTGTTATGTACTGCAAGTTTTTAATTTCCCTACACCAGACCCAGTGAGTGTAACAATCACAGTGACCAGATGGTCCGTACTGAATCTGAAGCCTCGTTTAGTTGCCATTCTTAGGCTTGATTCTTCCATGAATCTATCCTGATCTTGTAGCATTTAAGCACTGAGAAGATCTTCCAACTGTACCCACCACCTGCTGCCGTCCTAGCCTAGCCTCGGCCCTGGCCGTCTGCTCTGTACGGCTCCTATCTGGTTCTTCCTGGGTATCTGCTCCAATTTGTCCTCCGAGAGGCCCTGTGTGAACCACAGCTGTGTCCCCACTTCTTCCATTCGGCTTGCTTCCCCATCACTTGTCACTAAGTATATCCTTCCACTAGAACATGAGTTCTTGAGAGTGGGAACACCTCGGCCGTGCTCCCTTTTCCAAGAAAGCTGTTTGGCTCACCTGAGTTGGTGTTGACGTTGTTCCCTTTGACTTGTGATTCTAGAAGACGAGCAGAGGACAAGCGTGACGTCTCAGAAGAGTTTCCAGCAGCTGACTATGGAGAAGGAGCAGGCACTGGCCGACTTGAACTCTGTGGAGAGGTCCCTTTCTGATCTCTTTAGGAGATATGAAAACCTGAAAGGCGTTCTAGAGGGGTTCAAGAAGGTAGCTGTCCTTGCTGTCTTTGTCTCTGGGGTGGTGGTAAGGTTCCTTGCCATATGTCAGAGTGGTGAGTGGCCTTTTCTGTGGGAACCAGGGCCGTTGGGCTAGTTCTTTTTGATCATTCACCTTTTTGGTTTAGCAGAAGAGATCTTATCTTAGTTCACCGAAAGAAATCTAGGCCATGCACTACAGAAGAAATGAGGTGGGATCATTCAATTGTGAGCCATCAGTCAGAGATATTGCGGAAGTCTTGTCCTGCAAGGTCTGACACAATGCCTTGTACGTGAAAGGCTTTATGACTGATGGCTCAGGCTTGTAAGCCTGACATTCAGGAAGCAGAGGCAGAAGGATCACAAAGCCAAGGCCAGACGGGCAGGTGCACCATCCTGGCCGATCATCCCATGCAGGGACTCATAAAGAAGCTGGTTTAAGAAGTTGAAGCCCTGTGCCGCAATGCAAATACTGAAATAATGAATACCCGGAGAACCTGTCCAGGATTTCTTCAGTGGAGACTGCATAGGCTGTTGAAGTTGCCATGAACTTTGAATTAAATGTATCCCAATTAAGCAGGCTTTCCCTTAAACAAAGCAAAACAAACACAAAAAACAGAAAGGAAAAAAAAAAACCCAACAACCTTGTGATGCATTGTGCAGGAGGAACAAAGAGACATTTATGTTTGTTTTGAATTTTCCATTTGGAATAGAATGAAGAAGCCTTGAAAAAATGTGCTCAGGATTACTTATCCAGAGTTAAGCAAGAAGAACAGCGGTACCAGGCCCTGAAGATTCACGCAGAGGAAAAGCTGGACAGGTAAGAGCTGGCAAATGTGTGTCACACTTGTTCAGGGTTGCAGATGGAAGCAGATGCTTTTTTATGCACAAAGTAATGTACTCGCACCCTTTGCTATCTGTCTTCTTGCTTAGGATGTCCCGGTTTTCGTGTATGTGTGATTTTATTTCTCTCCACGGGTAAAGCATCACAAGACATAAAAAGACGTGTGTGCACACACAGCTCCCCGTACTTTCCTCACCTCTTCACCATTAGCTCATCAGTGTTGGAATTCTGTGTCTTTCCTCACACATGCATTCCATTCACCTCCTTTTATCTTTTCATGGCCATGAGGATCCTCTCCCGGGCATTCCTTTGTTGGAAGGTCTCCATTTATATGGCCCCCCTCCTCGCGGACATTGTGGCTATTGCATTTCTCCTGCTGCAGAAGTGCTGTAGTGAGTGGAGGTGTAGATTGCTCTTTTGTGTGTCCATGGTGAGAGAGGAATTAGACCAGAAAGCAGGTGGGTTATAATCCTCACACACACTTCCCCTTGGCCTCCTTGACATACACCAGGTTGTCCCCTTTGCAGTGTGTGGGAGTGTCTGCTTTCCCTAAAGTTCTGCCAGCAGGTCAGCTTGTGGGTTATCTTCAGGCCCAGCTCCCCTCTTTTTAAAAGATGAAGTCTCTCTGTGTACTCCTGACTGGCCTGGAACTCATCTCAAACTCACAGAGATCCTCCTGCCTCTGCTGGGACTAAGGGGTATGTGCCGCCGCCACAGGTAGTTTCCATCTTAATTTCTAACTACAGAGTAATACAGTCAGTGTGTCCCATGGTCTGTGTTCCTATCTGCAAAAATGTCTCCTCCACTCTCTATGACCTCATTAAGGATTCGTTGTATGCCCTTGTGTTGTCTTTGTGCTTTCACAAATGATCCCAAATGGTTTGGGATCATTTGTTGTTTTTGCTTTGAGATATATATCAAAATAGCTACAAAGTACCTTTTCACATAATAACATATTAGAGCTATTTTGCATATCCGAACACCCAGCTTAGTCTAATTCCCTTATTAGATCTTTTTAGAAAACATTTCTCCGGACACACCTTTAATCCCAACACTTGGGAGGCAGAGGCAGGCGATCTCTGTGAGTTTGAGGCCAGCCTCGTCTACAAAGTGAGTCCAGGAAAGCCAAGGCTCTGTTACACAGAGAAAAACCATGTCTCGGAAAACTTAAAAAAAAAAGCTTCATTTCCTTTTATTTTATGCGTGTGAGGTTTTGCCTGCATCACTTGTGTGCCTGGTGCCCACGGAGGCCAGAAGAGGATGTTGGGTCCCTTGGAACTGAAGTTACTGCTGGTTGTGAGTCACCACATAGATGCTGGGAATGGAACCGGGATCCTCTGCAGAACAACTGTGTTCTTAACCACTGAGTCAACTCTCCAGGCACCATAGCATTTCTTTACTGATGAGCATTTAGATTGGTTCAGACTTTCCCTGTTGAAAAAGACTATATTAGAGCTGGCCGTGGTGGCATACGCCTCTAATCCCAGCACTCAGGAGGCAGAGGCAGGCAGATTTCTGTGAATTCAAGGCCAGCCTGGTCTACACAGTGAGTTCCAGGACAGCTAGGGAAACCCTGTCTCAAAAAAAACAAACAAACAAACAAAAAAAACAGAACAAAAAGCCCAAAACAAAAACTAGTTATATGAGCAGAGGACTTAGCTAAACACAGAACTACTGTGTAAAAGATGTGTATATTTTAAATTTTCTTCATTCCCACACCATGCCCCCCATCCTTCCCATAGCATGTGATTCTGTCTTTCTTTGCATTCTTAGGACAAGACCATAGACTGTTTGACCACAGAAAGCTCAGTAATAAAACAGCACTCACGGGCTGGAGAGGTGGCTCAGAGGTTAAGAGCACTGGCTGTTCTTCCAAAGGTCCTGAGTTCGATTCCCAGCAACCACATGGTGGCTCACAGCCATCTACATTGAGATCTGCTGCCCGGGCATATATGTAGAGCAAATAATGTACACATAATAAATAAATAAATAAATGTTTAAAAAAAAAAAAACAAAAAAAAAAAACAGCACTCACTGTGCATGAGATCCTGGCTTCAGTTCCCCTACATTGCCACACACAAAACTTATAACTTAAATCTATACATCTGTAATTGTTGGTGAGGTTTTAGCACTTTTTAAAATCAATTAACTGGATATTTATTAAGTGACATGTTTCCTTTTACATCTCATTTGATGAAGATACTTCTGAGTTCTGTAACTCACAGATGTCACTGTCTTTGTTTAGAGCAACGGTGTTGGACAATGGAAAGAAAACTGGAACTGTTACATACTGTCAGCAAGGAACTGTGTAGCCCTGCAGTCTAATAAAAAAGCTAGACTGGCATGGATGCCTTCTTGTAGAGTGACTTTTATACACCACTTGAATAGAAAAGGACGTTTGCTGAATGACTCCACTATTAGATGAGTGTGTCCGTAGTGCTCCAGTCTGTCACTGTACTAGATCCTTCAGAAGTTAGGATTGTTATAAAAGATAATTTCATTTTCTCACGAAACAAAGATTTTGAAGCATATTGACTGTGCTTGTCTGGATATATAGTTGAGATGTGCCCAGCAGTTTCATAAGAATTGTGTTTGTAAGCCACTAATTCTTGCTTTTCCTTTGATCATACATTCACTTCTTTGAATCTGCGTCTTTGTGGAAATCAGTAGTTAATATCTCATCTCTTTGTCTGTTCCTCATGTCTAACCATGTACTTTTTATCTCTTCCACAAACAAAACCGAAACACCATCACAGAGCCAACGAAGAGATTGCTCAGGTCCGTGCAAAAGCAAAGGCTGAAACTGCAGCTCTCCACGCTGGGCTGCGGAAGGAGCAGATGAAGGTGGACTCTCTGGAAAGGGCCCTCCAGCAGAAGGTACGCAGGGCTCTGTCATGAGGTTGGTACAGGGACATTTGGCTGCTGTCCTCTGTGACTCATGTCAGTCCTTGTTGTACTTAGTTAGCATCTTATCATGGACCTGGAGGAAAATGGTCTTGCCCTTTTTACTCAGATACTCCAGGCCAGCTTCTTTATGAACTGATTTGGGGAACACATATCACATTATTTACCAAGGGTAAGGGGAGCCATCAGCCACAGGGTGAGTTCGGAGGCAGAACGTTGTTTTAGCTGAGTACAGGGGCTTGGGTGATAATCCAGGTCACACGGCCTCGTTTCATCCTTGCCGTGTGCTTTTGCGCAGTATGTGAAGGACCTTTCCTTCCATTGCTATATAGATCATCGGTTTTCAGAGCAGATCTGCCTCCAGGGGCACTGGGCCATATCTAGAGACTAATTTGGCTGTTGTGACTTGGAGATGTAGAAATGCTGCTGCCAAGCATCCTATAATGGACAGAACAGCCCAGATCAAATCACAGCCTAATGCCATTGATGCCGAGACACTGAAAGCAGAGATCATGTCACCAGGCTCAAGGCTGGCTCCTTGCCATTAGTCATGTGAGTGAAGCAGAGAGACAAGGTACTGAGGGAACTGAGGTGTTTTGAAGGCAGCATGAGAAGCTGGGAGGGCTCCTGCCCAGGCTGAGATAGATGGGCATGCTTTACAGAGACCTGTGATGGGTGTTCTCGACTGATGCCTGCCCCTCACACCCGCCCCTCACAGTCACGGAGCTTAGCGGTGGGTGTTCGATAGCACCCCTGTCCCCTAGTCTCAGGATGCTTTTCAGTTCTACATATCACTGCCTCAGGGTATTTGTGTTAGCACTTGCCCTCACGGAGTTACATGTGCACCCTGGATGAGCTGGAAGGCGGCTGCTCGGTGGCCTCTCGTTACCCCTCACTGTCGTGGGAGAAGAGCCCCTTAGTGCTCAGCCTCTGTGAGCCAGTTTTATCTCACTGCGCGACAGTTTTCAGCTTTTCTCTCCTTCAGGGTTTGACTTACTGTGTGCCTGGGTGCTGCGTGTGGCAGGACCCTGATTTAGGCTTTTGTCTGGTGGCCCTGACTCAGACTCTGGAATCCCTGAAGCAGCTGCTGGATTAACTGAAATCCATGTGCTTGTGTTTTAGCAAGTGACCCACTCAACAGGAGAGCTGGGGACCCGAGGTTTAGGGGCAGGCTTCAAGAGGGCTGATGGCCCCCTGCCGCAGCTCCATTTAGTGCAATACTGTGAGCACACACATTTTGTTGGCAAGGTAGGAGGCATTTGGCCTTCCTTTCTCTAAAGACTGTGATGCCTTGAAGTGGAGAGCCACTAGGATGTCTAGAGAAGGTCTCGCCCCTGGCTTTTCTCTCAGAACACAAATCGGCCTGCAGAATCACTATTCTCTGTCTTTCAGAATCAAGAAATTGAAGAACTGACAAAAATCTGTGACGAGCTGATCGCAAAGCTCGGAAAGACCGACTGAGAGAATCAATCCTCCCATGAGCTGTACGAGTCCTCCCACGAGCTGTGCAGACCCGAGTCTGGCTGCTTCTATCGTGACCACATTATCTTGCCTTATCCAGACACAGTCCCTCCTTTGCAGAGAAAAATGACTTTTTCAAAAGCACATGCCTGCTGCTGCCCATCCCGCTTTGCTGCCCTTGCAGCTGGAGCCTGACTGTGGGGATGGAGGCTGTCGGCTTCCTTAGACAGCGGCTGCCTCTGGCCCGTGCTCCTCCATCTCCACTTCATCTTGGCTGTCATCTTTGCTATTTCTAATCTTGTGGCAGCCGTGTGGGGTTATCTTCCCAGCAACCGTTTGACATTTTATGACCTAGTTAATCTTTTACATTTCAGTATCAGCAGTTTTATTGAAGGGGAGAATTTGGCCTGTTGCTACTAACAGTTTATCGACGAGCCTCCAAGTTCCCTTTTATTTACGTTTTATTTATTATATGACTTTTACTACTCTTGCAAGCTTCAGCATATGCTGCTGCTTTTCCCTTGAGTCATATTCACACAAGAACTTCTAGGAAGGAGTGTAGTTACATAAGTAGATGTACACCCTAATTTTGAAACGGAGCCTAGGTCTACAAGCCAGCTTCAGACTTCTTAGGGGGACAGAGCTCCATCAGTAGAGCACTTCCTATACACAAAGCCCTGGGCTTGGTCCCCAGAACTACAGAGACTCGATATTGTAGTGCATGCTGGTAATCCCAACACTCCAGAAGTGGAAGCAGGATGATCAGAAGTTCAAGGTCATCCTAAACTACATAGCCACTTGGAGGGTAGCCTGGACTACATGAGGCCTTGCTTCAAAAAGGGGTGGAAACATGGTGACAGCTGGTGGGAGTCTGGGGCAGGAAGATCACTTGAACCTGGAGTTTGAGGACAGCACTGTACCAGGCAACAGACTTTTTCTCAAAAAATTAAACACCCAAACCAAAATTTGAGTCAGGATGGAGAGGTTAAGGATATGAAGGACAAGCCGGGCGTGGTGGCTCACGCCTTTAATCCCAGCACTTGGGAGGCAGAGGCAGGCGGATCTCTGTGAGTTCGAGGCCAGCCTGGTCTACAAAGCGAGTCCAGGACAGCCAGGGCTGTTACACAGAGAAACCCTGTCTCAAAAAACCAAAAAAAAACAAAACAAAAAAACAAACAAAAAAAAAGGATATGAAGGACAGGATGTAGGTTTCATGTCCAAGGAAGATTTGCTGTGCTGCCTGTTGCCCCAGTATTTGGACACCCCTGGGCCCCCAGTATGGCCCTTTGTGCTCATACTGAAAGTAGTGGGTGACATCGAGTGAACGATAGCGTGCACCTCCCTCAGAGCTGACATTTGATGCACATGTCCACCCGGGGCCAGTTAGTCTCTAAAACAAAGTCAACTTTCATTATCTATTTGAAGTACGCACAAAAGGGACTTGGGAAAGGTTTAGCTGATCTTGTTAAAGAGAGAGGAGGCCTGAGGAGATCCTTGGTTTTCTGTGTTACGGGCTTGGCACACTTCAGTTAACAATAGCAACAAATGTTCTCCTACTCGGTGGGCTGTTAAACAAAACAGGCAGGGGAAAGTCATGTGACTCATTCCCCAGATCAGCATACTGGGAATATTTTAAACAAAGACAGCTTGAATCCCAGGGAGGGCAGCAGGGAGAAGGTCCGTACAGACAAAATTCTGTGACCTCTTACTGAACCTATACTGGGGGACATTAACTCCCAAACAGAAATTTTCCACATGGGTGCCAGTGAGTTCCTTCCATTTGACAGGCAAAACCAAATCCATTCGAGGTTTAATGCATTTTTTTTAACTTAAACTTATACCCTGAGTCTTGATCGTAAATATGTGCTATTTGTACACATTTTTTCTATTGCATGAGCCAGATCCAGCAATGAATTGTGCCTCATGGACAACCTCCATGATCTTTAAAACAGTATTATTTTAGCAATGTGTTACAGTGTGGTGCAACCTGTAGCTCCAGGGATGTGAGTAATGTCTTTTCAAGCTAGAAATCCCATTTTGTCAATATGCATTTATTATAATTGGTGCTTAGGTTAGGCTGTATCTTGAGGCCTACTGTCTTAACATTTTTTTACAAAAACACAGAAGTTATCTGTGGTTGGAGAAATGGCTTGACAATCATTTGGGCTCTGAATTCAGTTACAGTGGCTTAGTGTGAAGGCCATAGCAGTGGACGTTGTGTCAGGTTGAAGTGTCTTCAAGGATTCTAACCAACATCAGCTCAGCCCTCTTCCATAAGGGAAGTTCATTCTGCATTTTGAGAAACACTGCAGAAGTCTTTGCTACAGTTACAGTGGCATACATGTGCGGTAGTTTTATATGGACTTACTTTCAGTATGAAAGGCTTAGAGTGGTTTCCATCATAAATCTATAGTCCTCTTGTTTTCCTGTTTTTTTTTTTTTCTTCCTAGTACTAGGATTATACCCAGGGTCTTGGAGATGCTAGACAAGTGCTTAACCATGGAGCTATCTCTGGCCCCAGTCATCTTTCTAAGCTTGTATATTTTTAAAGCATCCTGTGCTGTATGTTACAAAGCATAGGGCAGGAGTAGTGGCTGTCCTTACTGGCAGAAGAGACCCTCTGGGAAAACAGGCCCTGCTAAATGAAGTTGCCATACAGGGGACATGAAATAGCCCTTTAAGCAATGTTTGCCAGTGACCGCTTAGTCATCACCATTACCAGGAAATGTTCACAACTTCTAGCTTGTGGATACTCTCCAACAAGAATAAAAATGTAGCTTGCACAGCTGGCAAATTAAGAAAATATACTAGGTAAAGTATACTTGTTTTTCTTTTAATTAAATGAGCCCTAAAAAGCTTTTAGCACTCTGGAGAGTAAAAATATAAAGTTCTCTTCAAAACGTGCTGGGGGCCAAATGCTTGTTACGCAATTAAAAGGGGGGCGGCATGGTGGCACATGCGTATAGTCCTAGCACTCTGGAGGCAGAGGCACGGACACAAAGTTCAGGCCTGATTGGGCTATACAAGAAGACCCTTGTTTTCAAAGATGCTTGTGACTCAGTGGTAGTGTTTGCCTTCCATACACCAGGTGTTGTCGATCCCCAGCATTGTAAAAATAAGTAACAAAAACATTTAAAACACAATGGAAATGGAAGCTACTGTCTCAGAATGTGGATTGGGAATATTAGGTGATCTTGATGGGATGCTCAGCATAGAACCGTTTCTTCAGTTCTTCTTTGCCAAAGTATAGACAGGTTTTACCTGTCAGCGTTACAGACTGACTAGTTTACTGTGGGTTGGAACACAGTGTTTACTCTGGGGACTGGTAACTCCCCTAAACTTTGTATGCCCTGAAGCTTGGTGCCCTGGTGTGGATTCAGGCATCTTGAGAACCAGACCAAATTAGGAAGTGCAGAAGTACACGGTTGGGAGCTCTGATCTCGAACCCTGGAGTCCCAGGGATGAAAGGGAGATCCCTTGGCTCAGGATTATAGTTTTAAGCTAAACTTTCTTTTCAGCCAGTGGCCCCTTTCTCCCTGTGCAGACTTAGCACTGCCCATACACAAATGCTCATCACTATGCAGCAGCCCTAGGCTGACCACAGTAGATCAAAGGCCCCACTTTCAGCAAAGGTAGCACAGGCTAGGAAGGGCACTCAGCAGCTCATAGGCTTCAGGAACTGTGGCTAAGTTCAGGGCACACTGAATTGGAAGTGGCGTGGACTGTCTAAAGCCCCCTTCCTAGTTGGCTTAGGCTCCATTTCAGTTGGTGATCTTAGGAATCGGTCATTCCTGCTGTAGGCCCGTGACACTCTGAGATCGATCTCAGGGTTTTATCTTCTTGGGAAGAGAGAATATGGGTGTTGAAAAGAGTAAATGATTCAGGAGAAGTATTTAAATATATATTGTGAAGAATTTTAAGGGTAACAGATTACTATTTACTTACTAAAGAACAGATAAAGTCTGGGAATCCCAGAACACCAAGCCAAAGGTTGAAGAAATCATCTTTGAAAAAGTTTTAGTAAGGGAAAGTTATTTCAAGAAAATTAAATAAGCCGGGCGGTGGTGGCGCACGCCTTTAATCCCAGCACTTGGGAGGCAGAGGCAGGCGGATCTTTGTGAGTTCGAGGCCAGCCTGGTCTACAAAGCGAGTCCAGGACAGCCAGAGATATTCAGAGAAACCCTGTCTCGAAAAACCAAAAAAAAAAAAAAGAAAAATAAATATAAAGAAGATTAAATAAAAAAAAGTTCTTTCAAAAAGGTTTGACTGGCCTCCAGATTCCAATTATTAAACAAAAAACAATTTACTGGGGTTAGGGATGTAGCTCAGTTGGTGACACATTTGCTCAGCATGTGCAAGTCCCTGGATGTCATCCCTAGTGTTGGGGGAAAAAAAACAAAACAGAAGAAAGAAACATTTACTACTAGATCCTTAAGGGTCCCGTATGAAGAGTTACAGGGAAACAAATGTATAAAGCCAGCTCTTTTCCCTTGGTTCTCTTCTGAAACAGTACAGAAAAGCACTTGATATTGCAAAGACTGACGACTACACTTCTAGTAATTTCCATTCAAAAGCAGCCCCCTGTCTGTGCCTCTCAGCATGCAGTTAGATTTGAACAAACATTATTGAGGAATGACTTTCTTATGTACACTATGGCTTCAGCTTTATGTAAACACATATATTCTGGTTATAGCTCCAGTCTGGAGACACTGCTATAATACTGGCCTCGGTCTGTGTGACACTTTCAGTGCTCAGAGGAGGCCAAGCGTAGGGTCTGAGGAACGGCCTGAACCTGCCCCGTATGGGGTCATCAGTACCGACTGTCAAGATGCCGTTCTATCCCCCGCTTTCCCGTGGTGTCTTACTGTGCTCAACAAAAGTGCTTCCTCATGTAAGTAAGTGATGCTGTATTTGTGAATGATTCTCAGATGGACACATACATTCGAACTCCGAAACCACATCTGATCCCGATACAGGGCAGCATGTAGGTCACACCTGTCGCCTCAGCTTTGTCCTTTGCCACCCTTTGCAACAGGTTCTAGACATTCTGTTTTGTCTCCAAGGCAGCAGTTGGCTTTCCAGTATTGCTGTTAGCAAGTCTGTGTTTGCCAGTAGATACCCACTGTACTAATGTGCCAAATGTTTATTGCGCATCCGCTTCCACTGTCCTACCCCACCCCCACCCCATGCCCCAGAGTGTGAGGAGCCCTGGGTGTGTGTGTGTGGGGGGGGGTACACACTGCATTGACTCCTGTAAGGACTGTGTTGTGTGGAGTAATCATCATAGATTTTATACACATAGTAATTTCCCTTTTTATATGTCAGGTAAATATTTGTAAAAGTTATACTCACATAAAAGAAATAATTATAATTACTAATATATTTTTTCCATGTTTCATTGCCTGAATAAAAACTGTTTACCACTGTTAAATCTGGTCACTTGTTTTATCCTTGAGTATTTATGGAAGCCTCTCTCTTATGAGTTCCATATTTCTGTCTGAAAATAGAAAACATGACATTTTCCTACACTCATTTTTCTGGGGCCTCATGCATTTCGTTGGGCATGTAATTGAAAACAAAACAAACTGGAATTCAGACCTTGCCTTAGAAACCACCATGTCAGCATCTGTACAAACATTTTTTGCTGAGTGCTCCATGGTCTCAGAGACTAGCTCACCCTGGCAGTTTTCAAGTCCGCAGAAGCCAAGTTACTCCAAGGTCTCCAACTTGTTGAAGGCCTTGGAGAGAGCTAGAGCTGTGTAGAAAACAGTGGATGTTTCTTGTGCTTTCTAAGTTAGTACCAGGAAAAACTTTAAACTCAGGTTGAGCCAGCTCTCCATCTAAGGGTGGGCCAGGGTAAAGCTGGCAGAGAGGAACAGATAGTCAAGGACATGGGGACATTCCCTTACCTGCTTATTCTGAGGCTCTGCCGCCTGAGGTGGTCATGGTTGAGGAAGGGCAGGATATTTCTCACCAGTGTGTTCTTACTGTACAGGACACCCTACAACAGATCTCATTTTCTTAGCGTTATTGGGGAAATAAGATGAAAAAACTTACCTTCTTAGATAGGACTAGCCCAGTTTTTTACAGTCAAGGATATGAGCCAGGCATGGTGGCCCCACACCTGTAATCCAGCACTTGGGAGTTGGAGGCAGGTGGCTCTCTTGTAAGTTCAAGGCCACCATGGTCTACATACAAAGTTCCAGGACAGCCAGGGCTACACAGAGACCTTGTCTCAAACAAGGCACCTTTGTCTGATGGGCAGCTTTGGGGTGGAAGGTTGAGGTAAAGGTTCTAGCCTGTTAGGAACACATAGGCTCCAATATCCTCATTTGGTTGGAGGATACTAGCAGGGAGCTGAGATTCGTGAGTTCACAAGTTTCCCTTTTAGAAGTACTATGTATGAAGCAAGATTCCTTTTTCTTGAAGCTGTCTTGGAACCTGTGACCCTTCTACCTCTGCCTCCTATGTGTTGGATTACAGGCTACAATTTCTCTCTCTCTCTCTCTCTCTCTCTCTCTCTCTCTCTCTCTCTCTCTTTGTTTTTTTGAGACAGGGTTTCTTTGTGTATCCTTAGCTGTTCTGGACTCACTCTGTAGACCAGGCTGGCCTTGAACTCACAGAGATCCACCTCCCTCTGCCTCCCGAGTGCTGGGATTAATGGTGTGTGCCACCATGCCCAGCAATTAGACAGCTGTCAACTGTCATGTGGTTGCTGGGATTTGAACCCCGGGGCCTTTGGAAGAACAGCCAGTGCTCTTAACTGCTCAGCTATCTCTCCAGCCCCCTACAATTTCTCTTTTAAAGTTGTCACAAAACCTGCTTGAGATGTGTGTACTAAAGCTGACATGTTAGGAGCCAGTGAGTGCACACTGGCTTTGTTTTACATGGTTCAGAAGTGTGAAATTGCTAGCCCAATGTCCAAAGATGGAAGAATCTGGCCTTAGATCCCAAACCCACACCCAAGTCTAGTCTAGATGTCATGCTCTACTTCCTTTTTAATTTTTTTTTTTTTAACTTACATGTATGGGTATGTGGTACTTTCAGTAAGAATGGCCACCAAAAACTCATATATTTGAATGCTTAGTCACTAAGGAGTGGTACTATTTGAAAGGATTAGAAGGATTAAGAGGTATGGTCTCATTGGAGGAAGTGTGTCACCCGTTGTGGGCTTTCAGGTTTCAAAAGCCCCTGCCAAGCTCAGAGTCTCTCTCTACCTGAAGGCCGGAATGTAAAGCTCTCAGCTTCTTCAGCACCTGCTACTACGTTTCCCTCCATGGTAATGGACTGAACCTCTGAAACTGTGAGCAAGCCTCCAATTAAATTATAATACTTGCCATGTTGTGTCACAGCAATTGAACAGTGCCTAAGACAGGGTGTTTGTCTCCATGTATGTATGTATATCATATATGTGTGCCTGGTGCCCCTGAAAGCCAGAAGAATGTTGGGTCACCTCAGATTGGAATTACAGGTGGTTGTGGGCCATTGTATTATAGGTGCTGGGAATTGAACTCAGGTCCTCTGGAAGAGCAACCAGTGGTCTTAACCTGCTTTGCTTTGGACCTTCCTTGATTTTGTACCCAATTGATGAGGAAACTAGGGTTATATTCTCCCTAAGTTCTCTCCCAAGGAGCCAATGTCATTCCAACCAACTGTACCAACATTGCTGTGACTCCAGCAGATGCTGACCATATGCCTGATGGATGCCTCCTGAGAGGGCCAAGCTATATTTCCTACATCTCAGCTACATTGAGTTCTTAAGACAAAAACATGCCACAAATACTCAGCTGTAAGACTTTGTGTAGAATTAGGTATTTTCAGGTTAGAGAGATGGCTCAGCGGTTAAGAGCACTGTCTGCTCTTCCAGAGGTCCTGAGTTCAATTCCTAGCACCCACATGGTGGCTCCCAGCCATCTATGCTGGGATCTTCTGCCATGCAGGCATACATGCAGGTACAGCACTCATATACATCCATAAATAAATCTTAAAAAAAAAAGAATTAGGCATTTTTGCTCTAGATGTCAGAAATTACAGGCAATTTTGTTCTTGTAGGTGCAGTTGGTTAATGTGATGAATTCAGACAGATAATATTTTGTCTCCCATTTTGATGGTCGATCCTGAACATACCTCTATTTCTATGAAGGGCTGGTATTTCCATTGGTCTTGCGTAAGATTGTGATTTCTCCAGGAACTGATTTTATTTTTATTTTACTTAGTGTGAATGAGGCAGGAGCATGACAGTGTGCATGTTTGGAGGTTAAAGGGAACCTTGAGGAGTATTCCATCAAGTATATTCTGGGAATCAAACTGTGGGATTTTGAGAGCAAGAACCCACAGAGCCAGCCTTCCCATCACTTTTAAAATTTTTTGTTAATTTTTTTAAAGTAACCAATTTTCTTTTTTGTTTGTTGTTTGTTTGTTTTGTTTTTCAAGACAGGGTTTCTCTGTTTAACAGCCCTGGCTGTCCTGGAACTCACTATGTAGACCAGGCTGGCCTTGAACTCACAGAGATCCACCTTTCTCTGCTGGCTGGGATTAAAGGCGTGCGCCACCACATTCGGCCTTAGAGTAACCAACTTTCAACCAAAGGTGTCTGGAATATTTCCCATGCAGCATCAGCTTCAGTGCAGACGTGCATGATGGCCACTGGGTGGCTTCACTCCCAAAGGCTTCAGTACTGCAACTCAAAGCTGGTTTTTGAGGCTATGAGTGAAGAATAAACAGAAGAGCAGGCAGTGAATATTTGCTGTGCAAGGAGATAGTGAGGGTGAGTACTGCCTGTAACTTATGTCACATCACATGGGGATGTGTGGATTGCTGCTGCTTTATGTGTGTGTGTTTGTGTGTGTGTGTGTACCATATGCGTGCCTGGTGCCCATAGAGGATCCTCTGGAATTGGAGTTATTGATGGTTATGAGTCACCATGTGGGAGCTGGGAACCAAACAGGTCATTTGCAAGAGTAGCAAGTGCTCTTAAGCACACAGTCCACTCTCCAGGCTCCCGAACGCCATCTTTAATGCCCTGAGGGAGGCCTGGGAAGTCCACTTTTTTTTTTTTTTTTTTGGTTTTTTGAGACAGGGTTTCTCTGTGTAACAGCCCTGGCTGTCCTGGACTTGCTTTGTAGACCAGGCTGGCCTCGAACTCACAGAGATCCTCCTGCCTCTGCCTCCCGAGTGCTGGGATTAAAGGCGTGCGCCACCACCGCCCGGCTGGAAGGCCACCTTTTTTTTTTTTTTTTTTTGGTTTTTTTTTCGAGACAGGGTTTCTCTGTGTAGCCCTGGCTGTCCTGGACTCACTTTGTAGACCAGGCTGGCCTCGAACTCGCAAAGATCCGCCTGCCTCTGCCTCCCAAGTGCTGGGATTAAAGGCGTGCGCCACCACCGCCCGGCTTGGAAGTCCACTTTTTAAAACTTCTTAGTTTTGCTTTTTTGAGGCAGGGCTTCTCTGTGTGTCCTAAGCTGTCCTGACCGGTCTAGTCTTGAACTCACAGAGATCTGCCCACGCCTGCCTCCGGAGGGCTGGTATTAAAGGTGTGCGCCACCATGCCCAGCAATTACAGACATCTGTGAACTGCCATATGGGTGCAGAGATTTGAACCCGGGTTCTTTGGAAGAACAGCCACTGCTCTTAATTACTGAGCCATCTCACCAGCCCCATTTAAAACCCTTTAAAAGCTTACAAAAAGCAAAAATCTGTCCTCCCTTAGGCAAGCATATACCAAGTTCTTCCACTTCCGTGGCAGCAGAGGGCAGCCTGCTTAGGCTTCTGTTCAGGGGTCATGGCGAAAAGGAACCTGACTCATGGCCGAAAGAATGCAAGCTCTGGGCTAGAGTGTATGACTCGCAAGGGGTGAGGCCTGCGTTCCATGCATAGCATGCAAAGAATTAAAATTGAAACCCTTCTTAGAAGTAAGAATTCACCTTGATTCTGGGTTCTCACAACAATTTTCTCTGCACAACTTAACTCTAAATTATAAATATCTATATAAGCAATAAGCCATCTTTTTAAAAAATCTTAACGTTTCTGAGAAATTTTCTCTACCTGCCAACGCCACTTTTCTTTCCTTCCTTCTTTCTTTCTTTCTTTCTTTCTTTCTTCCTTCTTTCCTTCCTTCCTTTCCTTCCTTCCTTTCCTTCTTTCCTTTCCTTCCTTCCTTCCTTCCCTTCCTTCCTCTTCCTTTCCTTCTTTCCTTTCCTTCCTTCCTTCCTTTCCTTCTTTCCTTTCTTTCTTCCTTCCTTCCTTTTCTTCCTTCCTTGCTTTCCTTCTTTCCTTTCTTCCTTCCTTTCCTTCCTTCTTTCCTTCCTTCCCTCCCTCCCTCTCCTTCCTTCCTTCCTTCCTTCCTTCCTTCCTTCCTTCCCTTCCCTTCCCTTCCCTTCCCTTCCCTTCCCTTTCCTTCCTTCCTTCCTTCCTTCCTTCCTTCCTTCCTTCCTTCCTTCCTTCCTTTCCTTCCCTTCTTTCCTTCCTTTCCTTCCCTCCCTCCCTCCCTCCCTCCCTCCCTTCCTTCCTTTCTTTCTTTCTTTGCTGGGGTTAAAGGCATGCACCACATACCTGGTGACAATGCCACTCTTCACAGGCATAAATGTCAAATGGCTAAATGACTGAGTCATGAGTTTGCCCCATAAATACAGAATGTGAGAAAATTGAAAGTTGAATCCGAGCAGGAAGCAAGCGCAGCACGGAGTAGGCTCATGCAGTGCCATCCCACACTGGCAGAAAATACAAGTTTGATAAGAAAGTGAATCCATTGGAATAGTTGTTGAAATAGCCACTAACTTTTCTGAATACCTAAACCCCAGGGCCATTTAATTCTTAGAGAAGAGCTGTAGGGGTTCTCAGGTGTCTGCCGTCAGTCTGGATGCTCACTCCCTCCTGTCCCCTGCTGGGGTGGGGTTCTGCAGCATAGTCTGCATTGCTGGCCTCCAGAGACAGCAGGCCTGTGGAGATGCTGACTTTCTGTCTTTGCTTTCCTTTTCTTTCTTTTCTTTTCCCTTTCCTATATTTGCCTCTTACCCCCTCCCTTCCCCCCTCTACTACTCATTTGTTTGCTTCCCTTTTTCTTCTGTCCTGTAGGGCTGACTCTGTACCTATGGGTCTTTCTCTTCCTCCCTACCCCCACCCCAACCCCTGCTCTTTTTCTCACACAATTGTCCTCACGGGGTACAAGGACTGTGAATCTTTCTGCTCTATTTTAGCTACAGGAATTACTGCAGCTAAGTGGGGCTATCATAAGCAATCTCTTTTCCAATATGTACATCTAATAACTCTGTAGAAATGAGAAAAGGACAAATCAATATGCAATGATTTGCATCTAATGGAGGAATGATCTTTTCCTATGGCTTCTCTGTATGCTGACCCTGTGCAGCCTGAGTAAGGTTCAGAGGAGAATTGGGGTTAAGACTTGGCTGGTGTCCCTTCAACTGCCAGCTCTTTGCCTTGCCTTGACAACTGAAGACACCAGAAATCAGTCCAGTGCCAGAAACTCGTGTTCTGTGTAAAACTATCTATGTGGAACTCTGTATGTTAGAATCTATGTGTGTGAAACTACATCTATTCGAATCTAGTGTGTAGAACTAAATATCTTAGAATCCATGTGTGTCAAAATATGCATGTTAGAATCTATGTGGGTGGAACGATGTATGTTAGAATTGCCTTTAAAATCTGAGCTCTTTTCCACGTTGCTAGAGTTGAGTCCCTTGAGGGTGTGTTCCCCTCCCCTCATCCCATTCCTTCTCAGCACACACAGGTTGGACATTTCCCTTCTCAGCACACACAGGTTGGACATTTCCCTTCCTTTTCTTTTTCTTTTCAGTGGTGGGGATCAAGCTCAGGGGAGCCCTCTGTGTCTACACTGCATCACTGCCTCTTTCCTGCACAGAGCAATCACATCACTTTCAGCCCTACATTTCCCCTACACATTATATTATATTGTATTTTAAAAAATGTAATTCTCAGCCGGGCGGTGGTGGCGCACGCCTTTAATCCCAGCACTTGGGAGGCAGAGGCAGGTGGATCTTTGTGAGTTCGAGGCCAGCCTGGTCTATAAAGTGAGTCCAGGACAGCCAGGCAGGGCTACACAGAGAAACCTTGTCTCGAAAAACCAAAAAAAATAAAAAAATAAAAAATAAATAAAAAATGTAATTCCCATGATGGGACTTATCTCTGTGGAAAGCTAATTATCTCTCTTTCAGGAGTGTTTAATTGCCTGTAACTCTTCGTCAAAGAGTGGGCCCTGTCTCAGTTACGGTTTCTGTTGCTGTGATGAAACCCCATGACCAAAAACAGGTTGGGGAGGGAAGGGTTCATTTAGCTTAATACTTCCACACTGTAGTCCATCACTGAAGAAGTCAGGATAGGAATTCAAAAAAGGCCAGGGACCTGGAGGCAGAAGCTGACAAAGAGGCCATGGGGGGCGCCGCTTACTGGTTTGCTCCTCATGGCTTGCTCAGCCTGCTTATAGAACCTGGGACCACCAGCCGAGGGTTGGCATCACCCACAACAGGATGGGCCCTCCCACATCAATCACTTATTAAGAAAATGCCCTACAGGTTGTCTACGGCCTGATCTTATGGAAGCATTTTTCATTTCATTTCTTTTTTTCTTTTCTGATTTTTGAGACAGTATTTCTCCATGTAGCCCTGTCTTTCCTGGAACTCGCTCTGTAGACCAGGCTGGCCTCAAATTCACAGAGATCTACCTGCCTCTGCCTCCTGAGTGCTGGCATTAAAGGTGTGTGTTTTCTTAAGGTTCCCTCCTCAGATGATTTTGTCATCTTGTGTCAAGTTGACATAAAACAGATACCATGAGATTTTTTCCCCATCCACGCTGGTATGTATTGATGGTGTCATTCAGGTCTCATTTAAGTAGCCATATTGTTGAGATTTTATGGGTGTAACTTCCCTGTCGTATCTAGAAGATACAATCTTGGAGCAGACTTCCTGGGTCTCTGGCTCTTATAGTCTTTGTCCCTAAAACAATTCCTGGGCTGGGGAGATGGCTGAGCAGGTAAAGGCGCTGGCTGCATAACCCTGATGTGGAGCTGACCCAGAACCCATCCATATATAAAGCTGGACGTAGTTGGGCAGATCTACAGTCCAAACACAGGACAAAATGTGAGGTGTAGATAGAATCGCCCAGAAGCTTGCTGCTGGCTCACCAGAAACAAAAAGAGACTCTGCCTTAACAAAGTGAAAGGTGAGAGCCAGCTAGCTTCTGGACCCTATTTGTTTGCTTGTTCAACCCAGGTGACCCTGAACATTAAGGCCTCTGCCTCTGTCTCCTAGATGCTGAGGTTACAGGCATGTTACATGCTTGGCCCCCAGAGGACTTTTAGGAAGATTTCTTATACTAAAAGGTGACTTTGAGTCCACTGTAATTTGCATTTCAAGGCAACCTAAGTATTCACAATAGATCACATGCTCCACAGCCCAGTGAGTGATGGGGACGCAGGCTCGAGGTTCAGTTTTGTGCATGTGTTGTAGGTTTGTCTCAGTGCCCAAGAGAACTGTCTGTGCTACTGGAGCATTGGCAAAGACTTGTTAGATGTTCCAGACTCACTCTGCACCTTTCTGGGTCTTTGAATCAGAAACGGGGAGAGATTAGTGTCCTTCTCTACTGTTTTCCATAGCACCCGTGAAGAACTCTGCCAGGAGATATGGACCAACTTGTGGTTTGACAGAAGAACTAAACTCCAGGGAGCCACCACTGGACCACATATCCAACAGCTTAGAGTGGGATTCTTCCCTTCCTAAGCTTCTGCAGTCTTTTGCTTACTCTTCATGCTTCTTCTTTTGTTTTACTTACAAGAGTGAACTCCTAGACTGCAGGGTGACTCAGCAGGGGGTTGCCACCAAGCCTGACAGCCCAAGTTCAATCCCAAGGGTGCATCTGGAAGGAGTGAATCTACACTCCCCTCCTACAGATTGTCCTCCAACCTCCACATGCGTACCCTAGAGCATGTATGCATACATGCTTGTTCATGTGGGTGGGCACATACATACTCACAATCAATGTCATCTAAGGAGCTAGGAAGGTGTGGTCAGCTAAGCACCTGTTGATTCCCAGCACCCCATGGTGGCTCTCAATCATCCATAGCTCTAGTTCCAGCAGATTTGACACCCTCTTCTGAACTCTGTGGCACACATACATAATGCAAGCAAAACACTCATATCCAAAAAATATGAATTTAAAAGTTTTTTTTTTAAGACAAGGTCTGGCTGGCCAGGAACTACGTAGCCCAGGTTGACCTTAAGGTCACAGAGATCTGCCTATCTCTGTCTCCTAAGTGCTGGGATTAAACATGTGTACCACCACAAACAGCCAAAAAAAAAAAAGTTTTTAATGTAGGTAAAGGTGCTTGCCACCAAGACTGAGGATCTGAGTTCAAGCCAGGACCCACCCACTTAGTGGAAGGAAAGGACCAGCTCCCAAAAGCTGTCCTGACCTTCACACACACAGTATGAAATGTATACATACATACACACACACAAGTAAATAAATGGAAAAAACCAAAATCCTTTAATTTTTTTTTAAAGCAAGCCCTAAAACTGTCCCAGCTGCATGACTTCAGATGACTGACAGAATCAACTCAAATCAGTGACTCGAATCAGAATTAATGATGCAGAAATAGCCAAGCTTGGAAATTGAAGGAAGAGACTTTGGTGACTCATGTCTGAATGGGCAGTGACAATTTGTGCGCATGGTCTGACTCCTCTGACAAGGGTAAGTTTTCTGGCATGAGGGTCATTTTTTAATTCAAGTTTTATTTTCTAGCTTCCCATGACGGCACAGAGAAAGCAAGCAGCCGAGTAAGTCCTAGAGAAGGCCAAGAAGCTCAAAAGAAAGGACAAGAGAACCCAATGGCCTTGGGTGCCTGTGCCTCTCTCTTAGAGGCTTAGAGTTCAGCGGTCCTCAACCTGCGGGCCGTGACCCCTCAAGGGTTGCATATCAGATACTTATATTACAATGTATAACAGTAGCGAAATTACAGTTATGAAGTGGCAATGGAAAAAAAAACTATGGTTGGGGGGTCACCACTGGCAGCAATAGG
This sequence comes from Lophiomys imhausi, assembly GCA_907164525.1. Classification (NCBI taxonomy): domain Eukaryota; kingdom Metazoa; phylum Chordata; class Mammalia; order Rodentia; family Muridae; genus Lophiomys; species Lophiomys imhausi. The sequence continues at coordinate 5,328,912 of CAJQZJ010032761.1, forward strand.
AAGGTTGAGAGGCACTTGCTCTGCCTTAGTGATGTTGTTGTTCTCTAGGTCTAGTCACACTATGTAGTTTGCAGTAAACCATGTTTTCATAAACCTAACTCACGAATGCTATTTTTCCTTTAAATTTCCATATGAAAAGTGACTAACACATGCCATGACATCCCTGCTAAAAACAACTTTAAAAAGAGGGGTGGGTTGGGCAAGATGGCTCTGTGAGTAAAGAAAGGCATGTGCCACCAAGCCTGATGACGTGAATTTCATCCCTAAGACCCAATGGGGTGGAAGGAGAGAACCAACTCCCACAACTTGCCCTCTGACTTTTGTACATACTTTTCTATTCATTAAGTAAATAAAGGTGTAATAAAAAAATTAAAGGAAGGAAAGGTTTATTTTGATCATGATTTTAGAGGTTCTATTCTGACAGAGGCAGGGCATGGTGGGGCAGCGTGGCTTACAACTTGGCCCACCAGAAAGAAGGGGGGTATCTGTAGACTGACTTTCTCCTCTTAATTTGACTGGTTTCTGCTCTCCCAGTCCAGTGGATTGGACCTCCCATATTCCAGGTGAGTTGGTGGTGTGCCTCACCAGAATGCTAGATGGTTCTGAGACTTTTCAAGCTGACAGTGGCGGTTTCTCTATCACTGGCGTCAGCTTGGACAAAGCACAAGTCTTTGACTACTGTGCTCCCAAGGCTTCTGAAAACTACACTGAAGCGGAAGTTAATATTTTATTTTTATTTTTTGTAACATCTGACGGGGAACAGTGATAGCAACCCACTTACAGATACCATACAGCTAAGATGAGGATGCTCTGACGTAGCTTGTCTTCGGTTTGGAAAACAGGTATTAAAGTCAAAATCTCAAACGTGGGTCCTTTACAAGCTGAGGATTATTGTATTTCAGAGTCAAGGTAACACTAAAATAGTTTCAACGATTGACAATGAAAGAGAATTGGCATGCTAGGGATTCCTTAGACTTCAAAATCTGCTATGTGGGATTAGGGGGTGTGGCTCAGCAGTAGAGACTAGCCTAGCATCTGTGAGTGTGTGTGTGAGAATCTGGCTTCTGGTGTTCGAGGCGGGAAGAGAAGTCAAAACAGGGCTGTGTATGTAGAGTAACAAAGGGCTTCAGGCCACTGCACCCTGTGGGGTGCACACCATGAGCTTGCTGACTGTCTGGGGCTAAGGTCTTCAAGACCAGGGAGTGCAAAAAGGCCATTCTGACCTTCCTTTTTCTTCCTGAAACTCAGAGATGAACCTCATGGGAAAGATGTCCTTCCACTACTGGGAGGATAGAGCTATTATTGCCTGAAGTCAAGATGTCTATGCAAATTTACCTTTGTAAACTGTCAGGCGTCTTCCAAGTTCCTTTTCCCGTCTTAGTCCTCTTTGCCCCACTTACCGTATAAGTGCTCACCTCTAGGTATCTATCTCTTGGACTAGTGCTTCTCAACCCTCCTAATGCCTCGACAGTTCCTCATGTTGTGGTGACTCCTACCCCTAATATTAGTTTTGTTGCTACTTTATAACTGTAATTTTGTTATGAGTCAGAAATATCTGATATTTGACCCCTGTGAAAGGATCATTTCACTCCCAAAGGGACTGTGACCAACAGGTTGAGCACTGCTGTTTTAGGATGTTCATTTGTCTTGTGAAGGAAGGCTCTTGTGTACACATAAATAGAGTCTGTGTGCTTCTCAGCTGTTAATCTGTCTTACATCAGTTCCAGATGGATGCTGTAGGAGAATGGAAGAATTTCCACTTGCCTCCTCTGCAGTACTTTTTCATTCTTATTTTTAAAACTGGGTTAAATAAATTCACGTATTCTGTGCTGGTTAGATTTTTGTCAACAAGTTAGAGCAATCTGGGAAAAAGGAACTTCAGCTGAGAAAATGCCTCTGTCAGATAGGCCTATAGGCAAACCTGATGGAGTGGTGTTAAGCATTCTAAATGTTAATTGGTCCTGTTTGCTGACTGTTACTTAATTGACTCTGTTTGGTTAAATAAATGCTGAGGCCTGGAGATTGGACAAAGACAGAGGTAGGCAGGGCTAAGGTTTGCAGGCTTTTTAGAGAGATACAGAGCATCTTGGGAGAGGTTGCTGGAGAAGAAGCCAAGAGTAAACAAGGAAGACATGCCATGGGGTAGATTAAAGAAGATCCTTCCACATGGCCTGGAACATCGGCTTAGCATGGAGAATAATAGTCCAAAGGGACATATGTATATATGGGGTTATATTTGGGTAATAGAATTATGAGCTAGCTAAGGTGGGCTAGGATTGCACAACTCAGGCCTAGGCTTGTTAAAATCCACCCGGTGTCTGTGTGTATCATTTATAGTGGTGGGTTAAGGATTAACACCGCCAAGCCAATTAAAGATAATATAAATACTGGCTAAACAATTTAATTAGTTAACACAAACCTGTGAGGCGTTTTCTTGAATAATGGTTGACTGGGAGGGTTCAGCCCACTGTGGGTGGTACCATCCCCTGGGCAGGTAGGTGGGCCTGGGAGATGTAAGAAAGTTAGTTGAAGGAGAGTCTGGAGAGCAAGCCGGTAAGCTGCCTTCCTTGTAGTCTCTGCTTCAGTTCCTGCCTTGAATTCTTTCAGTGGATGAACTATGACATGGAAGCAGAAGCCACATCAACCTCCCCCACCCCCTGAATTGGTGAGTTAGTTTTGTTTTGTTTGTTTTTTGGTTTTCAAGATACGGTTTCTCTGTGTAGCTTCGGCTGTCCTGGACTCACTTTGTAGAACAGGCTGGCCTTGAACTCACAAAGATCCACCTGCTTATGCCTCCTGAGTGCTGGGATTAAAGGTGTGCACCACCACACCTGGCTAGTTTTTCTATTTTTATGACAGCAACAGAATGCATTGAGGCAAGGTTTTACTGTGTTGTCCCCTGATTGGCTTCAAACTCGTGATCCTCCTGCCTCTATTTTCAGTCCTATCTTTTAATATTAAAACAACTCCTGAGGGACAGAGGGATGGTTTAGCATGTGTCCCACAAGTCATGTGGAATCCTGGGAACCCACATAAAGGTGGAAGGAGAGAACCAACTCCACAGTTATCCTCTGATCACTACACATAGACCACAGCACACGAGCCTACACACACCATACACACATAATGATGATGATAAACAGTGCCTGAGTTTTGGGATTCTAGGCATGTGCCACACAACCATAAAATTGTAAAATTATTTTAAATAAGTATATAAAAACAAAACTTCCAATATGGTAGCATAGGTCTAGAGTCCCAATATTTGGGAGGCTTAAGCAAGAGGACTACTTTGAGTTTAAGACTAGTCAAGGTTATATAGGAAGACACTATTTAAAAAATCAAATTAAAAAGAAAAGAAAGAAAAAGAGGTGGGGTAGCAACAAGATGGCTGAGTGGGTAAAAGGCTTTTGCTGCCAAGCCTGAAGACCAGAATTCAACCCCTGGGATCCATCTCAAGTTGTCTGCTGACCTCCATAAACATGCTATGGTTTTCTCTCTCTCCTCTCCTCTTCTGTCCTCTCTTTCCCTCCCTTTCTCCCCTCTCTTACACATACAGTAAATAAAGAAAAAAGAAAAAATTGCACATATTAACAATGATTTGATGTTCTGAGTCATATAGACATTATATAATGTTCAAATCAGGTTAAACATATCTACTGCTCCTCAGATATTTATCCTTCATGTTACTTTTAATCCCAGCTTTCAGGAGGCAAAGGCAGATGGATCTCCGTGAATTCAAAGCCAACCTGGTCTACAGAGTGAGCTCCAGGATAGCCAGGGCTACACAGAGAAACCCTGTCTCAAAAAAACAAAAACAAAAAAATACCATGTTAAACACTATGTTAAAATACATGTTAACCCAACACTATCGATAGAAGTAACCAATCAACTCCCCCATCGTATAATTTATTATCAAAGAAATGAATCTTTATCCTGATCACAAAATATTACCACCAGTTGACAATCCCTGAGAGACCAGAGACCCTGAGATTCCATATCTAGAGATCTGATCCTGAGAGACCCAAAGAGATGGTGGCAGACCCCAAGAAGACAAAGTCTGAGATGGCAGACTCTGAGAGACCAGATCCTGAGGGGACAGATCTGAGAGGTCAAATACTGAGAGAGAAGACCATGTGAGGACAGACTTCTGATAGACCTGATCCTGAAGAGAGAGACCCTGAAAGGACAGACTCTGGGAGACCAGACACTGGGGGTATATACTCTGATGGAAGACTCTGATGAGGAAGACCCAGAAAGGATAGACCACCCTGAGAGAACAGACCATGACAGGACAGACCCCGAGAGACCAGACTCTGAATACAGACCCTGCAAGGACAGATCATTATAGACCATATTCTGAGACCAGACCCCATAGACCAGATTCAGGGATATCAGGTTCTGAGAGGACAGACCCTGAGAAACTAGACCCTCCGTGGCCTGACCCCTCACACTTTTACTTTACAGATGAGTGACATGTTTAGCACATGATTAGCTTCCATATTAATTGTGGCAGGGATCTGATAATTACTCCAGCCCTCTTCCCACTTTCTGAGTTTGCAGAAGGAACCTAAGGGTGTCTTTGAACTTTAAAAGTAAGTATCTGCAGCTGAGATATAAAGCATTGGCTTGGGATCGAATTCCACCACAAAGGGGAAATCACAGAATGGGGAGTACATCATGTTTTGACAGATACACTGAGTTTCCGTGAGTGGTGCCCCTTGGGGCTGGTCTGCTCCCACCATGGTGGCTGTTTGGGCTACCTTGGACACACAGATGTGTTTTAAAACTGAATAGCAGTGTACATAAGGAAAAATCATGCCAAGTCTCTACTAGCAACTTGCCCTGGACACACAGCTGCATGACTCACCCTCAGTTTGGAGGGTGAAGTGGTAAGGTCGTTTTCAATAGAAATGTTATGGGGATGAAGAGATTTGAGAGGAGATTACCCTTGGAGGGCCATTGTATTAATTTTCTTACCTTCTCTTTAGCAGCCATTAGGGTCCTTGCAGGCACATTGGAGAATGGCTCCTCCGATCTCTGTGATTAGCCCCTTGTCCAGGCCCTTGATCTGCTTTAAGCCCCCACTCACAGAATGGGTGCACCTTTCCTGGCTGGCCTCCCCCATCTTAGGAAGCCCAGCTTTAGATGTAGCACAGGATGTGAACAAAGGATTTCAGAAATAAGGAAAATTTTTTAAATGAATAATAGAGCCCTGGGTGGCTCACTGGGACAGTACTTGCCTAGCATGAGCAAGGCCTGGGGTTCAGTCCATGGCACAGAGTGGGGTAATAACAAACACAAAAGTCACTTTGCATTGAGTTGCTGAGAAATGGGGAAGCGGGTGATCAGGAGTCAAGCGGGGATTTTAGCAGAGGGAACAGGACAGGAATCAGTGTGATTGGAGCCTCATAAGACGTTTCCTTAAAAATGTGAGAACAAATTTGCAGGAGGATGTTTATATAAAAAAAAAAAAAAAAGAATCTAAAGAAAAGCTAACTCAGACACAGGAATGGAAGTGTCACTGGGTTCCCAGCAGAAATGAGCTCACAAGTTAAAGGGAGATGCTCTCTGACCCTCAGATGTAGTTTTAAAGGCCCCTTTGGGTTTAACTTGGCTCCAGGAAGAAGCCAGGCCCTTCTCCCAGGAGAGGCATCTTTGCAAATGTGAATAGAAGAGCTTAGAAGCTCTCTGTGTCCAAAGGGGTAGCAGGTGCCGAGACTAAAGGGGCCAACCAAAAAGATTAAGTTCATGGTAGTTTCAGTGACAAATTCTGCCAAATTTTGAGATCAAATGTTTGGAATTTGAGAAATTCCCTCTAGGTCCCTGTTGATCCTACTTTCCCGACACTAAGCACACATGAGTCATGTAACCAACAAAACTCATGAAGCATGCCCAAGTTTTTCTGACTGGCAACCTTGAGAACCAAAGCCAGCATGGTGTGTGGGTTTGAGCCATAATAAAGCCTGCTGCCTAAGCAGTTGAAGGCATTGCTCACTGCAAACACCAGGCTGGGTACTTCAGGGGAAGGGGACCAGCTTCCTAAGACCAAGTATGGTGTTTTTATTATAAACTCAAGTCGTAAGCCAACTTGCAAGCATAAAAATAGCTTTAAAAAGTAGAGTTGGGCCAGGTGTGGTTGCCCATGCCTACAGTCTCAGCACTGTATGCTGAGATGGAAAAGGGAGGATGGTGAGTTTGAGGCTAGCCTGGACTACATGATGATGTTTGGGGCTAGCCTGGACTACATGGTAAGACTCTGTCTCAAGAGAAGAAAAGGAAAGGAGGAGGAGGACAATGACAACAAAGGATGTACCTCCATGTTAGAACATTTGACTAGCATATATGACGCTCTAGTTTTGGGGTTCACCCCAGCACTGTGTCTTTGTGTGTTTGTGTGTGTGTGATATATACTGAGCACAAGAAGATCAACTTCCCCAGGCACCACACAAGCTCTAAGCCTCAAAACAGTGTCACCTGTCAAAACTATCAATGCAAAGAGACCCAGAAAGATGTTGTCCCCCCCCAGCCAGGACAGCAAGGCCCTTGGGGTGCCTAGATACTGGGGTCAAGGGACTGGTGGGGGCACCTCTTACAGGTGCTGTAATTTCAGGGGACTCTTACTTCCCTCCTACAGAACCCACAGCTCCATCTCCCTTGCAAATCTGTTCCTGAAACATCTTCTATCTGCTCTGGGCCACCTTTGTCTCTGAGCCTTAGAAAAACAGCTGGACATGGTAATGAAGCTTGGGAGGTCAAGATGGGAAAATCAGGAGTTCAAGGGCATCCTCAGCTACATAGCAAGTTTAAGAACAGCATGGACCCCATGAGATTTCACATACATTCCCCCAAAGTCCAGAGAATTTACCGCAAGTACATGGTCAACCTCTGGTTGAGTCTTCTATAAAAAGAATTAAATTATTCTGTATATATTAATTAATGTTGGAAATTGATACAGTGGCAGTTATTCCTTAACCCACTATTTTGTAAGTAAAAGACACAGAGACATGTTAGATTTAATATATGCCCTAGAGGACTACATTTGCACAGATAATCAACCCTGTAAGCTGTCTTTTTGCTTCCCCCCAAAACCCACATATTGTTTGCATCTGTTCCATTTGGGCTGGTCCTCAGAGCAAGCTGCTCTTGGGCTGTTTGCTTCTAGTCTATTCTATACCATGGTGACCTGCACATCCCCGTCTCCTCTTCTTTCCTCTTCCTCTCTCCTCGTCATCGTCCTTCTGCCACCCCCAAAGTCCTGGGAACCTTAGCTCTGCCTACCTCTCTTCTGCTCAGCCCAGCCTGTAGGCAACTTTATTATCCAATCAGGGATAAATTGGAGAGCAAAGTTAACACAGCATCACTTGATGTATGTGAGAATCTTCTCATAAGAAAACAAGCAGATCTGGGGGCCAAATAATTAATATTTGAATAGATAGCAGTTCCAGATCTACCCCAACAGTCTTCAGTAGTTTCCTGCTATTAAACCTTTAAGGTCCTTCTGCTCGCCCATCCCTGGGGTGGCAAACTTTGCTCCCTTGTAAGCTACTGAGGGCAGTCATGGATAACCCACTCAGGACCATAAATCTGGGGATCAGGCTTCCAGTGAAGGACCCTGAACAAAGTCCGCCCTTTCTTTAGAATTTTGCACTATGCACATGAGAGGACACCCGGGCAGGGCACCAGAGGAAAAGGGTGGAGGATTAAGGGGAAGGCCACATACAGGGAGTTATAGGGAATCATCAGACCTGGCCTGGAATTGACATTGTAGCCTTGAACTCAGAGATCTGCCTGTCTCTCCTGGTATCAAAGGCATGAGTCAACCATGGCTGGCCACAGGTCTGTTTCCGAACACTTGTATTCCCATCCAAATAAAGTGCCAGTAAAGGGACCTGAGATTCATTCTCATCCTCCCTCGCTTATCTTTCTTTCCCTTCCTCATTAATACAGTTTAACTTTACTATTTCCTACAGTTCTAAGTATCATAGGGGGGAAAAGACATTTAAGAAGTGTGAATCATTGGAAGCCCTCAGTGGTGTTGTCCCTCACATGAATACTCTCTTTTGCTGGGATAAGCAAAGGAATGCTGGACCCTTCTAACCCACCCTGTGGCTGTGGTTCTCAAGATGTGCCCAGATTGGCTGAGGCAACTGCCTGGAAACTTCAGAAACACCTATTGGGATTTCTACTTATTTTAAGGTGTCTTTGATTAGCATAGCAACTGCAGAAGATAATTCATTTCACTGTGGCATCCCCGAACATCACAATATGCAAACTTGTGGTGTTCATGACTCACTTGTCCTCTCTTCCTCCAGTCCCCAGAAACACACGTTCTTTGAAGCCCACTTGTGTGTATGTGTGTACTGGGTGGGAACTAGTGTCTGAACAATCTGGGTGCAGCTCAGATTCGAGTTGTTGGGGAGCCACTCCTCTGTGGTGTCACATGTTTGAACAAGCTGCATGTGGCGTGAATGTGTCACTGGGGTTGCTTTTTGATGTTTGTTTGGTTTTTTTACCTTCCTCTTCCCCTTTCAGTGTTCTGAGGCAAGATCTTACTATGAAACCCAGGCTAATTAATCTAAGTCCTCCTTTTCCATTTCCAGCCCTCAAGCACTGGGATTACGGGGGAGTACCACCACAGCACCTTGTTTTTGCTTTTTTGAGAGAGGTAAGCCTAGTCAGTGTTACCACCAAGCAGTTCAGACTTGAGCCTATTATAATTATCATTCAAAAACCTTAGCAGATGCTTTCAGTGATGGAGCATGTACCCTGCGTACCCTGAGCAGGGAGAGGGAGGTGAGCAACAGAAATTGCTTGTAGCCTGTTGGGGGAGCCACAGCCAGAGTCGTCATAACCATCATCACAAAAGGCAGCTTTTCATATTATCAGTAGTTGCCTGTAAGGATCTGTGACTTCATAACTATATACAATTATTGTGTGTACACTGAAAACAACAATGGTAGTGGTGCATGGCCATAATCCCAGTAACTGAGGAGTCTGAGGCAGGATAAAGTGCTAGAAACTAAACCAAGCTACCTGTCTCCTATCACCAACCTCGGACAAACAGGTAGCAATGGCGTTCATACAGAGAATCCTCATGGCTCACTGGAGGACTGGAGGAGGAGTCATTTTGAATGTCATAAAGCTTCTGGCCACAAACAACTTATTGTCTAGTCAAGTGTAAGGGGAGTTAGAGATTAATATAAATTAGATTTAGTAAATATCTAGGGGTTTCTTATACAGTCTCTTAATCCGGGGCATGAAGATGAACTTGCCTGTGGGCAATTAGCTTATGGACTAAAAACAAGGATGAAGTCAGGTGAGAAAGGAGAGTCTCTATGGACTAAACACAGGTTTATGGCCTGACATTGTTTTCAGCTGCTAAGTGGGCAGAGCCCAGATCAAGCTGAAGCCAGGTGGAACAAGGAGAGATCCTATTTAAGGACAAGTGGGTGGAGCCTGGGGGCCCCATGCTAGAGAGCTCTGCTAGAGAGTCCTCACATTAGAAACAACAGTAGTTCGTATCCTCTGATGGAGAAAGTGCTGGTGGAGTGATGGCCAGATCTCCCTGAGGCAGAAAGAAGTTGGTGAACAGAGAAAGCCTCAGCAAGACAGCAAAAGGCCAAGGACTAAACCCTGTGGCTCAGCTTTTGCCTAGAGGGGTTTGGCCCATCCAAACAGTGGCCTGAACTGAACTGTGGCCAGCTTTAAAGACTGAGGCAGAGCTGCAGAGTTGCTGATATAAAGGAAATAAGTTGACTTACAGACAACTGAGGTCTCCAGAGAGAAGAAAGCCTTAAGCCTTATTTAAGGTGAAGCTGCCATAGCCAATTTACCCTGAAGGACCTACATCTGAGATATTCCAGAAGAAAGACTGCTAAGTGCATTAAAAGATCTACTCCTGAGGTGTTCCTGACAACTGAGGACCTGCCCCAGTGTTCCTGACGACTGAGGACCTGCCCCAG
>CAJQZJ010032761.1:5338883-5359409 GCA_907164525.1 Lophiomys imhausi
GACTGAGGACCTGCCCCAGTGTTCCTGATGACTGAGGACCTGCCCCAGAGACTGTATCTTTTTAAAAGGTTATGAAAATAGTTGTTCTAGATAAAAATAGGTTTTGTGGTTAGGTAACAGGGGTTGTAGGCATTCATAGGATTAGTAGTTATGTAAGTGTTTATAAGTGAATATAGTTATCAGTAAATACATATTGAATGATTAAAAAGGTTTGGTTTCAGTCAAGACTTGAACAGAGAACAATCACAGCCACTCAGAGTTACAGAGGTGACATCTGGTAAGTGGGCCTTGAAGTGTCTAGAGTTTTCCTTCAGGACCAGGCATAGCAAGAGAGACAGAGACAAGGTGTGTGTGTGTGAGACAGAGAGAGACATAGACAGATGAGGGGTGTGTGTGTGTGTGTGTGTGTGTGTGAGAGAGAGAGAGAGAGAGAGAGAGAGAGACAGACAGACAGACAGACAGACAGACAGAAAGGTGAGACAGAGACAGAGAAAGACAGAGGAGAGAGACAGACCCTGTGTCTCTGGAAGCCTCTCCAGAGTTTGCTGTCCCTCATTCAAGACCTTGTGTTTTTCTTGTTCTGTTAATGCATTCATGGCTGGAGGATAGATAAGGTCACCCCACTCCCATTTCCCTTCTCTCCTAACCTAACGATTTCCCAGCCTGCTTTTCTGAGACCCCAAAGGGATGATTAAGTCTATCAGACCCAGATAAAGTCAAGGGTTCTCAGGAGAGACTCTCACTCTCATGACTGACATGCCTTATTTTGCACATCGCCAGGAAGGCAGGAGCATATATGGCTGTCCTCTGAAGCCACTGAGGACTTCAGACCTTGTAGTGGTCAATCACTTAGAACTTGGGCCTCCTGGGTTTGTCCCATGCCATGCCGCTGGGAACAGGAACCAACAACTGAGCATTTGTTTCTGGAGATCTGAGCGCCTGACCTATCTCACAAGGAGATCTTGAGATTATGGTAACTGCTGCATAAGCAGATGACTCTAAGAGAGAAAAGGAGGCCTGCTGCCTCCCCAGCCACCCAGGCCATTAGCACCAGCAGCCTCTGGTCAGGGGTTAGCACAATCACAAGGTCGGCCGTAGACACTGTCCTATCCATAAATACTCCTGGAGACCTTTAGTCATATACTAGGAAGCTTGGGATGGGGGGAGGGGGGAGGAAGAAAGAGGTGGGGAGAGAGCTGGAAGCCTGCTAGGTCTAGCTAGCTTCAAGTATCCACCATGGAATACCTTACCTTTTTCTCTTTCTTTCTTTCTTTTAACCTTATTTCCTCTAGACATGAAAAGTCCATGGAAGGTACGAAGAAAGGAGGGAAGAAGGACGATTCTCTTTCTCACACACATAAACCTCCAAAACAAACTGCCTCTTTTTAAAGGAGGTGCTGGTGGTTATTCCTGATCCTCAGCACATAGCTCACTCACCAGTTCTTTGCTAAAATAAGGCAAGAGCTAGCTGGGGTCACCAGTGCCTTTGACTCTTGGGCTATTATCCGCAGCATCTCAGGTGAAGGGGCAGTGACATCAGGACTCTAGCATCCACACTGCCAGGAAATGGTTGAGTCACTGAGGTCCTTGCAAGTGTGAACTGATAAAGCCATGAGGCAATTTGCTGGAAGGGCCAGGTTTGTGGAGTGAGGGGGCCCTGGGGGGCCCTCCTGTGGGGCATGTACACTTTGGGTGCTGCAGGCTCCTGAAAATGGAGCTGGGATGGCGACTCGTGAAGCTCTGTGTGGGAGCGAGTTGCCTACCAGCGCTATACCTAAATAAAGAAGGCCACCGTGTGCCAGTGACGGTGCCATCAGAGCTCATAGACTGTATGTTCTCCAGAGGGAGGACAGGGTGGATAGACTCTGCTGTCACACCAGGGACAACTTCCAGAAGAGCTTGGATGAATCATCGGGAACACATGCACACTGGCAACAATTTAAATATGGGTGCTGGGGGTGGTCAGACATCAGCTCTCAAGAGCTGGAACATTAGGTATAGAGTTTTATGGGTCCCCAAGTATCTAATCCTGTCCTCTATTGTGAATTTTTAATGTATTTATTTTTGCTTATACATGTACCCGTGTGTGTGTGTGTGTGTGTGTGTGAAGGCACATGTAAAGGTCAGAGGACAATACTGGGTGTCAGTTCTTGTCTCCCACTTTGCTCTTGTGTTATCCACTGTGCTGTGTACTCCAGGCTAGCTGGCTTGGAGCTTCCTGGGGATGTTCCTATGCTCACCTCCCATCTTGCCCCAGGAGTGCTGGCACAGATGATTGCTACCACTTACTGTTTAAACTGGGTTCCAGGCATCAGAACTCAGGCTGTCAGGCTTGCGGGACAAATGTTTTTACCTACTAAACCATCAGCTCAGCTCCTTTATTCAGATTCTCTTGGTCCCTCCTATGTGAAACTTTCAGTAACTTACCTAAAGATGAACCATTACTAACACTCAAAGAAGAAAAAGAAAACAGAATGAAACAGAACAAACAAAACTACACACCATTTTAGGGGTGGGGTTAATGTAAGTAGCTAAAAAAAACCAGACCAATTAATTGAATATGGCCACAGATGTAACTAACATCAGATCTGCTATAGCATAAAATTGGGAATTTGAATGTCCTCCAAATGCCCATCTTTTGACTGCTTGGTGCAGCTGAAGCACTGCTTGGAGGTGGTGGAACCTTTAGGAGGCACAGCCTAGTGGAAAGAAGTTAGGTTTTGAGGGTGTACATTTGAAGGGGACATTGGACCCCAGCCCTTTCCTTCTTCTTCTCTAATTCCTGGCTGCCATGGGATGAACAGAACTCTCAGCCACATGCCCCAGCAGGATGTACAGTGCTGCTACAGGCCCTAAAACAATGGGGCCAAGTGACCACAGACTGAAAGCTTAGGAACTATGAGCAAGCAGACCTTTCCTCTTGTTAAGTTCGTTATCTCGGGTGTTTTGTAAGAGTAACAGAAATCCAACTAACACAAAATCTTACAGACAGCTGTTTTACTTTTTAAAGCCAAGCTTTTTGGCTCCGGGTTGCAGAATGAATTTGTGTTTATAGCTGATATTCAGAGCAAAGATTTGGAGCCCAGCCCTCCCACTGCCTGCTCCCCATTTGGCACCTGTTTGAGGGGTGGGGCATGGCAGTAGGAGGGCATTGATTTGACAGTTGGTGCCAATTCTAGCTTGCAGACATAGAGAACTGTGTAGAGCACTCAGCAGGGTCCAAGGTGTTTGATTCCTAGCACCAAAATAGACAAGGACCTCACACAGAAGACCTGAGCCTCATGGGCAAGTCTGTGGAACTGAATTCTACTCAGTCTTTGGAGTAAAGATTCTAAGCCTTTAAGAAAGAGCAAGCAAGTGGGAATGGAAGAGCTGCCTCTCCTTCATCCCAAGTCTTAAAAGACTCTGGGTCCATGGCTATCTCTACACAGCTGTAAGGACTGATCATGTAAGACTGGAGCTACGGGAATCCGAACTCCGTATGATGTGGTGCTTAGCCCATATTCAATATCTTATGGTGATCTACAAACCCAAACTCCATCAGCTAATCAAGCCACAGTTGTTTTGTCCAATTTTGATGTCAACAAAATACCCTGTTCTAAAGAAATTGTCTTTTTGTGTCAAACTAGATTAGTAGTCAGTTAAGATATAAATGTATAGAAGTGAACCTGGTGGCTCAGACCTGTAATCTCAGCTACTGGGGAAATGGAGACAGGAGGATTACAAGTTCAAGGCTAACACAGATGCTACAAAGGGCTAGAGGTACAGCTCAGTGGTGAACAGGGCCCACTTAGCTTGTGTGAGGCCATAGAAAGATAATCAGAGACTGTCTCTGCAGCAGCCCAATACAAAGGCTTTGCTCCCTGGTGTGAGCTCCACAGTTTAGCAAACACAGAGGCCTCTCTGCTTCTCCAGGTCAGTATCCACCCTCCCCCCCTTCTCAGAGCTGCCCCTGAGCAGGCATTCCCACACTCTCAGAGAACTGACAGCATCTGGCAATCACTTTCAGATTGTCTAAGCTCATCTTCATGTGTGACCCTGCCCATGATAAGCAGACACAAAATTGACCTTTCAATATCAATGTTGAAAGACGATGGAACGGGCTGGAGAGGTGGCTCAGAGGTTAAGAGCACTGGCTGTTCTTCCCAAGGTCCTGAGTTCAATTCCCAGCAACCACATGGTGGCTCACAGCCATCTACATTGAGATCTGCCCGGGCATATATGTAGAGCAAATACTGTATACATAATAAATAAATAAAAAATGTTTAAAAAAAAAAAAAAAAAAAGAAAGACGATGGAACAAGTACACAGTGGTTAATGTCTGCTGCTCTACCAGCCAGGACCTGATCACAGCGGCTCGGTTTATCCTCTTGACATGTCTTACATATTGATGTACCAGTTGATCAATTAATTTCTTCTAGGAGCTCTTTCTTGAATATTAGGAACACACTATTTTCTTCTCTTCCTTCCATAGAGTCATCATAATCCTGTTATTGGTCACCACTAATATGTCCTTTTTTTGTTGATATAATAATTACACAAGCCGAGTAGTGGTGGCGCACGCCTTTAATCCCAGCACTTGGGAGGCAGAGGCAGGCAGATCTTTGTGAGCTCGAGGCCAGCCTGGTCTACAAAGCGAGTCCAGGACAGCCAGAGATATTCAGAGAAACCCTGTCTCGAAAAACCAAAAAAAAAAAAGAAAAAGAAAATAATTACACATAGTTATGGGGCTCAGTGTGAAAATCTGATGCTTGTATACCGTATAATGATCAGTCGGGATAATCAGCATTTACACTTCTTTTAAACAATTTTTAGTTTATTATTTTTCTTTTTTTTATTTTGTGAAATTCACATCAAGCACCCTGCTCCCTGTCATTCCACCTCCCCTCAGACCCACCCTTGCAACCTCCTCCCACATTAAAAAAAAAAATTGTGGAAGCTGTAGTGAGTCTCAGTGTGTCCTACAATATTCCTTTTTGTTCACATTTTTGCTTGCAAATGTTCATTATAATGACTCCTTGTTCTGGTGTGAGGCCTCTGGCTTCTGCTATTTTGTCAATACTGGAACCTCACTGGGACTCCTCTCAGATATGCTGTTATTGTCCTGTGTCATGGAGATCCTGTAGTTTTGGGTCTGTGGAACTGGCTTCTTCATGCACTCTAGCAGTTCATCCATAGGGTATATGTTGGGGTGGGCCAACTCAAAGGCCTGGTTCTGGGCCCACAACCCCCACTTGCAGGACCTCCTCTCCCTAGTGCTCAAGCAGGTAAGGGATTGGACCAGCTCTCCTGATTTCATTAACCCATTAGGGCCAACTCTTCTGCCTGCTCCCTGTGGCCAGGGCAAGAGAGTAAAGGGGATCTCTCCCTTGCCAACACCACAAAGCAGAGAGAAGGCAGGACTGGCTCTCCCACACTCCCTCAGGGTTGGATCACCCACAACCCTCACATCAAGGGTCAGCTGTAGTGTGCTGCTCAGGCAAGGTGCAGGGCCTGCTCTTCCAAATGTTCCAGCATGTGAGGGGCAGGGACAGCTATCCTCTTGGGATCCCACCATGGCCAGATCTCCTGTCCACCACTGGTGGTGAGGGAAAAAGGGAGGGGAGGGGATCTCTCCCTTACCAACACCACCACATAGCAGACAAAATGCAGGGCTGGCTCACCCACAACCCCCTCATCCAGGGCCAGGCAGGGCTCCCCTACTCTCTGGCTTAACTCCTGTCCCAGGAGCCCATCTGGTGCCTGCCTGGTGCTGGACTGGCTATCCACTCAGGCCAGCTCCCTTCCCGGCCCCATGGCACTGAAGCTGGTATCCAGCTTCCTTCTTTTCCACGGGAATGTTAGGCCACTGTTTCTTCAGATGTTCATAGGTCAGAGAACCGAATGTAGACATAGCCTCTCTCCTCTCTGCCACCTACATCTGCAATGCCTCTAGGGGCACATATTATTATTATTATTTTGGCTTTTCAAGATGGGGTTTTCTAAGCCGGGCGTGGTGGCGCACGCCTTTAATCCCAGCACTCGGGAGGCAGAGGCAGGCGGATCTCTGTGAGTTCGAGGCCAGCCTGGTCTACAAAGTGAGTCCAGGACAGCCAGAGATACACAGAGAAACCCTGTCTCAAAAAAACAAAAAAAAAAAAAAAAAAGATGGGGTTTTCTCTGTGTAGCCCCAACATTTCTGGAACTCATTCTGTAGACCAGGCTGGCCTCAAACTCAGAGATTTGCTTGCCTCTGCCTCCTGAGTGCTGAAATTAAAGGTGTGAGCACCACTGCACAGCAGCATTTACACTTCTTTAAACATCCATCATGTCTGTGTATGCTGCATCTCTGGATTCTGAATGTTTCTGGGTTGCAGCCTCCCTCTGGGCTACAGAGTAGCAGCTCCCTCATTTCTCCCACCTTTGTTTTACAGCACTGAGCACTGAGTGGGAGTTGTGATGGGTGAGAGTTGTGATGGGTTGTGGGCAGACTCCTGCGTGAGGCAGTTGGCGGATCCTCTTGCATCACCAGTTACTGGGTAGGCCCCTGCCCTACGGGGACATGCGGTGATGTGGACATTTCAGGGCCATGAGAGATGGCTGAAAAGTGACACCTCCAGCCCCATATATATTGTCACCCACTTAAATCCTTTCCCAGATCCATCTGTGATTGTGAGGAAGACTAGTGATGGCACTGCCAGTAGCCCAAGGGCAGGTAGTTCTGCTCTGTGTGTCACCTGACACTTATTAAAATCTTCACTGTAAGCCTCAGACCCCTTCTCTTTTGCAAGAGCCACCCCACCCAGTGTAGTCTAAACACTCGAAATGGGGAAGACATCACTCTTTGGCAAAGTGTCCCAATCTCTGTGCCAAGTGGAAGGGAGTAAGTGTAAGGGGGAAGGTCTGACATGCGCAGCAAAGCTGCTGTCCAGGGCCGCAGGGCAATATTGGAGGTCTGCCCAGGGTACATTGACACTGAAGGTGCCAGGAGGGACTGTTCCTCTTTATTTAGGTGTCAGAAAAGATTCCACAGGAGAGCTGGCATTTGACCTCTGTCTTGAAAGAGGAAAGGCTTTGGTTTGGTGGCCAGGAAGAATGCTCATACCTAGAAAGGCCCATCCCCAGAGATGACTTGGTGGAACATGGTGGGCTACCTGGAAGGCACACCGAGAAAACAATGGAAGCATAGGGGTGAGAATCTCAGGGTCAGGCAAATCGATTCCATGGTATCTGTAGGTAAATGGTTGCATCTGGAAGTGTTTAAACCCCCAGAGGCAGCATTAGGTTGTTGCCATAGGAAAATCAGGCTGGCAGCCACTTGGAAGAAGAATTGCAAGGGCAGGAAAAAGCCCTTGGAGACATGACATTCTCTTTAAGACCTTCCAAGACCTTAAAGGGAAATGCAGAGGCCGGGGGGTGGGGGTGGGGGATGTAGCCCAGTGACATAGTAGTACTTGCCTACCATGCCCGAGTTCCAGGTTTCAGTCTTTAGCACAACAGAACCAGGAAACAAATAAAAAGAAAACTCAAAGTTTTCCCTTTTTTTTTTTTTTTCTCAGCAGTGTTTTCTCCATGTGTCACCTTTCCTGGGGCAGAGCTCCAACCCTGGGACCTTTATCAGTCTCTCAAGGGCAGCAAGCCCCACAACCCTTTGTGCTGGCTGCTGCTCTTGGTTGTAGCTTGGGCTTTTGCTCCGACTCTCCTGAAGTAGGTTTCCCAGCCTCAGCTCTACGCTCATCCTGTGAGGGAGACAGTCAAGTCCTTCACATCATCAGTTGACACAGTAAATCTGAGATTCTTTCATGTGTTCATTATTCCCCCCTCCCGCCCCCAAGTGTGACTCTTGGGTGGGAGGTCATCTGTATATGTTATTCCCCAGTGTGTCCATAAGCCCGAGATGAGGGGATGAAGGGATAATAAGAGCCTGAAATAAGAGGCATAGGTGGGAGGAGGGGAGGGGACATGCAGCAGAGAGAATCTGCATTGCATGGTGCCTTGCAGGGTGTGGGTGGTGAGAGAGGAGGAGGTAGAGAGACATTTGTGTCTCTTGCTTGGGCAGCTGGCTGTGTCTGTGAAGAATAAGGATCATGGGAGAGCTGGGTTTATGGGGTCTAGCCAGGGATGTCAGCATCAGGTATCTTTTTTCTTTTACTTTAAAAAAAAATTAATATGTTTATTTTACATTCCAATCACCATCGTCCACCCTTTTCCCAGTCCCACCCTCCCACCCACTTCCCCCATACAACCCCCCTACCCAGTACCAACCCACTCTGACATATCAAATCGCATCAGGAGTAAGTGCCTCCTCTTCCACTGAGGCAGGACCAGGAAACTTTGCTAGGAAAATAGGGTCCAGAGGGAGGCAACAGCATCCAAGTCAGAGATAGTCCCCTCTCCAATTGTTGGGGGATCCACTTGAGGACCAAGCAGCCCATCAGCTTCATATGTGTAGTGAGCCTAGGACCAGTATCAGGTATCTTAAATTGGGAACATTCCAAAGTGGTAGACATGAGGGAGTGTGCTGGAGTGCTTATGTAAACTTGATACAAGCTAAAGTCACCTGAGAGGAGGGGACCTCAATTAAGAAGATGCCTCCTGGCCAAGCGTTGGTGGTGTACGCCTTTAATCTAAGTACTCGGGAGGCAAAGGCAGGGGGATCTCTGTGAGTTCGAGGACAGCTTAGTCTAAGAATTGAGTCCAGGACAGCCAGGTTTATTACATGGAGAATCCTTGTCTTGAAAAACAAACAAACAAACAAAAAAGAAAAAGAAAAATGCCTTCATTAGACCAGCTGTTAGGCATTTTTAAAATTAGTGGTTGATGGGGGAGGGCCTGGCCTATTATAGGTGGTCCTGAGTTCTGTATAAATAAGGCTGAGCAAGCCATGAGGAACAAGCCAGTAAGCAGCACTCCTCCATAACCTCTGCATCAGCTCCTGCCTCTAGGTGTAAAAAAAAAAAATTAATTAAATTACTTTGGGCACCATTTGTAGAAACAATTAATTAAATCATTTACTTAGTATTTAGATTATCATTAATTCGTCGGCAATGTTAATTCTTAAACTGCCATTATAAGTAAGCACACGGAGACCGCATGGATTTTAACAAGCCTTGGCCTGAATTGAGCAATCTTGGCCCATCTAAGCTAGCCTTTAATTCTATTCCCCAAATATGACCCCATATATACATACGTCCCCTGGGCTGTTACTCCCCACGCTATGGCGATGTTCCAGGCTACATGGAATGACATTTTTTTTTTTTTCCTAGCCCATGGCATGTCCTCCTTCTTACTTCAGCTGCTTGTCTTGGAGGCTTCTCTGCTTCAGAAGCCCACACCTTAGTCCTGCCTACCTCTATCTTCGCCCAATCTCAGGCCTCAGTATTTATCCAACCAATCAGAGACAATGGTTAGAAAACAAAGCAACAGACAGCAAGCAGGACTAATTAATTAACATTTGGAATGCATAACATCACCCCATCATCCAGGTGCCAGGCTGATTTGAGTTCCTGCCCTGACTACCTTCAGTGATGACTATGATGTGGAAGTGTAAATCAAGTAAGCCCTTTCCTCTTCGAGTTGCTTTTGGCCACAGTGTTTCATCATGGCAATAGAGACTCTAACCAAGACAATTTGGTAACAGGATAGTGGGGTAATGCTGTGACAGAGCTGACCCTGTTTGGGGAGGATTGAGGAAGGACTTTGGAAGTTTGGACTAGAAAAGCCATTGAGAATTCAAAGCTTGGTGAGCTGTTCTGTAGGAGTTTGGAAGAAAAGAATGTGGAGAGCTGTGCAGAGGATGAAGGAAGCTTGAGAGTCACTTAAAGGTTTACCAGGGCTGTTTGCTATTTTGAGTTGAGAATCTGTGGTTCTGATTAGCTGAGGCTGAAGAATCTGCTGTGACTAACAAGAGACCAAAACCACTGAGGTTAAAATCTTTGCTTTCTTGGGACAATTGATGCTGGTCAGCTGGAGCAAAGATATTAACAGAGATTAAGAAAAGACCAGCAGGGGCTGGAGAGGTGGCTCAGAGGTTAAGAGCACTGGCTGTTCTTCCCAAGGTCCTGAGTTCATTCCCAGCAACCACATGGTGGCTCACAGTCATCTACATTGAGATCTGCCCGGGCATATATGTAGAGCAAATACTGTATACATAATAAATAGATAAATAATATTAAAAAAAAAAAGAAAAGACCAGCAATTTGGGCAGTGGTGGTGCGCGCCTTTAATCCCAGCGCTCAGGAGGCAGAGGCAAGCAAATCTCTGAGTTTGAGGCCAGCCTGGTCTACAGAGCAAGTTCCAGGACAGCCAGGGCTGCCCTGAGAAATGCTGTCTCAACAAGGTTGCACTTTGCACTTGCATCTGAACTTGGTAGTGTGTTAGAGTCACCCAGGGGGCGCTGATTTTGAAGGAATGAAGGGGTGGGTCATGGAGAGCAGCTGAGGCTTGGCATTGTGCCGCAGGGCTGGAGTCTCTGAAGAGCCCAGGAGAGGCTGTTGGTAAAAGTACAGCCCAGTTTCATGAGACCCCAGCATTTTGGAGATCTCAGTACCAAAAGGGCAACCACCAAGAACAGTAGCAGAGGTGAAGTACAGCCTGCCAGAGTCCAGAAGACAGTCTGTGTGCACAGAAGAGGGTGGAGTGGAGCTGGAGAAGTGATGGAGCTGCCCAGAAGACAGTGAGTGAGTCCCAGAGATTGGGCATTGAATGATTTACACTGTAAGAGTTTGGTTTGGTTTTGATCTGATTGTGACTGTGCCCTGGTTCTTCTCTCTTGAAGTAAGGAAGTATTTAACTTTTTTTTTTTTTTTTGGTAAACAAGAGCTCACAGTTGACAGACCGAATTTTAAAAGAGATTTTAGATTTTTGAAGAAATTGAATTTTAAAGTGTTTGAATTTGTAAGAACTGTGGAACTTTTTAAGTTTGTAAAATGTTTTATATTGTGGTGTTGATAAGGTGTGATCTTAGGGATGAACAAGAAAGGAAAGGTTGTGGTTTAACAGTTATATGTTTGTCTGTCAAGTTGACAAGGGGTCAGTTGTGCTTGATAATTTTATGTAGACTTGACATAGACTAGAGTCATCTGAGTGGAGGGAACCTCAGTGAAGACAATTCCTGCATAAGATCAGGCTGTAAGGAAGCCTGTAGGGTATTTTCTTAATTAGTGATTGATGGGGAAGGGCCTAGCCTATTGTGGATGGTGCCATCCCTGGGCTGATGGTCCTGGGTTCTGTAAGAAATAAGACTTAGCAAGCTATGGGTTGCAAGCTAGGAAGTCCCACTCCTCCATAACCTCTGCATGAGCTCCTGCCTCCAGGTTCCTGCCCTGTTTGAGTTCCTGTCTTGAGTTCCTTCAGTGATAAACCGTGACGTGACGTGGACGTGCAAATCAAATAAACCCTTTCCTCCTCAAGTTAGTTGCTTTGGTCCTGGTGCTTCATCACAGCAACAGTCACCCTAACTAAGATAGGCAGTGAGGTGTGCTGTCTAGAGTGCAGGAAAACACTCTGGCTCAGCAGTCACCTGAGAGTGGTCAGCAAGAGGCTACAGGGAGGAGGGAATTGATGTCTCTGGGTTTTTTGTTTTGGTTTGTTTTGATAGCTTTCCCAGTCATGTCCTGTTCAGGAGCCCCAAAAGCAGTAACTAAGGCAGAGTTTGCACAGAGGCCTGAAGGCACTTCCCCTTGCCTGGCCTCTGGCAGGACAACAAAAGGCCCATTCTTGGGGCCCATCAAGAGAGTACAGCAGCTCCCCTTGGGCCTGGGGCAGGGGTCTCCTCAATACAGTGTGTGCTGGAGAACCAGGAGCCAAACCTTTCAAAACACACAAGGTACACTCAGAAGAGTGCTCCTTGCCAGAGCACGGTCCACTCATACGGACCTCAGGCCAGCAGGGATGGCCCTCTGTTGGTAATGAACAGGATGTATTTTCAATATCAAAAGGTTAAATATTTTAATGAAGAAAATAGAAATAATAGCAATAAGCTCTAAAAAATACCAAAATTGGCATTTTTTTCCCCTTTGGAGGTTCCTTTTTCTTTTTCCATCATGGGCTTTATTAAGCATGTTACAATCATATATGGTCTCAAGTTACACACACACACACACACACACACACACACACACACACACACACACACACACATATATAACAAGGACTACCTCAGTGTGTCTTATTTCAAGTTGAGGTCTTACCTCCAAATTTTGAGGTGGTGGGTATGAATTTCCAGGTGAAGGACATGAATCAGCCTCTAATACACATGCATACTTTTTTCTCATTGGAATTTCTTACCCTAAAGAGTTCTAACAAGAATGTCTGAAGGTACCGGGTGTGGTAGTGGTCACTTTTAATCCCAGCACTCCAGAGGCAGAGGCAGGTGAAGAACCCTGGCTGTCCTGGAACTCGCTCTGTAGACCAGGCTGGCCTCAAACACATAGAGATCCGTTTGTCCCTGCCTCCTGAGTGCTGAGATAAAAGGTGTGTGCCACCACTGCCTGGCTTTCTCTCCCACTTTTAAGAAAGACTAAGTCCAAACTGACTTCCTATTCCTTTCTTTCTTCCCTCTTCCAATTGCCACATGGCTTACCCAATATTACACATAAAACTAGTGATGAAGGCTGAGAAATTAAAACCCCGTTTCCTGAACCGTTTGTCCTTCATGCCACCATTCCTAAGCAAGAGTATCGCTGCTTAAGAATCAGCCCAGTAACTCATAGATAACAGCCTGCTGGTTGAATGAGGGTTAATGACACTTTTGAAGCTGGATTCTCAGAAGGTCACACAGTCAAGTACAGTATTTCCAAATCCCTTTTTGAAACTGCCAGGGAGAGAGAAAACTCAAGCATGTGTTTGTTCTTCTGTCATTTTTTCAATTCCTCATTAATCCTGAGCCTGGCTTCCTAAGATTCCCTTAAAAGGCAATGGTTTCTGTATACAGGATGTTTTAAAGTTATTTTAGTTTGCATGAGTTTGTAGGTAACAGTGAGATGATGTTATATGTGTGTAGAGTTTGTAATGATCAAACAGGATAGCTCACGTCTAAACTGCTTTTTGAATATGTAGTAAGTAGACAGGTGATATTTTACTACACATATGTAACATGTACTGATCAGGACAGGGTACTTTTTTTTTTCCCCCCGGAGACAGAGTTTCTCTGTGTAACAGCCCTGGCTGTCCTGGACTTACTCTCTAGACAAGGCTGGCCTTGAATTCACAGAGATCCATCTGCCTCTGTTTCTTGAGTGCTGGGATTAAAGGTGTGTGCCACCACACCCAGCCATTACAGACATCTGTGAACTGCCAAGTGGATGCTAGGATTTGAACCAGGGTCCTTTGGAAGAACAGCCACTGCTCTTAACCACTGAGCCATCTCTCCAGCCCCAGGATAAGGCACTTATTCCCATTTCTCT
This sequence comes from Lophiomys imhausi, assembly GCA_907164525.1. Classification (NCBI taxonomy): domain Eukaryota; kingdom Metazoa; phylum Chordata; class Mammalia; order Rodentia; family Muridae; genus Lophiomys; species Lophiomys imhausi. Next base: position 5,352,269 of record CAJQZJ010032761.1, read on the forward strand.
ATCATTAGTTTCCAATGGAGGCCCTGAAGGGTCTCTCTTCCAGTTACTCATAAAATATGTAATAGTAGATTGTGAACTATAGTTTCAGAGCATAACATGCTGACACGGGGGTAAATTGGGATGTCTGAATATACTAGAACATCCTTAGGAAGTCTCTCTAGAGGGACACATGAGAAGCTCGAGGGGGAAAACAGTGGACTGGGGTCCTGTGCAAGGCTGACCGCTTGTCACGAAACCTTGCTGTACTTTTGAATGTTGTTATACAAGTATACAAGAAACTAGCTCAAGACGGCTTAAAACTCGTGATCCTCCTGCCTTGGATCCCTGAGTGCTGGGGTTACAGGTGTGCACAATCACTCGTGGCAAGAACCAAAGTCTTGATGTTGCTATATTGTCCCAGCTGAGAAAGATGTGTTTCCCGGTGAGATACTAAGGACCACACCTTGCTGCGCCCTTGCGGTGGGGCTGGCTCATCTCTCTCCCCTCGTCCAGTCGCTCCCCGTCCCCCCCCTCCCCCGCACATTTTTCACCGTGTGCTGCACTCCGACAAAGCCTTTGTGCTGCAACCTGGCAGGTTAACTTTGTGCTGAGTGGGCCTCTAGTTGGTCTCTCTTACTTAGGACCTTCCCCACCCAAGGTCCTGTGTGGCTCACTCCATGCCAGCACGCGGGCCTCAGCATGACTCTTGACTCCTGTGCTGAGCTCTTTCCTAAGGGCATCTTATCTTTTAACCATTGATGGATTGATTGATTAGCAGCACTGGAGATTAAACCTAGGTCCAGAGCTCTGTCTCTAATCCTGTATTTACATTTCGTTTGGACCCAGGGTGCCACTAAATTGCTCCAGCTGGCTCATGCTTGCTCTGTAGCCCTTGTAGGACTTTGCTGTTCAATTCTCTTATTCCAGCCTTCAAGTAGCTGGGCTTACAGGCATATAGTACAATGCCTGATTGCCCTGCTCATTTTATCTTATCTTTTTCTTTCTTTCTTATTTTGTTTTGCTTCTTTTTGAGACAGGGTTTCTTTGTGTAAGAGCCCTGGCTATCCTGGAGCTAGTACTGTAGACCAGGCTGGCCTCGAACTCACAGAGATCCACCTGCCTCTCCTATTTTATTTCCTTAAAGAAATTCTTACAGGGATATATTGTATGTTGAGCACATTTCATCTTGCCCTGTTCAGCTTCGCCCTCCCTTTTCTTGCCCTATCTGTTCTCCTACTTTAATAAAAGACATTTTTGCTTTTATATATAGTATGTGAGTGTTTGCCAGATTGTATGTGCGTGCACCATGTGTGTGCCTTGTGCCATGGAGGCCAGAAGAGCACACGAGATTCCCTGACTCTCCAGTGACAGACGGCTGTGAGCTGACACATAGGTTCTGGAAACTGAACCAAGGTTTTCTGTGAGTGTAGCAAATGCCCTTTACCACTAAGCCATATATTGTGCCAGCCTCCATCTTTCCTACTGTTAATCCCCTTCGCTCCCCCTAGAGAATTTTGCTTCTACTTTTATTTAAGATACATGTTTGATTTTTCTGAGACTATATAAAATCCAGGAAGCATAAGTGAGATAAAACATAAGAGCAGTTTTTCAGTGCACTGCCCTCTGTTCCCCTCTCTTCTTGCTCCATTTGCTTCCTAGTTTCCTTGTCTAGGTTTAGGAGCAGAGCAGGGTGTGCCTTCTCCCACGGTCATCCTGAACACCCACCATAAGACTTGCCAAGGAAAGCCCTTGGCAAATATCTTCTGAGCAGATGAAGAGACAAATGTATGAATTTCATCAGCAAACACTGAGGCTGTACTGAAACCTAGCTATGCTTTCGAATGTTTACTTTAAGAAACTAACTCAAGATAGCTTAAAACTCATGATCCTCCTTCCTCAGCTTCCTGAGTGCTGGGATTACAGGTGTGCACAACCACTCATGGCAAGAACCAAACTCATGATGTTGCTATATTGTCCCAGGAAGGGCAAAGTGTGCTCAGCAGAGGAGCAGATCCAAGATGGTGCTGAGGGCTTGGAGAAATGTCCTAGGATGAGAACCCTGGGGTTGGTGATCGAGGTGGACTGCACACACAAGAGGGCAGGTATGTGGCACACGCCAACAGCATTGTCACCCTAGGTTATCTGCTGGATGGCTACAGAAGAAGCAGTCTGACCATCAGCCTCAGGGCCATTCTGAGCAGTGACCTTGAGAAACATGACTGTTTTCACAGCAGGAGAGTGCCCTCTGCCTCACACTTGATTCATTTGCCTGCCTGTATGAACCTATCTCCAAGAGGGTCATTATTTAACAATTTGATAAATGTTCAAAATATATCAAACATCTGTTTTTGTTTTTGTTTTATTACTTCAAGATACATCTCCATCACAGTCACCTTTCTCCACCCCTCCCGGTCCCACCCTTCCACCCTCTCCCCCCTCTCCCACCTATCCTACTCCTCCAGAGTAGGTCAGCCCTGCTTCAGTTCAGCGGTCATATGAGGGCTAAGAGATTCCTCTTGCACTGGGGACCTATATGGCAACTCCATTAGGGCAAAATTTCCCACTAACAGGTAACAAGGCCTATCTATGTTTCTGTTCTTTTTGGTGTGTTGGTTGTAGTATAGTTAACCGGTACTACATGGCTACAATCCAATTATAAGTGAATAGATGCCATGTGCATCTTTCTGGGCCTGGGTTAGCTCATTCAGGATAAGCTTTTCTAGTTCCATCCATTTGGCTGCAAATTGCATGATTTCATTGTTTCTGATGGCTGAGTAGTATTCCATTGTGTAGATGTACCACAGTTTTTTAATTCATTCTTCAGTTGAGGGACATCTGGGTTGTTTCCAGTTTCTAGCTGTTACAAATAAGGCTGCTATGAACATAGATGAGGAAACTTCCTTGTGATTTGGTGGGGAATCATTTGGATGTATACCCAGAAGTGGTATGGCTGGGTCTTGAGGTAGAGATATTCCAAGTTTTCTAAGATATTGCCAGACTTCCACCAGCAATGGAGGAGTGTTCCCCTTTCTCCACAACCTAACCAGCATGTTATCATTTGAGTTTTTGATCTTAGCCATTCTGACAGGTGTGAGATGGAATCTCAGTGTCGTCTTGAGTTGGATTTCTCTGATGATTAAGAATGTTGAGCATTTTTTCAAGTGTCTCTCAGCCATTAGAGATTCCTCCTTTGTGAATTCTTGGCTTAGCTCTGTTCCCCATTTTTTGATTGGATTATTTGGTTTCTTGGTGTTTAATTTATTGAGTTCTCTTAATTTTTGACAAAGAAACCAAAACTGTACAGTGTAAAAAGGACAGCATCTTCAACAAATGGTGCTGATCTAATTGGATGTCGACATGTAAAAGAATGAAATTAGACCCACACTTATCACCTTGCACAAAACTTAAGTCCAAGTGGATCAAAGGCCTCAACATAAAGCCTGACACACTAAATCTAATAGAAGAGAAAGTGGGGAAAAGCCTAAAACTCATTGGCACAGGTGACAACTTCCTGAACAGAACACCAATAGCTCAGGCCCTAAGACCAACAATCAATAAATGGGACCTCATGAAACTGAAAAGCTTCTGTAAGGTAAAGGACACTGTCATTAGAACAAAACGGCAGCCTACAGGCTGGGAGAAAATCTTCACCAACCCCACATCTGACAGAGGGCTAATTTCCATAATTGGTTTTGTTTTGTTTTTTAATTTTTAGGTTTTTCGAAACAGGGTTTCTCTGTATAACAGCCCTAGCTGTCCTGGAACTCACTTTGTAGACCAGGCTGGGCTCGAACTCACAGATATCTGCCTGTCTCTGCCTCCTGAGTGCTGGGGCTTGTGCGTGTGCGCGCATGTGTGTGTGTGTGTGTGTGTGTGTGTGTTATGTTGGGGATCGAACCCAAAGGCCCTTACATGCCAGTCAAGCATGCTACTTGTGCCGCAGACCTGGTGGGGATGAGGGGATTTTGCTTTATCCCTGTTATCTGCTCAAGGCTACAGGCCCAGAGTTCAGGAGCCCCCAGAGTGTGATCATCACGCACACAGCACTGGTCCCCACCAGTCACTTGGCTGGAACACAAACAAGATCTTGGCTTTGTTTGTTTGATTGATTTTGTTGTTTTCAGCTCTGATCGGAAGTTCCCAGGATGAGCTGGAGAGACTGTTCGGTGGTTAAGAGCACTGGCTGAGTGCTTCAGGAGCACCCAGGTTCTGCTCCCAGCATCTGCGTGGCAGCTGACAGATGTCTATAACTTCAGTTTCAGAGAATCTTATGCCCTTTTCTGGCCTCTGTGGGCATTGCACACAAGTGGTGCACAGAAACACATGGACGTAAAACACCCACATACAATAAATGTTAAAAAAAAAAAAAAGCCTTCCTAGAATAGTTGACTACCTGGCCACAAGAGGAAGCAGGTGGGTCGAATATTGTGATTGGTCTACACTAGGCTAGCCTTCAATTTGGAGCGTGATCTAGCCTGAGCTAAAGAAAAAGCACAGCGCCAGATACATGAAGGGTGAGTTGGGGGAGGGGGACAGATAAACTTGGGATCAGCTCTCTGGGACTGGTGATAGTACGTGTGTAGGGATGCGTGTGTAAATGTGGGTGTTTCTCCCCCACCCCCTCCTTGACACCTCCCCAACTCCCTCTCCACCCACTCCTTGAGATAATATTGTCATGTAGCCCAGGCTGGCCTGAAACTTAGAGTCCTCTCTTGTCCTCTCTTGAGTAGCTGGGATTACAGACCTTCACTACTTGAACAGTTGGGACAGTTCAACTTCTTTCCAGCCTTCCTCCTTCCCTCTCACCCCATCCTAACTCTAGGGCCAAAAGCTCTGTGACTTTCCCTCCAAAGTTACCGTAAGTTGTCAAAATCAACCACTGTGGTGACAAAAGTGACATGGCTATGACAGAAGGCTGTCACTGTGAGCCAAGGAGCCTTCTTACAGATCACCAGAGGTGAAGTGGGTGGGCCTGCTCTTTGTGAAGGATCCCAGCTGCTGTTCATCCATATTTTAGTTCCCTTTCCACATCTGTTGCCTGGCTCCACCCTCCGCTACCTGGTGCTGTTATCTTCCCTGGCTGTTTAACCCGCTTCCAGGATGGCTCTGCTCTCTATAGTCCTGACTCTCACAATGGGTGTTTTTAGCCGGGAAGACCCTGCCGCAGGCAGTCAGCTGCTCCATTCTTTTCATTTATCAGGAAAATAATCAGGTCACTTAGTGTATCAGGGCATATTTTCTGAATCCTAATCCAGTAACACTTCTAGGATCTCTACAAACTCATCAGGAAAAAAAATAAGTGGAGTGTCAGGCACAAGCTTAGCATGCTGTGGACCTCAGCTTCAAACAAAAAAGAAAAAAGGAGAATGAAGAAAAATAAAAAGAGGCAGAGAGAGTCATTTGAGCGATTCTTCTGGCCTGGTGATCAAAGCCCCAGCCCCTTTTAATAAAATGTGATTCTGTGCCCACAGCTTGCAGGGCCCTCAGCGGCACAACCTTCCCTTTGCTTCCTCTCCAGAAGTCTGGCCATTTCAGTTGCTGCCACAAAGTAGCACAACCTAGTAACTCACAAACAATGGACATTGACTTCTCACAGTTCTAGATGCTGGGAAGTCAAAGGTAGGTCACCATTGTAACAGTAAATTTTTATTTATACTTACATATTTATTAATACTTAACAATCATCTATAAAGTTCTTAAATCCTAAAACCCAAACCCTAATTCTAAAACCTATAATCTAACTAAAAATATCTTAATACCTAAATACTCTAATATTTATAAAAAAACAAAAACCTAACACTAAAGTTTCTTAAAAGGATATTCTCTCAGGTTAATTCTCTTAGTGTGGATCCATATGGATGGCTGGTTTTCAACAAGTCTTTCAGTCTTAAAGACTATGAGTGTTATTCGTCAGATCTTAAGGCCAATTTATAAATTTAATCTGTTCCGACCATTGAAGTAGGGTGGACTTTTAATCAGCCAAGAATTGTCTCTATGGTCCTAGGGCCCAGTTGTTTGCAAGATTAAAACTTTCTTCTGCTCACCGTTCTGATGCTCTGGGGATCCAAGGGCTCTGCTCTGGTGTTCTGGCCCTTCTGATGCTCTCAGGCTCCGAGGGGAGATATTTCTCCATTCTGATGCTCTGGAACACCAGGGAAGGTCTGTCTTTACTTTCTCCACTAGCGTGTTCTCCCAGCAGGTCAGTGCAAAATGGTGATATGTTGTGGCGCAGTGAGGTCTCTCGCCATGTGTTGGCAGAGGAAGATGAAGAGGAGGGCTGGGCTGTATGGGCTTCTGATTTAAATCCCTTCTGTCATAATGATATCAACTGTGAATTCTGGCATTGCGTTGTCATAGTCCCTGGCGGGCTTTCCAAGGCACGCCTCCACAACAGTGTGCGTCCTGTGGTCCCATGATCAACGATGTCATCTGCTCTTGGCAGGCTTTCAAGGCACGCCCTTCAATGGTAGTCACGTCCAGATGTAATTGGATCTGCCCATATCTATTACCTGAGATGCCCAACTTCCAAAATCCCTATGCTGCTGGACACTACACTAATTTCACTAACCCTACCACATACCATCATGTTTGATACCTGGTGGGAGCTTGCTCGGTTTCATAGATGACACCTTGCTGTCTCTCTACACACCTGAAGAGGCAAATCTGTTGATGCTGCAGCCATCCAGTGTAGATGCTGTATTCATTCTCATGTGCTGTGAGCAGCATCCTTTGTGGAGGCTCTGGCCATCTTCAGATGCTGTTGTCAAACACAGACCCTGTAGCCACTCTCTGTATATCCCGTGGTCATCCTCCGATGTTGTAGCCATGGTCTGAAGATGTTGCAGCCCTCCACTGGAGATGATACAGCAATGCTCAGCTAACGTCGTCACCCTTTATAGAGGTGGTAGTCATACCCACTTGACGTGATCATCCTGTACAGATGCTGCATCCATCTTCAGATGCCGTCATCCTCAACGGATATTGCAGCTGTCTTATGCAGATGCTGAAGCCATTCTCAGATACTCTAGCCTGTATGTGTTGTTGCCATACTCTCTATATGCTGTAGTCATTCTGTTCATTATGTAGTCTTCTGTGTATGTTATTATTCTCAAATACTGTAGCCATTCTCTATAGATGCTGTAGCCATTCTCTATAGATGCTG
>CAJQZJ010032761.1:5359419-5378194 GCA_907164525.1 Lophiomys imhausi
TAGCCATTCTCTATAGATGCTGTAGCCATTCTCTATAGATGCTGTAGTCATTCTGTTCATTATGTAGTCTTCTGTATATGTTATCATTCTCAAATACTGTAGCCATTCTCTATAGATGCTGTAGCCTCATTCTCAAATACTGTAGCCATTCTCTATAGATGCTGTAGCCATCCTCTAAAGATGCTGTAGCTATCTTCCATAGCCACAGATTATTTTGGCTCTCTGTGCCCCTAGGTGAAGCATTAGCCTGGCTAGTTGTGCCTCAGTTTCCCTTCTCTGGACAATCCTGGGTATCATCAGAATTCCTCAGGTTTATCAGAATTTATCCTCTAAGGAGAAATGAGTATATGGAGTTGATGCTCAAACACGCCTTTTTTTATATGTATTTGGGAGTGAATGAGGAGGCAGGGTCTCACTATGCAGCCCTGGTTGACCTGGAACTCTCCCTCTGCCTCTCAAATATTAGGAATGACAGGCATGTGCCAATAAGACCAGCTCAACTCTGATTGTTCTTGCAATGAGTAATACCAACTGATGGATATTGAAAGTCTTTGCATATATGTGTGTATATAAATATAAATACTTGTATCTAAAACATCTTACTAGGAGACTAACAATTTCCAATAGTGTTTTAGTGTTTCATGTATAGTAATCAATAAATATACATCAGGCTGTGATACAGCTCAATGGAGAGGTCTCCTAGCGGGAGTAAAGTCTAAGGTTTGATTCCCTGCATAGTAATTGATAAATTAGTCAATCAACTATCATAATTGTAATGATGAGTTGATCTAAATAATATCCCACCACTGAGAGGCTTATGGAAACAAGTTTTTTTTTTTAATTTTAGTAAAGTCAACTTGCCTATGCATTTTTTTTAATGTCATAATATGGCAATCAATAAGAGAGTTCAAACATAAAAATATCTGACATTTGGATAAGCTATTTTGGGCAAGTGGGATGAGCGTGTGGTGCTTCTGGGAAGGGAATGACTTTACATTCGTGACTGTCAAAGAGCTGCTTGCTCATGTTTGAAAAATGAGTGATGGTATCAAATTGCCGCGATGCTCGCTCGGAAGCTAATAGATACACTTGATTGTGTTCACCATCTGTACGGTGCAGCCTCTGCAGACACCGAAACTCTCCATTTCCAACAAAGATGCCAACTGAAGAAGCGGGAAGTGCCGCACAGTGTGTTGGGACTTCAGGAGGCTGTAACGTTTTAATCCGGCCTTGCAACACGACCTCTCTCACAGCTCTGGCCTTGACATCCTCGAGCATTAGTGGCGGGCATCAGTGTACCTGCGATTTGGGGAAGTGCCTAGTGCTCATCGTGAAGCCTGCCCCACTCTGATCTGGTTGGCGGTTGCAGAGTTGCGGTAGTAACTTACGCAGGAGAAACCAAAAATAAAATCGTCCCCTAGACGCTCCCTAATGGCTGTGGGAGTACTTTAAGACCGTGCAGTTAAATTCCAGCAGCCATTATTCTGTGTGGAGCTCTCTCAGCATCGTGTAATCACTAGTTTTACTCCAATAATTCTCTGCCATACTTCCTTGTCATTTCTGAGTACAGGGGGAACCACAGCAGTGGTTTGTAATAACCAAAGAAACGATGGCACCAACTCTGCCGTGCATGGTGAATCAGAGTGCCTTTCTCCAGCAGCCTGTGAGGCTCTAGCAGGGTTGCTGTGACCATGGAGGTATATGGGTTTTGGGTGGGGCAGGGTAGAAGAGAGCAGACACCTGAGAAAGTGGGAAGAGTCGTTTGCTGGTTTACACTGTTAGTGCTCTGGATCTTGTTTTTATTACTTCTTTTGAACAGGGTCTTTCTGTGTAGACCAGGCTGGCCTGGAACTCATGGAGATCCCCCTGCCTCTGCCTCTTGAGTGCTGGGACTAAAGGTGTGTGTCTGGTGTCCTTTGGACTTTTAATCTTTGTACCTTGTTCTGCTTTAGTCTGTTTCCTGTTGCTATAAATGGACACACAAGGCTGAGTAATCGCTGAGTAAAGGTTTGCTCCTGGTTCTTAGAGCTGGTGAAGGCCTTTGTGTTCAACTCAGCATAGGGTACCTGGGGCCAGGAGGGCTGTACGTATGATGCAGGCTTCCGGACTCACAAGATAGCCTATGTCCACTGGTCGTAGAATAATCCTGGCCTGAGGGCATATCCCTTAGCCTAGTTCTTTTTATAATATCATGAAGTCCATTATTTTTAGATTGATTTATTGACCTGGTAGGGGAATGCATGCCATAGTGTTAATGTGTAAGTCTTGTGGGAATTGATTCTCTCCTTCCACTGTGTTCTGGTGCTCAACCCCACGTTGTAATGTCCAGAGCTAACTTGCTGCCCGAGTCTCCTAGTCAGTGCTTTTTTTGTTTTTGTTTTTGTTTTTGTTGTTTTGAGACAGGGTTTCTCTGTGTATCCCTGGCTGTCCTGAACTCGATTTGTAGACCAAGCTGACCTTGAACTCTACCTGCCTCTGCCTCCTGAGTTCGGGGATTAAAGGCATCTGCCACCATGCCTGGCCCCTAGTCAATTTTTAAAGGTCCATTTAGTCCCATCTCTTAATACCTCACAATGATAATTAAATGTTATATGAGTTTCTTCAAGGTTGTTTCCTCTTAAAATGATGTAAGGATAACTATCACTACACCCAAATACCCCCTTTGATTTCCTTACTGTCTGTGTTGTACTGAGAATGGATGGTGTCAGTCACCCACCTTGTTGATGACCAGGCATCTCCTGGAATGAATGGGGCCAAGTTGATTGTCACTGACTGGTGTGGAGGGTGTCAGCCACATGGATTTGCTAATGACCTCCCTCCTGTGTGATCTCAGTGCTGAGGATGTGAAGTATAACCAAGTCTGAAAGGTCAGGCCAAGTACAGTGCTAAAACACAGTCATGGGTCTGAAGGTAAGGCAGCTGCTCGGCTTCTCTTTGTGAAAGAGAAGGCCTGGCTCCTCCCAGAAGCTCCGTCAGGGTCACCAGGACTTGGGATCCTAGCAGCATTCTGCAGGCACCAAGCTGGCTGCTGAAAGGCCCTCAGCGGCAGGCAGCAATCGATAGGAATGACCGACCTATTTCTGGGAACAGGATGAACAGTCAGTTTTAAGTTTCAATTAGAGTCAGATTTAACATTATAGCCATGTTTTCCAAACTTCATTAGTAGGGAATAATTCTGAGGTATGTGTGTATCTATGTATGCATTTTTATGTGTGTGTGTATTTATATATATACCCTGTTTATATTTTACATTTACTATGCATAAACTTCCAGGAGTTCACAAATGTTTTGTCTTCCTCCATCTGACTTTATTCCTGTTCCTTACTACAATTTCCCTTGTGCCATAAACAGAAATTTCCGATGTTTCTTCCCCTCCCCCACCCCCCTTTTTTTCCTGCTCTCAAGTCTCTGAGATTTTGAGCTAAGAGAGTACTGGCTACTGGACTAGGGTTATTGAGCCGTGCCTTAGAGCCCAGTCATGACCAGCTGTGTGAGTTTGAGATGCAGACCCACATTCTTTTTTGTTTGTTTTTTGAAACACCGTTTCTTTCTGGAGTCCTGGCTATGCTGGAACTCACTCCATAGACCAGGCTGGACTTGAACTCACAGAGATCTGCAGCAAGATCTCTGTGAGTTCAAGTCCACCACGCCTGGCAATTACAGACATCTGTGAACTGCCATGTGGGTGCTTCTATTTGAACTGAGGTCCTTTGGAAGAGCAGTCAATGCTCTTAACCGCTGAGCCATCTCTCCAGGACCAGACCCACATTCCTACCAGACAAAATTCTAGCATGGAGAAGGGGAAGTGGATAGCAAGTCCTACCCTTTACCAACAAGGTGTTTGCAATTGACACCTGCTGGGAAGGGCAAAATCAGTTTTGTCCAATGAAGTGACATTGGGTATATTCACAACACTCCAAGGGCAAGAATAGTTGGGCAACACAAAACAGGCTTCCCTTTTATTTGTTTGTTGGGTTTGTGTATGTGTTTTGTTATTGTTTTTTTGTTTGTTTGTTCTGATTTTCAGTTTTTGATTTTTATTTGAGAGGGAAAAAGAATATGAAAGTGGATAGATAAGGACCTGAGAATTTGGAGGAGCTGGAGGAGGGGAAATATGAATATGATCAAAACATATTTTATGAAAACAATTAAATATATATATATATATATATATATATATATATATATATGAAGCCAGGCATGGTGGCGCATGCCTTTAATCCTGGAACTTGGGAGGCAGAGGCAGGTGGATCTCTGTGAGTTTGAGGCCAGCCTGGTCTATGAAGCAAGTCCAGGACAGCCAGGGCTTATTACACAGAGAAACCCTGTCTCTAAAAATAAAAGCAAAAACAGAAAGAAAAAAGCAAAGAGAATGTGAACAAAGCATAAATATTCACCTCTCTTTGCTTTGACTACGAAATGTGACTGGCCTCCTCAACTTCCTGCTACCCTGACTTTCCTACCACAAGGGATTGTACTCTTGTGAGCCAACCCCTCTTGCTTGCTTCCTTCAGTTGCTTTTGCTAGGCTTTTTCTAGCAACAACCATAAAAGTAACTAAAGTACTCCAGTGTTTCCATTGAACTGATCATCTGTGCTCCCCACAAGAGCTTGCGCTCCTTACTCTGATCTTTGTGTATGTGGGTGTTACACTGATATGTAGTGTGTGTGTACGTGAACATATGAGTACTTGTGTGTGGCCACAGGTGGATGTCAAGTGTCTTCCTCAGTCACTTTGCACCTTTTCTTTTCTTTCTTTATTTTGGTTTTTTGAGACAGGCTTGCTCTGTGTAATAGCTCTGACTGTCCTGGAACTCACTCTGTAGATCAGGCTGGCCTCTAACTCAGAGATCCACCTGCCTCTGCCTCCCAAGTGCTGGGATTAAAGGTGTGTGCCACCACACAATTACAGACATCTGTGAACTGCCACATGGGTGCTGGGATTTGAACCCAGGTCCTCTGGAAGAGCAGTCAGTGCTCTTAACTGCTGAGCTATCTCTCCAGTCCCCAAGTTTATTAAAATGTAAATGATAATTGTTCTTTTGATAACTAAATACACACTTTTTTTTTTTTTTTTTGCAAAAAATGAAGTAACCATGGGCTGGAGTTAGTTCAGTGAATACCATGTGTACTGTGCAAGAATTTGGTTTCCAGGACCATATAAGAGCTGGGTAGCCACTGTGACCTCACAATGAACCCAGCACTTGGGAAGTAAAGACAGGGAAAGCTCATTTATTTAGGCTAGCTGAATCAGCAAACTCAGGAGTCAATGAGAGATGATGCCTAAGTAAATGAGAACCAGAGAATGATTAAGAACTTGAGAAACCTCTGGTTTCCACAGCAATCACACACACACACACACACACACACACACACACACACACACACACACAGACTCACATACATGTATGCTGATACACAGATGAAAACACACACAAACCCTAAACACTGCCGAATATATATCTTGGAAGTGAATTCTATCATTATAGCCCCTCTGCTTGCCTGCAGAAAATTATGATTAAGACTTCAGAATAAATCATTCACATCTATATTTTGTGTTATATATACAGCTTTGTAATGATTTTTGTTTTAATAGAATTTCTTGTCCTCTCCTTCCTTTCTTCCTTTCCTCCCTCTCCCTCTCCTCCTTCCCTCTCTCCCTCCCTTTGTCTCTTCCTTTGTTCCTCTGAACTGAACTCTGGGTCTTCTTGATGCTTTATTACCATTGAATTATGCTCCTAACCCCACTATATTCTTCCTCGGTCAGGGCATAGTATAAGAATGTATGTATGTGCCTGTGTTGATCTGTCCTGCCCCTTAAATGATTTCCAATTCTCACCATGGTGAACAATTCTTCAGCAAATATGCACATAGACACATTTGTGTATGCAAATATCTTTATATTTATGCAGTCATAACTTCCTTTAGGACATGCCCTTCAACATGTTCTTATAGATGACATGGAAATAAAATGACCAGAACTGAGGGGAGGAGTCTTGCACTTCTTTGTTTGTTTGTTTTTGTTTTCTTTTTCAAGACAGGGTTTCTCTGTGTAGCTTTGGCTGTCCTGGACTCACTTTGTAGACCGGGCTGGCCTGGGCACTCTTTCTTGAGCCCTTTGTAAAGCCCATCACATGTCAATGCAGTTCAGGGGAAAGAGGCTGGACAGTGGCATCAGGCTGTTGGGCTCTGTACCCAGGCTTCATCTTGTACTGTAGTAGTCATCTCTTCAACACGAAATAGGGAAAGAATGGTTCCTGGGACTCAGTGTCATTGTAAGACTTGAAATGGGGGAAAATACAAACACACACACACACACACACACACACACACACACACACACATATATATATTTGTGTTTGTGTGTGTGTGTATCTCAATTAGCACTTAGTGCCTAGAAAAGAAGAAAAATGTATATGGGAAGAAAAATAACTGGATCAAAAACTGAACAGAATGATAGTAGTCTGAGTAACCCTAGGATTGTATGACGCAATACTTTATGACACTCTGCTATTAAAACAACTAGCAGTTACCTAGAAAAATGGCCATTGAATCTTGGAGGTATACTATGTGGCCCCAAAGCAGTTAGTTTATCTCTGGGCAAAACTCACTGTTTTGAAGAGGACCAAATGAATTGACTTTGGCCTCATAAGTGACCCCAGATGCAGCTCAAAACCTTAATTGCAGGGGCCTCTGAGGACAGAGCCTAGTACAGTTCCCTGGAGGGAATGTTGGCTCGCCACTCCATGTCCCTAGCTTCTCTAATTCACCAACCATCAGCTTTGAAAACATAAAGTACATAATGAAGTAGCTGTGTTAGACATGGGGCTGATTAGAGTCTTAGGCTCTGAGTAGATATCCCCATTTTTTTCAGGGGAAGTTTCTATATTGGAAGATTCTAGAAGTAGTTAAGTCCTATCTTCTGGAGCCAATTGAAACCACTAACTAGTTAGCTTCAAAATCTTAAATTTTGGAACATTATGTTGCTCTGATCCAGTGAGGTGACTGAGATAGTTTGCGTAAAAGGTGGTCTCTGGAGTCCCTCTCCCTACAGGTAAGAGTCACACTGTTGGTGTGTATTGCAGTGAGACAGAGTGAACGCGTAAAGTCAGACAAGTAAAATATTTCAAAATGAGTTTATCAAGAGATACCAAACGTATGAGAGGCTAGATACAGAAGTCTCTGTCACGTGATTTCCTTCACGTGAAATGTCTCAAAGGTGTAGATTTTATGGAAAGCAAATTAGCGATTACTCAAGGCTGGAAGAAGACGAGAGGATGAAAATTGTCTGGAACTGTACTGTGGCAACAAGTGTGCAGTATGCCACTGAATGTCACCACATCTGCACTTTAAAATGGTGTCGTTTCTGATATATATATATATATGTATATATTGTTTTTTCTTTTTTGGAGAGGGACAGATAGACAGAAACTGACAGACAGACAGACTGACTACAGGAAGTTTAGTTGAAGCCCTGCTCCACGGTGCTTCTAAGAGGAGGTGGTGGGGTCATCCGAGAAACATGGGCAACCACGATGATAGAAATGGATTCAGTGCAGAAATTATCATCTAGTCCCAACTAGGGATGGAAGCAACAGTTGAAGTAACCAGTGGAGTATGACCCTTCCTCAGTTCTCATTGTGCCCTCGCTGAGGGAGTAAAGCTGGTCTACCAACCTAGGTTCATCCAACCAATGTTCACAGATTCAAAGCTCTCAACCAGTGAGAATCTCACAGAGGCTCTTCTGACTCTCTGGGATATTGAAGACGGATTGTGCAGCCATCCAGAAGGGTACAGGTTCCCACCTTGCCAACAGAGGAAATTGAGGCCTTTGGCTTCTCTGCCTCCCAGGCAGCCAGTACAGTAGTGCTCAGAACATACTTGTGGGTCTGTGACTGGGTCAGTCAGGCCGGCCCCACAGGAGCAGTTTTATGGGTTTTAATAGGAACCATACCATGAAACCTGATGCTCACACCGCATGCTGCTAGGCATGTCCCAGAGGGATTTTCGGGCAGCACTCATTTAGCAAATGAGTTGAGTTGATGGTTTCCAGCATAAATTTCTCCCCTCCCCCATCCCACCCTTGTCCGCCTGACAATTATGCTGTTTCATGGTAAAAAATGACCATCTCGTTAAAAAAAAAAAGTCATACAGCACCTTTTATATTGGAAAGAAACACTGCAAGAATTGACTCATTGACCCAGATGTAGAAACTGAGGCACTGAGCTGGGTCACGGGTCACCAGCTTCGGAAGGGATGGGAGCTGGCTTGGATTTACTCGGCTTGGAGTAAGGCTGCCTCAAGCTCAAGGCAGGGCAGCCGACCTCCACGAACACGCAAAATTGACGTTGATGTTTATTTCAAGGGAAATGGCTGCCCCCCACCTTGTGTCTTTTCCTTCCTCATTCAGAGCAAAATGCTCTAAAGCAAACGTCTTTTTTTTTCACACCTGAGCGAACTGGGCGGCTTATTTTCGCTTTGGCAATCAAAATAGAAGAGGAAGCGCCCGCGGTTTCATCGCTGGAGCTTTCGGGGCGTGTGCTGCAGGCCGTCCTGCCTTCTTGTCGGCTCACCTGGCTGCGGCCCTCGGCCCCCAGGTTCTGCTACCAGGTTGCCTTTGCCACGCACTGTATTTCCCACTCACGGATCCAGCCCTGGAGTTTCTCATTGCTTCTCCCGATGACTCCTTGGCCCCGCGGGGCTGACATCAGCATCCCCCAAATACGGGATCTCTTTCTTGGTGCTTCTTAGTCTCTGGGCGAATCCACTATATTTAGGTTTCGGATGTTGTCTCTCTGGCCGTACTTACATTTAAACGTCCACGTCCCCACAAGGGAGGCCCGGTCAGACCGGACAGACCTGCCCTCTACTGACTGGGGACCCAGAACAAATTACCTAACATCTTTAAGTCTCGGTTTCCTCATCGGCACAGGGTTAATACCTATGGGTTGCTGTGTGGCTGCAGGGCTAGGGTGCAGGAGTTCTGTCTGGTTACCCTGGGCCGAAACTACCGAATCCAGGCTTCTGTTTCCCACTGCTCTCCGGGCTCCGAGAAGGGCTGGGCAAGTTGGGTCAGAGGGATGGTGGCCTGCTGGGCTACCGGGGCGCACAACAGACCGACCGCAGGGGCGATGCGCTATCTCCACCCCTAAACCCAACGCCCCCTTGCGCTCCGGGCGGCTGCCGGTTGGCCCGGCTGCACGGTGCGGAGAAGTAGGTTCAGGAAGTGCCAGTCGCGCACCCCAGCGCGGACACCTGCTGCGGCCAGCCACATCCCCCCCACCATCCCTCGCTGCTGTCCCCGCGAGGTCTCACTCCCCCCTCCCCCCCCCAAGGCCCGCGGAGCATTGTACTCACATCCGGGGCTGGGTTTTGCTTTAATGCGAAACGTAATTAACCCGGAAAAAAGAGTCGAGAGACAGCCTGGGAGGACAGCTCCGGGTGGGGGAGAAGTGCGCTGCAGGACAGGCGGGGAGCCGCAGCCCCCTGGCGCAGAGCCCTGGGACCCCATGCGACCCTTGCTGCGCACAGCGCGGTGAGTCCGGTGGAGAGGCGCGCGCGCGCGGTGCAAGGGCCGGGGCGCAGCAGCCTCAGCAGACCGAGGGGAGTGGGGCGCGCGGGCTTGGTGGCGCCAGTCCGGGCGGTGAACGGCGACCAGAGATGGCCCCATTCGGGCAACCTCTCCAGCTCCCAGGAAAGCCCCAAAGGCAGCCCCTCCTCTAGTGCACTGGCGCCTCCAGGGTGACCAAGGTCGCCACCGCCAGGGGTCGGGCTGTGGGGTGGGGCGTGTGGGGGCGGTGTCCTGCGGAGCTGCATTTTCTCACGTTTGCAGCCGCGAAACTTCTCTGCGGTTCTAACGCCGGGGTTGTAGCCCCCCGCAAGGACTGCCCGGGCAGCGGGTAGGGGAGGAGCGCAGAGAACGTCCCAGGCAAGTCCCTCGGGCATGAATTGGGCGCTGGAGCCTCTTCCTTCTCCTTCTCCCTCCTTCTTAACTTGGCGGGCCTAGAATGCTACCCTAGGGAGACTCCTCCTTTCGTCTGGTCCCGCCATGGGCTTCTGGGATTCCTGGCAACGGAGGTGACTTGGTGGAAAATGGCAGGTCGGTGCCAGGTTAGGTAACCCTTTCGAGGGGAAGCTTGCTTTGTATCGTCTTCAACGTCCGCGCTTCCCTGTCCTGCTCAGCCACGGAGACTGTGCAGTTAACATTTAAAAGGAAAAGAAAGTAAGAAAGGAGGAGTGGGGCCAGGTCATGTAGGAAGAGAAAAAAGTATCAGGGTATGACGAGGGCACCTTTGTTCACCTTCTGCCCCGGGCAGCCCTGCCCTGAGTCTTTTTACCTTAAAGGCTTCCTTCCTTCTTGAGCATCTTCCGTTTATAACTCCTTCTGTCCCCGTCCAGAATCAATTAAGAGTTTTTTTTTTAGAGAGGTCTAAATACTAGAGGAGGAGCAGGGGGAGACCGAACCAGCTGTGGCTTCTGGGAGCTTTGCAGTTGGGGCTAAAGTTCCAAATTGTACTAGTTTTCTTGATGTCCTAATGTCTTTGATTAGCTGTCCCCCCTCCATCTTATTTTATTATTATTTTTTTTTGTCGCCTGCCTCTCTCTGAGGGGGAGGACAAAGCTTTCAGCAGCAGCTAAGCAAAAGACACCAGAGGGGTAGAAGTTTTATCTTCAACTCGGTTGCATCTAATGACTTCTTTGGGTAATAAGACTGTACCAAGTAAGGAGTGGGCGATCAGCTCAGCCCGGGTGTTTAGGGAGCCGTCAGACTAGTGGAGGACCCTGGGCACGCAGAGTCCCTAGAACACCAAGCCGGAGCCCTTGGCGTTTGGAGAAGCCAGAGGAGGGTTTTTGAAATGTAATCTTAGCTTCCCTTATGCTCGGGCCTGAGCCAGGGCTCTAACAAGAGTAACGTTTGTTGAGCAAATAAATGAATGCTATCACCGAGAGCAAACAGAAGAATGGTGGGACCTCAAGCTGGGTCACAGGGGTTTTCCTTCCCTAGGTGGTGTCTTTAGACTGATGAATCCTTTGGCTGTATTTGCAGACTTCTTTTTACAGACTGAGGTACCTTAGTGGAGTTTCAGCTAGCTGACAACGGGAGCCTTGCCCATCTCATAGCTGGCGAATTTCTAGAGATTGATTTGGAAAGTGCCTGCTGTTTGGTGGAGGATGACTACAAACCCTTCTCTTTCTTACGTTGGTGCTTCTCTCTTCTGTGTAAGGAAGTATGGCCTGCAACGTCCTTCATGTCGTAGTGAGCTGAACTCTTATCTGTCAGCTTGGTGTTTTACTGGGGGACAAAAATCAATCGTGAACACACACACAAGGTTTGGTTGTTGACTGCTGATGAAGGGAAGCTGCAAATGTGGGAAAGAGGCAGCAGAGCATACCTCAATGATAGAGAGCTTGCCTTGAAAGCCACCACCCCATACCCCCCTACCCAGCCCCAGAGGGAGTGGGGGGAGGGAGGCAAGTATTAGCTGTAGTCAAGCTCCAGGATAGCGGTACTGCCTTCCTCCCAGATGTTTGCTGAAAGTACTGGAACACTAGGCAGACAAAGCAGTGGGGCTTGGCCACGTGTGCATCCCAGGACACTTCTTCGATTTCCTGTCCTGTCCTGGTACAGGTGCACAGGTGGACGATGTCCCTTTTGAAGACTGGATGGGTCAGATTTAACTTGATCTAGACTACAGGGTAGACTACAATTGACTTTGGGTCTCAGAAAGCAGAGAGGCTGTCTTTATTCTGTCCCTTCCAAGGGGGTGGCTGCTAGGACTTTGGGCAGGGTACAGTGCCGCTCCTTGCGGGCTCTCCACCATGAACAGTTTGGGTGGCTGTACTTTCACTTTCTTGTCTGTCTTTGTAAGTAGGATAGGATTCAGCAATCTAATCTGCTAGGCTCTGGAAAGGAAGGAGGCAGAATAAACATCACAGTGCGACAGCCTATGAGGAGAGAAAAACCCTAGCCCTGCCCTAGCATAAGCCCATTACCAAGAGAGAGAATTGGACAGGGCAGGAAGATGGGCCCACTAAGGAAGAGGGACATTCTCCTGTGGGGGATTGTATTTGGAAGACCTTTGATTCAAATCTTGAGAACCTCTCTGAGTTCAAAACATATGCTTTCCCACTTAACAGTTTTAAACAACAGCATTTGCCTGGTGTTTACTGGTTAGCAGTAAGGGATTTCCAACACATTGTTTGTTTAATCCTCAGAGCGATTGTCTCTGTTGCAGTTGAAGAAATGAGTCCAGAAGGGTTCACTAGTTTGTCTGTGTTTGGACCCAGATCCCCTCACTCTAACCCTTTCTAAAGCTTCCTCTGACATGTGCATAGGTAACAAAAGTCAGCCTACTCTTTTTTGTGGTCATCTTTTTTTTTCCCCCAAAAGTTCTAAAATACAGATTGATCATTGTCACCTGCTTATCGCCTTGCCACACCCAGCCCTTCTTCCTTCCCTAAATCTAGAGGCAGGGTTTAAACAGACACACCTAGACCCTGCTGTACATTTTGCAGAAGGGCAACAGAGAGGAAAAGTAATGGTGCTCCATCTCATTTGCAGTTCCTAAGCAGCTGCCTGGAGGGAACCCCCACAGTGAGCCTGGTGTTTAGTGTCTCCTGAGTGGGGGGCTTTCAGGTCTCAAGCACTGTGGAGCTCAGCTTTTCCCCGGCTATTTATATCCCAGATGTGGCTAGCTGCCTGCTCCATGACCTTTCTGGGAAGGTGATCTGATGAGCCTTTCTTTCTTGCCTGTGGCCCCTCCAAGTGCATTTTCTCCCAAAGCAATTGAGAGGTCCTGAAGGTTTAAAACAGTCCATTGGTTTTGCCTTCTTTTGTCTTCTCACCAATATTCTTTTCCTTTAAATTCTTCTTCTTGACTATGTGTCTTCCTCCCCCCCCCC
This sequence comes from Lophiomys imhausi, assembly GCA_907164525.1. Taxonomy (NCBI): domain Eukaryota; kingdom Metazoa; phylum Chordata; class Mammalia; order Rodentia; family Muridae; genus Lophiomys; species Lophiomys imhausi. Next base: position 5,372,322 of record CAJQZJ010032761.1, read on the forward strand.
CCCCAAATCCTGGGAATCTAAAGGAGTTCAGGCTGTCTCAGGGTCAGAGTGGCAGCACTCTTTCTGAACCTCCCCATTCCTGAAGATGTTTGCATTCCTCATCCAGGCTTCCGCTGGGGACACAGGACATGGTACATTCCCTTCTCTTCAGTGTTATTCCTCCTCCATCCACAGTTTGGAATTTGCCCTTGCGACAGCCGCAAAATGCAAGGATACTGTAGCCAGATTCTGGAACCGAGTGACCCCACACTTCCCAGGCTCTGCTCTTTGGCGGGGTTGAGGGAGTGCTCTTGTTTTCCCAGGGCTGTTAGCATTGTTGAGGCTTTGCGGATCTGTGGACACACTGGAGTAGGCGTGAACTCTGCTGCCTTTCATACCTCCACACCCAGGTCCTGCCTGAGACCTCTGATGTCAGTTCCTATAGGCTTTCTTCTCTTATGAGTTTACCAGATTCAGGTCATTGTTTTCACTCCTGGCTGCCATGACTGTCTCTCCCTCTTCTGCTCTTGGAGGGTGACAAGGGAGGGCAAATCCAGAAGCGTCATTCTTGACATATACTTGGTCATAATTCTAGAAAGTTCCTGCCTTATCCACAAGGACTAATGTGAAAGAAAATCTCAAAATGAACAGAATCCCAGCAATACATATATATATATATATATATATATATATATATATACACATATATATAAAGAATCTTTAAAAAAAAACCAATGCACTTTCTTACTTAAAGAAAATGTGTGTGTGTGTGTGTTTGTGCACCCATGTGTGTACATGCCCAAGGAGGGCAGGAGAGGCTGTGGGTGTTGATTCCCTGTAGCTGGAGTTACAGATGATTGCAAGCTATTCTATATGGGTGCTAAGAAAAAATGGCAAGCACCCTTAACTGCTGAGCCATCTCTCCAGCACCAAATACATCTTTTTTTTGGGGGGGGGCTTTTCGAGATAGGTATCCTTGGCTGTCCTGGGCTTACTTTGTAGACCAGGCTGGCTGTGAACTCACAGAGAGCTGCCTGCCTCTCGAGTGCTAGGATTAAAAACGTGGTGTGCCACCCACTATGCCTGACAATAACAGACAGTTTTGAACTGCCATGTGGGTGCTAGTATTTAAACCCAGGTCCTTTGCAAGAGCAGCCAGTGCTCTTAACCACTGAGCCATCTGTCCAGCCCCATTTCCTCCCTCTTTATGGAGTGAGTCTATGGACCTGCTAGGCAAGCATTCTACAGTTGAACCAACTGAGCTATACTCTGGCCCAAACCACAACTTTCTTTTCTTTTTTTTTGAGAATTTTATTTATGCATATGTGTTTTGATCAAATCCATTTCCTGTTCTCTTCCCTTCAATTCCTCCCCATCTCCCCTAACCTAATTACAACTTCCCCACTCCCCATATATACATATATACTGAATCCACTTAGTGCTGTCTGCATGTGCATGAATGTAGAACCCTCTACTGGAGGGTGGGTTAGCCTTTCAGGGGCTGAATCCCTGAAGAAAACTTACTCTCTCTCCCCTTGAACTCACCAGTAGCTTCTCCATTAGGGATGGAACTTCATAAGTGCTCTTCCGTCAATGCTGGGATTTTTAGCTGGTTTGATCTTGTGCAGGTCTTGTGCATACATTCACAGCCACTGTGAGTTCATGTGTATAGTGGTATTGCCATGTCCAACAAATAATGTTTCAAGCCATATGTCTACAATCCCTGGTTGTATGTGTGTGAATTAAAATTTGTATGTTTTTTTTCTATCTCTGGTTCTTACGGTCTTTTCTGCCACACTTCCATGGCAATCCCTGAGCCCTGGGGAGAGGGGATAGAATATAGATGTCCCATTTAGAGCCGAACACTCTAGTGTCTTATTTTATTTTATTTTTTTGTATGTTGAACAGTTGTGGGTCTCTGTATTAATTGCTACTGCAAAGAGAAGTGAGACAGGTGGCGCTCTGTGAGTTCACAGCCAGCCTGGTCTACACAGTGAGCCCAGGACAGCCAGGGCTACACAGACTCTCATCTTCTGAGAGTCAAGAGATGCACTAACCTATGGGTATAAAGACAAGAACTTGGGAGGGGAACAGTTTAAGAGTGTGTCCACTTGGCAGATTGTTAGGTTCTCCCCTAGGGCCTATGACCTAACCAGTCATGAGTTTTTGGTCAAGTTAACAATATCAGGAATGAGATCTGTTTTGTAGAGCAACCTTTAAATCCAACCAGAGCGTTATGGTTACTCCAATAGCATTCATGCCACTGTTGCACTAGTGGCAGTATCTTGCCAGGCCAGCCATTGTTATATTTTAGCAAGTAGGGTTCACATAGTTAGTAGGGTACACAGCTGAGTAAGATTGGTGAATAGTTTTCTTTTCTTCTAGCATACATAGCACCTTTTGACAGTATGACGGTTAGCCAGTTGGGATGAAGCTTCCAGGTCAGTGCCAGCTCGATTTCTCTGTATTCTATGACTCAGATACATGGTAATTTTAGTAATAGGGTTGAGCCATCAAGTTCTGGAGGATAACAAAGAGCAGTGGCAATGGCTTGTACTGTTTAGCAGCCTATGGAACCTCATTGACCAACAATCTAAAAAGAGGTAACCCATACCTGGGCTTGTTGTTGTTCTTCTACACTATGATGTCTGAGAGAGGCATTATCTCCATATTATAGGGAAGTTCCTTTTACTTTCTCTCTGTCTGTGTGTGTGTGTGTGTGTGTGTGTGTGTTTTTTAGGAAACTTCTTTAGTCCTGGACAAACTGCAGCTTGCATCATCTAATAACTATAGTTTTTGTTTCTTTTGAGACAATGTCTCATGTAGCTCAGGTTGGCTTCAGACTCAGTATATAGTAGAGCATGACCTTGAATTTCTGATTTTCCTGCCTCTATCTCCTGAGTGCTAGGATTACAAGTATGCTCCACCATCCCCAGTTCCTGTCCCAGTAGTGTTGGATGCTAGGCAACCACTTGGCCAACTGAGCGACATCTCTAGCTCTCTAAAATTTTTTTTTTTTTTTTTTTTTGGTTTTTCGAGACAGGGTTTCTCTGAATATCTCTGGCTGTCCTGGACTCGCTTTGTAGACCAGGCTGGCCTCGAACTCACAAAGATCCGCCTGCCTCTGCCTCCCAAGTGCTGGGATTAAAGGCGTGCGCCACCACCGCCCGGCTGCTCTCTAAAATTTTATTTAAAATATTGAATTGTCTGTCCATCTTTTTTTTTGAAGATTTATTTGTTTATTATGTATACTGTTTTCTGTCTGCATATATGCCTACAGACCAAAAGAGAGCATCAGTTCTCATTATAGATGGTTGTGAGCCACCATGTGTTGCTGGGAATTGAACTCAGGACCTCTGGAAGAACAGCCAGTGCTTTTAATCTCTGAGCCATCTCTCCAGCCCCATCTTTTCTTTTACTTGTTCAGCTTAATATTTAATTAAAGATTTTTAGATTTATTTATACGTATGAATTTTTTTTGCTTGTTTGCACGTATGTACACCACACGTGTGCCTGTGAGATTCCCTGGAACTAAGACTATGGATGATTGTGGGTGGCCATGTGTCTTAGTCAGGGTTCTATTGCTGTGAAGAGACACCATAACTATGGCAACTCTTATATAGGAAAACATCTCATTGAGACTGGCTTAGCTTTCAGAGTTTTAGTTCATTGTTGACATGGTGGGATGTAGGCAGACATGATGCTGCAGAAGAAGCTGAGAGTTCTATGTCTTGATCCACAGGTAGCACAAGGAGACTGTGTGTCACACTGGGCCTACATAGCTTGAGCATATGAGACCTCAAAGCCTGCTCCCATGGTGACACACTTCCTCCAACAAGGCCACACTTCCTAATAGTGCCACTTCCTATGGGCCAAGCATTCAGACACATCAGTCTATGGGGACCATATCTATTCAAACCACCACACCATATCAGTGCTGGTAGCCAAATCCTCTGAAAGAGCAGTAAGTGTTCTTAACCACTGAGTAATCTCTCCAGCCCCTGCTTATTTGATTTTGAAATTTTTTATTTGTTTGTTTGTTTGTTGGTTTATTTGTTTGTTTGTTTGTTAACTAGCTAGGTTGGCCCCAGACTCCTCAGTCTCTCTAGTAGATAAGACTATACAGGTGCACATAATCATGCCTAGCTAGCTTTTTACTTTATTATATTTTTGGTTTTTTGAGACAAGGTCTCATGTAGTCCAGGCTGGTCTCAAACTTACTATGTAGCTGAGGGTGACCTTGGCCTTGCAGCCTCCACCTCCAAGTGCTGGGATGACAGGTGTGCAGCGCTATGTCTGGGGTGGTCATTTATCTTTATTGTCTTGTCATTATTGTAATGTGTGTGTGTGTGTGTGTGTGTGTGTGTGTGTGTAGATCCAGAGGCCAACCTGTATGCTGCTCCTCAGGAGCCATCCATCTTGGATTTTTATTTGTTTTGTTGTTTGGGATGTGTGCTCGTTTTGATGTTTTGTTACCTTCGTGTTTGTCTGGGCGCCAGAAGTCCACAATGAATTTCTTCCTCTATTGTTCTCCACCTTATTTGCTTGAGCTCCTCAGGCTGAAGTGATGTCACTGTTCAGCTAAACTGACTGGCCAGGGAGTCCCCAATATGTGCTTGTCCCCAACCCCAGTGCTTGGGTCACAGAATGTGTACTTCCACACAAGTTCTACATGGGTGCCGGGGGTCCAAACCCAGGTCCCCAGGGTCACATAGCAGGCTCTTTACTCACTGAGCTAGCTCCCCAGCTCCACCTTCTGTTTTGATACTGGGTTTCTCAGTGGGACCCGGAGCTCACTAATTAGGTTAGATTGGCTAGCCAGGGAACTTCAGGGACATGCCTGCCCCTCTTTCTTCACTGTTGCTGGGACTAGAGGTTCATACCACTATACCTGGCATTTTAGGTATAGGAGATTGAACCCAGGTGCTTGTGCCATAAGGACTATACTGTCTGAGCCAGTATAGTCTGCCTCCCCTAACTCTCTACCAAGTTTTAACAAGGAAAACTGTGTTTTCCTTGTGTTTCTGGTAGCTTTTTGCTGTTTTTGCTGTTTTGAGTCAATCCCAGTTTGGCCTGGACATCATGGCCATCCTCCTGTCTCAGCTTCCCAAGTGCCGGGATTGTAGTCATGAGCCACCATACACCTAACTTCCCTGGGGACTCTTATGAGGCTTCCAGTTCCTTTCTTCAGAATAGTGGTCACATATGGATCACACATTGCAGCAAAGACATAGGCCTTAGTGTTTGGTTAGACCCAAGGATGTAGACTCTCTTACAATGACTAAAGAACAAGCCAGCAGGAGAAGGATGAGCTTCTAAGGGTCCCTGGCAGTAGGAAACAAGAAACCTAAAAAGGGTAGAGGGAGCCTACCTTTATAGCTGTTATCTGGTTTTCAGTGATTAAGATACTGATTTATTAGACTGGAGTCCCTGAAACACCAGAAAGTTGCAAGAGAGCTGCATTTTAGCAGGGGTTTGAGTGGTACTGGGGAGGTGTTCACTGAATCATCTGACTTCCTTCTCTGTAAATAAACTAGCATATAGTACAGAAAATATAGACAACTATATACAAGATTCCTCTATGTCATGGAAAATAACTGTTAATATTTTGGAGACTATAAACATAGCCTCTAAAAAAGAATCTGTATATAGGAATAAAAATGACATTCACACAATTGAGGTTGTATTATACAGCACCATATATATATATATAACTTGATAGGGTAGGTTTCTAAAATTCATTAGAAATTACTTGGAAACAGGGCTGGGGAGATAGTCTGATTGCTAAGGAGCGTGCTGTGCAAGCATGAACTCAAATCCCAAACACCCATATAAATAGCCAGAGGGGTGTGTGTGTGTGTGTGTGTGTGTGTGTGTGTGTGTGTGTGTGTGTG